>CM053753.1:10480097-10490182 GCA_028658305.1 Pachyuromys duprasi
TGGAAGGGGAGGAGGTCCCCTCCCCCCTCCCCGTTGGTGGACTTGGAGGGGGCAGGGAGGAGATGAGGGAGGGATGGGGAGGGTGGGAGGGGATGAGGGAGGGATGGGGAGGGTGGGAGGGAATGAGGGAGGGGACTACCCCTGGGAAGCAAAGTACCTAACCTGTGATTGATATAAAAATAAATAAATTAAATAAAAAGATTCTGGAGTCTGTTCCCCTCACAGTTTTATTGTGTAGACATACTTAATAGAACCTCAGAGCCAAGTCACATGATAGCTGACAAAAGAAGTAGGCCTGAGTCTTACAGTGAAGCCAAGGAAGCAGGAAGAAATGAAGGAGCCCTCCCAACACCTTAACCCCCCCCCCCCCCCGAGTCAGTGACACTTCTGAACACTACCATAAGGAGTCAGAGCTGGTGGGTAGGGAGTGGTCCTAGGAGCTTCGTTCTTTCCTGACTAAACAGAAACTCCTTATCAGCTGTCAGGTCTCTTGCTGGGACATTAGCAGAGAGTTTTGAAAGCTCTCCTCTGGCAGCAGCTCTGCAGAGTGCCTCAGGCTCGATTCCATCACAAGTCTGTAGAAATGTCTTAGCAGCATATCAGTCAGCAATGAGTGGCATCCACAGTGGCTGCTGTTTCATGCTTGTTTGTTGTGCCGGCACCAGGCATCAACTCAGGCAGTCCTCATGACCACTCCACGCTGCGGAGAGATTACCTGATAAATTGCAGCTAACTCATGGCAGAGCATTCATTTCCTTACTAATTCATCAACATTACTATGAAATTACCACTCTTTTAGTGACAAGTCACTCTGTTTTTTAAAAAGTAACACTTATTGATTGAATGAGTGTATGTGTGTGTAGAAGTGAGAGGACAACTTAAGGAGTCAATTCTTTCCTTCTATCATATGAGTCCTGAGATTGGATCTCAGGTCATCAGGCTTGGCAGCAAGCACCATGACTGCTGAGCCATTTTGTGGGTCCAAGACTCACTAATTACCTGTTGCAGGATATTTGATCTCATTGTGAACCCCCAAATTGTTAACTGTAAACCTGTTTCTTTGGTGTGGCTGAGCCCTATCACACACCATTAAGTCCAATAACTTTCTGTTTATTGTAAACCAGTGATTACGGTGTGGTTCACCCAACCCTAGCACACACCGTTAATCCAAGAGCTTTCTGTACACAGGATTTAATAAAGTTAACCTTAGGTCAAGAGGCACAGCAAGAAACCAGCTGACAGGGACAGAAGAATAGGAGGGACTTTGAGTTGAGGGATATTTAAGACAGCCTGGAGAAGAAGAAAGCTTTGAGCTCAAGCTCTAGCTTTAGCTTAGGCTTCAGCTCCTCAGCTCCCTGGGTTTTAGGGCTTTGAGCTAACAAGCCTTTGGCCTTTGGTTTTTTTTGGCCTTTTGCTCCTGGGTTGTTAGGTGAGCTAATGAGCCTTTTGGTTTTTTTTCCATCCGGACCTGAGTTGAGAAGGAAGGTCAGTTGGGTGCTTTCTCTGCTTCTCTGAGCTAGCAGGTTTTCACCCCAGCATCTGGCTCCTGAATCCTTATTGGTAAAATAGAATGGTTGGGATTTTCATTTTTCAAAAACAACAGTTACCCTCAAAGACTTTGTGAAGATTAATCAAAGATGAATCAAACAGTTACCCATCAAACAGTTTGTGAAGATTAATACTGTTCTCAATTTGACTGGATCTATAATCACATGGGAAACAAACCCCTAGGCACTTTGAGGAAGTCTCTGGGAGGCCTGGTGAATATGGGTGGCACCGCTCTATGATCTGGGGATCCAGACTGAACATACAGGAGAACGTGAGCCGACACCAGCACTCATCCCTCTGCGCTTCGTGGCACAGCTTCGAGGTCACCAGCCACCTCACACCCTTGCTTCCATGCTGCCCCTCTAATTGACTGTAATCCCCGAATTGTAAGCCCAAAGAAACCCTGCCTCCCGTGACTGACTTGCTCCTAGTCATATTTTTGATCCTAACAACAAGAAAACTAACTAATACAGATAAGAAAATAATGGAGATTGCTTAATCAGAGAATCACACAAAGGCCGTGTTCAACATGGAAGTGCTGCAAGAGAAAAACGAACCCCAAAGGATTCCATGTGCACCCAGATGCCTGCTGGGTGAGTTTCCAGTCTTACAAAGCACTTGCCTGGTCCAGCCCCGAGTGTATCTGCATGCTACCTCTAAGCTGGCCACCCAACCTCCTGCTCAGTCTGCAGTTCGGAAGACACTGGCTTCCCTGTTTCTTCATTCTCGCATGCATGCACCCGCGGACCTCACTGTAGTATCTGTATTTATTAGGTGACTCTCAGCTCTCCCAGGCTGTGGCTCCTCTTCTCTTCTCTTCTCTTCTTTTCCGCTTCCATGTCTCCAGGGATGAGTAGCACAGGGCAGGCAAATATTAATTAGCTTCTCCTGCATGCCTCCTCTCATGCTCGGGCTCCATCATAGGTTACCTCACAAATCTGTTAGGTGGGTACTATTGCTAACCCCACTTTACACATGAGGACATTTTTTGAGGATTTGAGAGACTGAATAACTTACTAAAAATCACACAGATAGTCAGTAATGTTGTCATGATCTAAACTTGTGGATGCCTGAACACAAAATTTGTGTTGAAGCCACTAAGCTACTGAAACAAGTAATAGCATTAAATATGATTGATGTGGAATGTGGAAATTTCTAACCCTAAATATTCCAAAATCTATGACACACTAGCATATTTAAGTCAAAAAATCTTCCCAAAGGATTCAAAA
Organism: Pachyuromys duprasi; assembly: GCA_028658305.1. Classification (NCBI taxonomy): domain Eukaryota; kingdom Metazoa; phylum Chordata; class Mammalia; order Rodentia; family Muridae; genus Pachyuromys; species Pachyuromys duprasi. The sequence goes on from CM053753.1 coordinate 10,482,875, forward strand.
TACTGGTTATTCATATATTTGTAATATTTATTCCTGACCTTCCAATTCTGCAGAGAAGTCCAGGTATAAAAGATTCACTCTGATGCCCTCCTTCAAGAAGAATGTTCCTTTGAGTCTAAATTTCAGAGTTTGTGGTGGTCGATAGCAAACTCTGTCTCACCCAGAAAGAAGAAGAAACAAAAACAAAAACCCATGGCACACAGGTCACTGTGTCACTCTGTAGCATATGATCACAGAAAGACTCTATCAAGAAGTCCTAAATGTGGCGTGTGTGTGTGTGTGTGTGTGTTTGAACGTGTGATGTGAGCCAAGTCACCCATGTTGAGGCCGTAGGACAACCTCAACTCTTGGTTCTTCACTATTCACCTTGTTCTGACCCGCAGTCTCCCACTGCTTCCTGTGTGTAAACCAGGCTAGCTACCTCATGAGCTTCTGAGCATTCTCCTGTCTCTACCTCCCATTTTTTCACAGGAGCAGTGAGGTTATAGACACACGCTCCTGTGTCCCACTTTTTTGGTTTGTTTTTAGTGTGAGTTCTAAAGATCCAGACTCAGATCCTTATAGCTGCAAGGCAAATGCTTTATCCCCTGAGCCTTATTCTCAGCACCTCCTACATTTATAATTTTTACTGAAGTGAGTTCACTTGTAGAAATGCCAGTGGAGCCCAGCACTAAGTCAGAGAGAATTGTGAGTGAGATGGACAGGAGTTTGACTTTGAGGATCCGCTGAGAGATCCTCTCCCAAGCTTAAACTCTCCAGATACCACAGAAGGACTTGGAAAATGATGGAAGTTTTCCACATTAACCTGGACCTTTAAGAAGCAGCAAACAAGACTAAATTCCCAAATTTCTGGGATTTAAATGATAACAAGAAAAGATCAAAAAGAAGGGATGCAAGCAGATGAAGAGGGAAGGCAAGAGGGCCAGCATCCTAATTTACTTATCCTCACCATGAAAGAGAGCTTCTGGTTAAAACAGCCCTCAGGGGGGAATTGTATGAAAGTATCTTTTATTCACCTGAAGTAATCATCATCTTCCAAGCTTACTGTCTCTTTCTGATAACCTAGGCTTAGTCCTGGAAGCTTCTAGCTTCCATACAATCTTACCTAGGCGTAGAATTTGCGGTAAGTCTCAGCTTCTGAGATATACTGCTGAATAAGCTCACCCTTTCTAGTTCTTTCTGAACTCTGGTTGGCTGGTTCTACTCACCTATCTGGCTCAAACTCTTCTCTCAGCTGACTAATTCAAATTGGCTTCTCTCAGCTTCTGACTGTGTTGCTCTGCCTAGTCTCACACTAAACTCACTAACACACTAACTCACTAATCTGTTCTAATCTTCTGGCTTCTTCTCATTCTCTGGCTCATTCTGTCTTCACCTGTCTCTATAAGACTCTCCCAGTAAAATTGCCTTATCTTTTTCTTGCTCTGTGCTGCTCTTTGGCTTCACCTGCCTCCACTGACCTGCACTGAACTTACAATGAACTACAACTGCAATGCTTCTTTCTTCCAACAAGCTTTACCTTCATTGTTTGGGATTAAAGGTGTGAACTAAGGATGTATCTGTATTCCTGCCAGAGAGATTAAAGGTATGTGCTAAAGATATGTCTGTATTCTAGCAAGAGTAGCCATGTTCCTAGATTAAAATTCCTCTATAGAACTGAACAATGCCACATAGTTGAAATGACATGATCAAGAGAAATGACCACCCATGTACCAAACAGAAACATTTCTGTGGTCTTCAATAATCTATGCTAACAGCCTTTCATGATCACGGGTCCCACAGAGACACATGCAGATCTAGAAACCCCGAGGTGTGACTGTGATTTCTAACAAAGGGCTGCACCTGATTGTTAGACACAGTCAGAAGCTGGTGCTCATGAAAGCTTTGATGACACAGTCTCAATAGCACCTTTTGAGGGACATAAGGAGATTGTTCTAAAATCCATAGGAATGAGCAGAGTCAAGAAAAGCCAAAACATTTCTAATTTAGAGCATGAGAGAGAGAAGCCCTCAGGACTTGGAGCAGAAGCAGCATTGTTCACACAGTGTGGCACAGCTCAAAAGTGGATTTAAAAAGCCAATGAGGCTGGTGTTGGCACATACCTTTAATCTTAGCACTCCAATGGCAAGGCAGGTAGATCTCTACCAGGTGGCCAGCCTGGTCTATAGAATTTTAGGATATCCAAGGCTATGCAGAAAAGTCCTGGCTGAAAAAAACAAAGCAAAAAGCTATGAATCATCACAGTTGTTACAGAGACACACTCAGGAGCACAGGAAAATCTTCATCATAAAGAAACCATTTGTAAAGGAGGAATGATTCAGCAAAAAAACGTGCTGTGACAGCCAGCCCCCATGGCTCAGGCCTCCCAGGTACTAGAGAGCCTGAGGAAGGAACATTGCAAGTTCAAAGCCAATCTGAACACCTTGAGACCCTGACTCAAAATAAACACTGGGAAAGATATCCTCCAGCAGTACAGCCCTTGCCTAGCGTGGGGAGGGGGAGGGGTGGTGCCAGGAGAGTTGAGCATTTATACTGAAGACTAAAGAATTTTAAACTGGATGTGGTAGCCTGTGATCCCAACACCCAGAGGCAGACTCAGCAGGTAAATGAGGCTAGCCTGGACAACCTAATGAGACCCTGCTAAAAAAAATAATAAAAAATTTAATCTTTCCACTCACACATACAAAACAAAGAAACAAAAAAAGGCACATTAAAGACTTTAGTTTTAACTTGCCCACACAGTATTTCAGACCTTTCTGACCAAGTGACTACAAAAAACCATCACTTAGGCACGTGTCTTCATGTCTGTGATAACTAAGGAGAGGGTGATTGTCCGTGTTTTCATTTTAGTTTGTTTTGTCATTTGTGGTCCCATGTTTAGCCTCCCATGTCATTCCCCAGTAGGTGTTGTTGTTGTTGTTGTTGTTGTTTTTCTTGGCAGGAGGTGTGCACATGTGTGTGAGGGTGTGTGTGCCTTGTTCAAGCCCGTGGCCAATTTAGGGTGTTCTCTTTAATCTCTCTCCAGCTTAGTTTTGTTTTTGTTTTTTGAGATAAGGTTTTTCTGTGTAGCCTTGGCTGTCCTGGACTCACTTTGTAGACCAGGCTGGCCTGTAAAGCACAGAGATCCACCTGCCTCTGCCTCCCTGAATGCACCGCTGTGCCTGGCTTCCGCTTAGTTTTTGAACCTGGAGCTCATGGATGTGCTGGAGTGGCTACGCAACATGACCTCAAGCTCCTTCTGTGCTGGGCTAACAAGTGGGTGCTGCCATCCTGGGAACAAAGACGGAGGTCTTTGGGCTTTGCCCACGAAGCCATCCCCCCCACCTCCTTCTCCACGGTCCTAACGGTCCACAATGATAGGTATAGCAGATATCTTCTCCAATTTCTGGTTTGTCTTTTCTGGTTCTCTAGTGGATTTGGATAAGTATCCATTTCAATGTGGTCCAGTTAGTCTTATGCCTTACCTTTCACTGTTAGCATATAATTTTTGTGCAAAATAATAGTCTTTACCATGATGCTTTTCACGTGTGTATCATCTTCTTTGATCATAATCTCCCCCTTCACCCTATTTAAATTTACTCTCCTTCGACATTCCTGTTGGAATTCCCTCCCACAAATAAACTGCCTTTTAACTTCACAATTAAAAAAAAATCTAGATTCTGCATATAGGAGAAAGCGTGTAGCATTTGTCTTTCTGAGTCTGGTTCACCTTGTATGATAATCTTTGGTTTGGGCCATTTTCCTACAATTCTTTTTTTATCCCCTGTGGCTGAAAAAATATGCCTTTGTGCACACATAGCAAAGTTTCTTTATGTACCCATCTGTTGTTTGTCATCTAGGCTGCTTTTATGATGTGCTACAGTGAGCCATGTGCTGCATCTTATGTCTCATTTAAAAAATCCATGCCTACTTCACTCTCACATGGACTGAGATTAGAGGAGACATAAAAACCAAGGAAATAGCATGAAGTCAGGAACAATCAGCATGGGGTGGCAAAATAAATAGATAACCACCACAGCTGGCTGCACAGGGAAGGAAAGAGCTCCAATGTTTGAGCCACTTGGTCCCAAAGTGGCAGGAAACAGATTGAGGGGTGAGAATGGGGACAGATGTTGAAACACAGCTGAGTGAGGTGTTGCAGGCCAAGATAGAATAAAGCCACTTAAGAGAACAAAGTGATTTGGTTCCTTCTCTTTCATGCTGGTTCTCAAGCAGATTGGTCTTATTAAAAGGCAGGTGAGCAGTTGGCCATTGGCAGTAGGGAACATTTGCCCCTTGTCAACTCTGAGCCTAGCATTCTGGTTGATATGCATTAACCTATTTGCTTTCATCTTCAGCCCTCATTCTGCCATTTAACAACGAGGAAACCAAACATCAGGGTTGGGTAATGAAGGGTGTGAGGGGTGGGGGAGGGGCAGGATTGTTTGCTGAATCTATACCATCAACCAACCTGGCACTCCTGAGAATCTACCAGGCTTTGTGTAACACGTGGTGCAGACTGCAATGAAGACTCCATTAAAATCACAAATGTTGGAGAAGCTGGGGGAACTGCTAGAAATGCACATTATTTTAGTGATGACGCCTCCTCACCATTGGGGCTACATCTGAACACAGCTTGCTTGGATGTGAGTGAGTCTCCATGGAAACAGCTTCCGCTGACTTCTTTCAGGGAAGCTGGCTCTCAATCTCAGAATTAGTTCTAAATACAGTTTTGGACTTCATCTGTACCACATAAACACAGGAGCTCCTCAGGGTAATGCAAAAACGACAGGTAGGGACACACACTTGCTCTCTGGCATGTCTGTCCTGCCATTCACTCAGTGGATACTCTAACAAGTTGTCTACCCTGTCTCAGTTCCAGTTTGTACCCTATTCTTCAACTGAAACAGTACCATACTCGCTCCTTACTCCTTAGGTTTGTCCCTGTGCTAATAAATTCTTAGACAAAATAAAGATTAATTATGTGTGTTCCTTCCCACTTACCCATTCTCAGCCTTTCATCCTGACCCTAATGCTAGACTGAGCAACGAATTCTTACTTGCTTGTGAACATCTTGATTTAGTGTTGAAAACCTAGTACCTTAGGGACAACCCTACTTCAGGCTTGGGCAAACTGGGGTGGTGACCACCTGTTGTAGATATGAACATGTTTTTGTTTTGGTCCCAGATGTGGGATGTGGGGCTGATTCAGATGGTCCCTAATAGAAGACTATTTGCCTCGTGATGGCTCTGAGAATTTTTCTTTGCCAGCTGCAGATAGTTTAAATCTAAGTACTCTAAAGAGAGAATAAATGCCAGAGCCCAGAGAGTGTGGAGCTCCAAGAAAGAACAAGGCTCCTGCTTCCCCCTTGCTGCTTCTAGTTGCCATTGTGAGACAAGAAGTTGGAGATCTCCTGAAACAAGGATTGGACTGGCTCCAAGGAACCCAACAACCCTGACCAGCAGGAAGCAGCTAAGAAAACTTCGGCCCCTCTCCCACTAACTCGTTCTTTCTCCTTCCTGGCGTTGGACTATTGGAAGGGATTGGGGTGGAGTAGGGAGAAAAAGATAATAAATGTAAATAAAAGAGTTTTTAAAAACTAACCCTATAGTAATCTTCCCAGAATTACAGTCAGAAGTCATAGTTCATATCAAAAAATGGCCAATTGGACTCAAGGTTATTTAAGCTTAAGATTTAGGCTGGTAGTTCAAAATTGTGACTGTTTCATGGCCATTGGATATAGATATTTCAGAGACTTGGAAAACTCAGTGACATGAAAATTATTAGTTCCAGTAACTACTTAATTTTGAGTCCTTCATGGCAAAAGCTATCTTATTCATCCTTTACTGTTTCTCTTAGTCTGGGTTCCGATGGTATAACAGAATGCTGGAGGTAGGGTCATTTATAAAGAAATGAAGAGTCAGGTGTGGTGACCTTTAACTGCAGATCCTCAGGCAGAAGCAGGCGGATCTCTGTGAGTTCAAGGCCTGCAGAGGCTACAGAGCTAGTTGTAAGACAACCAAGGCTGTTACACAGAAAAAAAACCTGTCTTGAAAAACAAACAAACCAAAAAACCAAAAACCCACCACCACCAACGACAACAGCAAAGAGGAGAACAGAAAGTCCATGTCAACTCTCAGCAGCAGTTGGGTGCTTCATGGTGCTTCAGCACATGGTAGAAACACACAAGGAGAAGCAGGACGAGAAGAAAACAAATCCCAGTGAGGGAACTTGGTCTGTAACAGCCTGGAATTTTGAGACAGGGTCTCACGGTACACCTTAGGCTGGTCTCACAGTTGCAGCTTTCTGCCTGCACCTCTTGAGTTCTGGGATTACAGGCGTGTGCCAACACACCTGGCTTAATATATCATTCTTGCCAGAACAAGCCCGTTCCTGTAGAAGAGGAGTGTTTCCTTTTAGTAATCTAATCTTGTTTTAATGGTCCCAGAACTTCTCCACATAGTTGTATCAAAGTGAGGTTTTTGCAGAGGATGAAACAGATTTTGTCATGGCAGCCTCCACTCTTACGAGGAGAAATTGTTGAGTAAATCTCTGAAAACCCCACTGTGTAAAATGATTCCAAGTCCCTGGTCAAGAACTACTTGTTTCAAAGTCTTCAAGGCTGATGTCTTTTTTTTTCCCCCCCAGAGGACAGACTTTTTTTTATAAACATTTGGATGTTTCTCAAGATGTGCCCTGAGGGCTAGTGGGTGGTCGGGGAGGCCCCAGCTCCTAGTCTCAGAAGCCCCAGGGGGAACAGCAGGAAGACAGCTCTACCTCCTAGGTTGAGCAATTGACTTTACTCTGACTGACAGGTGGCCAGTTGAGGTCAGGAGGGGAGTTGGGAAGAGTTCAGCCCCACTGGACTCTGGATTGTAAGGACCATCCTCCGGGTGGGGGTGCCTGCAGGGAGGGGGGCAGCTCCTGCATTGGCGGCCAGCACACGGGGTACTGGAAGACAGTGGTTCTGATGGGTTCAGCCCTGATACTTGGAGCTGAGCTCAGCTTCTTAGCTCTCTTCTCCAGCCAGTCCCCCAGGTGGACCCTGGAAAGCTCAGCAGTCTCCAGGGGCCATTCTCTGGCCCGCCTCTCCTCCTCCACCTGGATGTTCAGTTCCTGTAGATCTTGTTCTGACTTGTGGGAAAATCTGCAGTTGGAGCCAAAGTCGAAGTGGCCTGTCAGCAGGAATTTCCTGCAGGGTCGTTTGTTCTGTTCATCCAGCAAGATGGCAGCTGCATCCCGGAACATGTCGTACCACACACCTTCTTGGCCTTGAAGTGCTGCAGCCCATTCAGGTGCTTCTTTCGGTTGTGGAGGTTGTCCTGGAAG
>CM053753.1:10490282-10505627 GCA_028658305.1 Pachyuromys duprasi
AGGGCTGGCTGCAAAGTCCTCCCCTGGGATCTAGCCAGTCTGTCACTCCCCGGCTTGTATGGGGGAGGGTCAAAGAGTCAGCCATCAAGATCATGACTGAAACAGTCCCTGTTTCCCTGAATAGGGTCTTCAGCCCTACACCCAGTTATCATGGGCCCCATCCGTGCGGGGGTTCCAGTCCACATCCACACATGGTCCTTGATTGTAGAAACCGTCTCTTACAAGATCCCTGTGCCCTGCTCAGTTTGGTCTTTGTGGAGCTCTTGTTCTCCCCAAGTCTCAACAACCTCCCCCAGATCTATCATTACTCTCGCCTTCTGTCAGAGGTTTGATCTCGAGTCTTAATATCTGCTCTGATACATCGCTACATTGACCACCCCCCGCCCCCAGAGGTCTTGAGGGCTCTTCTTTACAAGGGAATTTCCATGCTTGGAATGTCACTTGTAAGTCACTGTTTAGTTGAGGCTTGACACCTGCTCAAACCTGTTCTCTGTTGCTTACCCTAACACAAACTAGGGAGGATTCACAGCTCTCTCATTTAGTAGCAGTTTCCACAAAAGACTGCCAGTATCGCTACCTTACACAAACATCATCACAATGACACACAGAAGTTCTTCTAGGTGAGTATGGCAGCCGCATCTGTAATCCCAACACAGGAAAAATTGAAGCAAGAAAATGGCGAGTTTGAAGCCAGTCTGGCTACTTGAGACCCAGTGTGTGTGTGTGTGGGGGGGGAGAGAGCGAGAGCGAGAGCGAGAGAGAGAGAGAGAGAGAGAGAGAGAGAGAGAGAGAGAGAGAGAGAGAGAGAGAGAGAGAGAGAAACAAAGACACACACACACACACACGCAGAGAGAGAAAAAGAGAGAGAGAGAGAGGAGCAAGAGGCATAAGCAGCAATCTCTGGAACCAATCAGGAAGAGTACCAGTCAGGGGGGCTCATGTAATAGTTCTGGTAAGAACAAGATATCTAAGGGGGATACTGTCAGACCAGCCTCAAGTCAGCCAGAGGGAAACTTGCCTCCCAGGAAGGGATTTCACGCAGTTCTGATGAAATGTTGGACCACTTTTCAGGACAGCCTAGACTATGCTAGATTGGTATGGGCGGCCACCATCACTGCTTAGTCGTACATACCTTTATGCATACCTTCCAGGAGGTCACTGGCCTCTTTGTCCCTCCTCCCAGAGTGACCAACTGAAGAAATTGTCTTTCTCTGCTTTTCGATTGTCTCCTTAAGTCCCATTGAGGACAGGTGGCAAGCCTGGCCTATCAGGAATGTCATGGCCCAGATGCTGACAGATTAAAGGGGACGTGAGACAAAACAGCATGATTTAGACAGGATCCAGGAAGGAAAAAAATTAGTATGAAGGGCATTTCTGAAATAGCTGGCAAAACTGGAGTAATATTATAGATTCTGTATTGTTGTTAAACCTGGTTTTGGAAATGCTGGTTTTGTCAAGAAAACCACTTGTTATTGGGAAACACACCCTGATGGTGTTTGTTGGTTGGTTGCTTGGTTGTTTGGTTGGTTTTTCAAGATAGGGTTTCTCTATTTTAGCTCTGGCTGTCCGGGAACTCATTCTGTAGACCAGGCAGGCCTCGAACTCACAGAGATCTGCCTGCCTCTGCCTCCCGAGTGCTGGGATTAAAGGCATTCACCACCATAGCCTGGACACACTCCAACGTTTAAGGGTAAAGAGTTGCACTGTCTGGAGCCTGTTTCTGAGTTGAAAAACTTCTATACACAGCAACTAGCGAAAAGGAAAAGTTTAGTAGAGTATATGATTTCTTTGCACTGTTTTTGAGGTTTGTATGTGCATTTGGGATTATTTTAAAGTAAGAAGTTAATCGTAAGTAAATAAATTTAATCTAATCTAAGAAACTACAAGACCCTAAACACAAAGAGTTGCATAGTTCATAAGGCCTCTGCGTCTTCCTCTTGGTCCAGTCCCTCACCAGGCCCTCTTGTGGTCAGGCTGGGAAGGTGGGCTTGATGCCATCAAGCTGCTTTAGAATGGCCAGAGACTCTGCCGTGCGTGTTTGCACAGAAAGCAGTGAGAGAAAGGCAATGGAAAGAACTGGGGAAGGGACTGCAATAGCATCGTTTGGCCAACTGCACCGTTTTGTCTTATGATGTAAATCTGAGGGACAGCATTGTATCGCTGAGCTCTACAGTCCAGCTCACAAGCAGAGAAACAATGCTCACACCTGCCAGAAGAGGGCGCTGCTTCCTATGGTGTCCACCCTAAAGGGGCACCGCAGAGCCTTGACTCCTGAGTGAGATGCCAGAGGCAGAATTAAGGCAAATGAAAGGGAGAGTCATGGCAAACGCAAGATCCCATCTCTGTCCTTATTTAAGACACTGATATTCTGCTCACCATGCATTTTTGCATAAATTTTTATTTTTCAAAATAAAATTTTAAATTATTTTGTAAAATTATTATGTAATTTTTTGTAAAATTGCCTTGGTTTTAAAATTGCCTTGATTATTAATTTAGTTAAATTGCCTTTAAATAGTTAAATTGCCTTGATTATTAATTTATTTGGCACTACCTTAATTTTGTGCCCAAAGCCAGCATCTGATCGGACTCTCCCTAGCTCAGCCTGGCAGATCTAATAATGTATGCATTCCAACATCATCAGCTCAGAATCAGTGATTGGTCAGGCAAGGTCTGAAGTTCTATGGGCCTTTTGGTACCTGTAAATAAAAAATTAGCCAAGAGAATTCATTTTGAGACCAAATGAGTGCCTTTGATGTTACTTTGACCAGTGGTGCCACACCACTGGCTCAATGCCTTTATTTCCAACTTTCTATCTTCTCATCTGAAAAAATGAAAATAGCAGTGTTTTCCCTGTGTTAAAAAGCTGCTTCTCTAATTCACTCTCTGTCTGTGTGTGTGTGTGTGTGTTGCATATGAGTGTGGTGTGTATGGCATATGCTCATGCATGTGTGTGGGTGGAGAGACCAAAAGAGGGGGTGTGCAGTATCTTCCTCTGCCACTCTTCACCTTATTCCCTTGACTCAGGTTCTCTCCCTGAACCTGAAGAGCTCACAATTTTTCACTAGACTGGGAGCCAACAAGTCCCGGTCTCCATCCCTCACAGCTGTGGGATGGTAGCTGAGCGTCAGACCATGCCCAGGTTACTGCATGAGTGCTGGGATCCAAACTGAAGGCCATAGTCGAATAGCAAGTACTTTTAACCACTGGGCCAACTCTCCAGTTCAGAGATAGCAATGCTTTGTTTACACAGGCAAAGGGCCAGGCACCGTGCTGAGATAGCTCTCCAGTTAAAAACTAAATTTTCACAGTTCTACTATGTGGGAGCAATTATCTTCTATTCAATTTATTTATTTATTTAGTCTTTCTAGGCAGGGTTTCTCTGTGTAGCCATAGCTGACCTGAACTCGCTTTGTAGCCCAGTCTGTCCTTGAACTCATAGAGATCTGCCTGCCTTTGCCTCCCTGAGTGCTGGGATTATAGACATGTGCCACCTGATTGTCACAGGGTTTTAGGTAAAGCACAGAAGTTGGCAATGAATGGCCTTTAAAGAGTGATAAAGATGGCTGCAAGATAATTCGACTCTCTGCAGTCACAGCAGTTCTATTAGTCAGTCAGCTTTGTACAATCTGTGATATGGGTGTGGCCTTTTTTTCTGGGTGCTTCCAATGACACAGAACTCCCAGAGATCCACCTACTTTTGTCTCCCAGAGTGCTCAGATTACAGGCCTACACCACTATGCCTAGCTACTTATCTTCCATTTTGAAAATGAGGAGATGGGCACAGAGAGGTGTAGTTCTCTGTCTAAGGTTGAACAGCCAGTAACTGGAAGTACATGTGCTTTAACTTCCAATATTCTCAACTGCACTGATCCCCCTGACTCCCAGAGTTACTTTTAGCCTGAACATGGTTTTAGGTGTCATAAGGTAGAGGATATCAGCACCTAGCTGGAAGTAGCCAGGGGGCTGCTAGACACCGTATGATGCCCTGGACAGACCCACGACAAAGTTACCTGGCCCTGGGTTAGTTAGCTTCTCATCACCACAACAAACACCCAAGACAATCAACTGATACAGAGAAGCAGTTTTGAGGTCAGGATCATGATCTGTAGGCTGAGTTTATTTGTAGCCCATGAAGGGCAAGTAGTTCATAGCAGGAGCATATATTGGAGCAAGGGTGTTCTCCTCATGGTTGGGACATGAAAGGAAATCAAAAGGAGACAATGGAAATGATCGATGTTCCATAAACCCCTTGAAGCCACAGCTCTAAAGACATAAACCTTCCACTAGGTGCCACCTTTTAAAATTTCCACTGCTTAGCAGCCTGTGCTGAGAACTGAACCTCTAACACAAGAGTCTGGGGGTAGAGTGGGGATATTTGAAATACAGACTTCAGCTAGACCCCAAAAGTCAGCCAAAGTTAGTCCCTCATTCCAGTGGCCATTGCTGCTGTTTGCTTTTTTGTGGCTAGGGGAGGGAGTCCCTGTGGTTGTCAGGGAAACTGAGTTCCCTGGTTGGGGAGTCACTGAGCACCACATTTACATTCAACAGTGATTTGTTAAGTACCTGTTCCATGTCCATTCTTTCCTGGTCAGAACTCTCTCTCTCTCTCTCTCTCTCTCTCTCTCTCTCTCTCTCTCTCTCTCTCTATATATATATATATATATATATATATATATATATATATATATATATATATATATATATATGTGTGTGTGTGTGTGTGTGTGTGTGTGTGTGTGTGTGTATACATGTATATATATGCATACAAAGAGCTGTTGGGAAGGCAGACATTAGATGAGGAAACACGCAGCTCATAGTCTATAATTCATTGTGGGACCTGGAGCAAAGCACAGGAGCTGGACACCATGAAGGAGAAGACGCAAACAGGCATTAAGAGTGTGGGATTACATCTGGGGCTGGAGGCAGGAGGAGGAACGCTGAGGGCGGAAGGAGTGGTGCAAAGGCTCAGGGTGAGCAGTGAGAACCAGACTGTGAACTGGGCAGTGGGAGAGGAAGTGTGCATAGCCTGGAGCATGGGAGGGATAGAGGCTCCACCAAGGAATATGGTCTTTGTGTCAAACAAGAGCCTTTAAACCCTTTTGGAATACAGAGTAGAACCCTAGCTTCCACTAACCCAAAGTCTAAGAACCATAACAGCGGAGACCAGTAACATGATTTTTCTGCTTTGCTGAAACCACCTAGTCAACATTCCCACCAAGTGTTTCTTTTGTTTTGTCCCTATAAAAAACATCTGGGAGCCCTGCAGAGACTGCTAACCTGACCAAGGACCATGCGCGGAGAGGACCTAAAAGCCTGGCTCAGATGTAGCTTGTAGACTCAGTGTCCAAGTTGGGTCTCTAGAAAGGGCTGGAGAGGTCGTTCTGTTGTAAGATGCTTAAATTCTATAGCCTCCCTGTTGGGACCGACTTTATTCCTTAGCAGAAATATGGCTCCTCTGTTAACACCTGCTGCAGCCTTTAGCATATCAGAAGCCGTTTTTGCCTCCAAGTGTCCATTTTGATTTTGTCTCTATGTTTTCATTTCTCAAACCTTGTATACTTTGTTACCTGGACACTGTAAATTCCCCCAACTGCAGAGCCAATGAAATTAAAGGTCAGTTATAAATGCTTTTGTCTAGCTAACCCCAAAATGATATACTGTTGCTTCCTGTACCTGGAAACCTGGTTGCATTTTTGTTACCTGCTTGTTACATGCTTGCGGTTTGTTTTAACACCTGGTTACAGTTTTGTTACCTAGTTGCTACCTGCTTATAGTTTTTTTTTTTTTTTTTTTTTGTATAAAAACCCTGCCTTAGGAACAGATGAACTCCTAGTCTGCCTCGATTCAGATTATGGCCCAGGCCAGTCAGTTCCTGTTTAGCACTCAATAAACATCTGTTGAGTTGAGTTTGGTGTCTGAGTGGTCAGTGAGCAGCTATTTCTGAACCTGTCACAGTTCAGTTGACTGGGGGCTTGCCTAGCACACATGAGGCTCTGGGTCTGACCTCCAAAGGTTTGTAAGTGTGGAGTTTGGCTCTTAGGAAGTGGAGGCAGGAAGATCAGAAATTCAAGGTTGTTCTTGGCTACATAGGAAGTTTGATGTCAGCCTGGGCCAGAGATCCTGTCTCAAAGAAGAAAGAAAGAAAGTTCAAAGAATTCTGAAGGTGTGATACTTGGTCTTTCCCTTCATATGGCGATTCTCTTCAAGTCTGAGCAAAGTCCTATGTAGAAGCTGTCATGTGAGGTTGAAACCAAGAGCCTATTTCACCAGCTGGCACAAAGGTGTCTGCAGTTCTCACCATAACAGAATAAGAGAATAAGGGAAGAAGAAAACCAAATATGAATGACCATGGCCTAGAAGTAGAGATTTAGGCTTAACCATGGCCTAGAAGTACAGACTTAGGCTTTCGAAGATACCATATTCCACTGTAAACAGCTTTAGGGGGTTGTTAATTTGTTTGTTTATCTGTTTGGATGTTTTGCCTGCATGGATGTCTATGTATCATGTGCATGTCTGGTGTCTATGCAGGCCAGATTCTCTGGACATAGAGAGGGAAAGGCCGAGTATCATGTCAGAGTCCCTCGAACTGGTGCCCTCTGGAAGATCATTTAGTGCTTTTAACCGCTCAGCCACCTCTCTAGTCCCCAGTTTTAGGATTTTTTTTTCCTTTCAAAATCAATGATGCTTTAATAATGAAATGTCTAAATATTTTTTGTTTTTCTATTATTATTATTATCATTTATTACAATTTATTCAATTTGTATCCTGGCTGTGGCCCCCCTCCCTCATCTCCTCCCAATCCCATCCTCCCTACCTCTTCTCCCGCTATGCCCCTCTCCTAGTCCACTGATAAGGGAGGTCCTCCAACCCTTCTATTTGACCCTAGCCTATCAGGTCTCATTAGGACTGGCTGCATTGTCTTCCTCTGTGGCCTGGCAAGGCTGCACACACACACACACACTCCACCCAGGGGAAGGTGATCAGAGAGCCTGAAATTGAGTTCATGCCAGATAAAGCCCTGCTCCCGTACTGAAGACCGAACTTGGACACTGAGTCTACTAGCTACATCTGAGCCAGGCTTTTAGGTCCTCTCCGTGCATGGTCCTTGGTCAGGTTAGCAGTCTCTGCAGGGCTCCCAGATGTTTTTTATAGGGACAAAACAAAAGAAACACTTGGTGGGAATATTGACTAGGTGGTTTCCGCAAAGAAAAATCTTGTTACTGGTCTCCGCTGCTATCTGATGGTTCTTAGACTTTGGGACTTTAGGTTAGTGGAAGCTAGGGTTCTACTCTGTATTCCAACAGGGTTTTGCCTGATTGTCACATGGTGTTAGGTCAAGCACAGAAGTTGGCAATGAATGGCCTTTAAAGGGTGCTGAAGATGGACGCACGATAATTCAACTCTCTGCAGCCAGGACAGTTCTATTAGTCAATCAGCTTGTACAATCTGTAACATGGGTGTGGCTCCCCCCTCCACCCCCGCTTCAGTCCACACAGGTGAGTTTTACTGGAATTACACAATCTTAAATGGTGCTCCCTTCTCGCCCCAAACCCGAAGCTGCTGGTGAAATGTGATGACAAACTAATGTGTGTACATTACAGAATTACTGTCTAGCTGCTCACTCATTCCTGCACACAGCAGCGTCAGCCACTGGAAACACCTGTTTGGGTCACGAGGCCTAGCCCTCCCCATCATGGGGACTTTCCTTCGGGCTCTTTGTTTATCTCTCTGCCTCTGAGGGACTCAGCCTGTGACACCTTTGCTCCTGGGATCTCCTTCTTGCCTTCCTCAGATTTCTAGGTCTCCTCTGCCTCATTGCATTTAAAACTAAGCCTTACCTAAACACCCATGGAGATGGTTAAAGAGCCACTGCATAGATGTGTCCATCGGCAGTTATTCACCAAATCTTTGTCCCCCCAGCAGATGGCTCCACTGGTCCAGTGTCCTCTGGGTGGAGACTTCCAGGCTCATCAACTTTCAGCAACAGGCTGCCACAGGAAACATGTCAGAGATCAGAGCTGGCCCCACCCCACCCCTGCCCACTGAGATTATGAGTGACTTTAAGGGGACTGGTGCCAAAATTAAGCATGCTGCTTTCTTTACAGGGCAATGAAAACAGAGGACTCTCGGCAGTCCAACCCACTGTCTTCACGTCCTTGGGGATAGATACCCATGATGGTGAGTTCCTCAGAGAAGTGAAAGTGGCCTAGAGGGATCCAGTAATTCCTGTTGCGAGCCAGCTTTATAAGCCAGCGAGCCAGGAGCCGTCTCTTCAGGAGTGTAAAGATGTCCCTGCGCCCAGCTTCCTTGCGCCTGGCCTCCCTGCTGCTCGTCTCCCTTGCCCTCCACGGTGCCCTGGCCCTGAAGCTCTGCTCCTTCAATGTGAGGTCTTTTGGGGAGAGCAAGAAGGGAAACCAAAATGCCATGGATGTCATTGTGAAGGTGAGTCATGTTTGTATCACGCCTTCTCCTGGCTTCAGACTCAAGGGACTGGAAGCTGACCCTCAGAGTGAGGTGAGGGCAGCAGTGACCCCCATCATGGTAACCGCTCCAGCTCTGGGTGCTTTCTGTTCCGTCTTCAGACTGGGTGGCTCTTCACATCCCACAGGGGTGTTGCAAAGTTACCTGAGTAGGTTAATCTTGATGCTCTTGCCAAAGCCTGGCTGGCAGTTAGTCCAGATACAGGCTGCTGTGCTGGTGGTTTTAATTGAACATGCTGAATGTCTGTGTCAGACACTGTAATATTTGGTTTCACTTGTCAACCTCACAAACAAGGACTATTGTTCTGCCTGTGAAGGGAGTGAACTCAGAAGGGTGTTGTGACACTGGGTAGCTCCAGAGAGGGACGGTCAGGGGCTAGTGCAGCCTTGCCCTCTTCATCTTTATAACCATTGGCAAAGCATGCTTCCTCTTTCTTCTTCTTTCCTCTTTCCCTCCCTGTCTCTCTCTTTTCATCTCTTCATCCCTCTATCACATCAATCTCCCAACTCTCAATTCTGTTCTTTTTCTTCTGTGGCTATTCCTGCCCTTGGGTAATATGACCAGTGCCTTAGAATGCTGCTCATATTTCTCAGGAGTCAGTTAACTCTCTGTTCCATGGGATTTGATGCTGGGTCTCTGGTGGGGTGGCTATTACTTAAAAACAAACAAACAAAAGAGTGGGATTAGGGGTTTACTTCAGTTGATAGAATGCTTGCTTAACATTTGTGACATCCAGAATCACATCCTGAGCATTGCATGAGCTAGGCACGGTGTTACCTGCATGTAGTCTCAGCACAAGGGAGGCAGAGGTTAGAGGATCAAAAGTTCAAGGCCATCCTTGGTTATACAAAAAATTAAAAGTCAGCCTGGTCTACATGACACCCTATCTCAACACACACACACACACAACAGCAACAATTACAGAAGCCCCAGAAGCCCCTGTGTATGGTGAGAATGCCAGCAGCCCTGGGTTCAGCTGACCGCCTCTCTTCCTGACATTTCACATAAGGTGAGCTCTCCCACAAGGCTGGCAAGGCTTGCGGTGAAGCCCAGCTGAGTTGAGCTGAGGCCGGTGTCTTGCTACTGTCAGGCAATGTTGGGCAGAGGATACAGGCAGAAGGCCTGCTCTGCTCGCACCAAGATGGTCATGGGCCCCAGGTGGCTCTACCCTTTAGATGATACTCAAGCACCTGTAGATGTTGTGGTTTTGCCAGGGCAGCTGGCCAACCCTGTGGGAACCCTGAAGTCATGGCCAAATGGAGAAATCTGCCATGCAGGGAACTATTTCCCAACTTCTTCACACGTGGCCCAGTGGAGCCTGGGGACCTAAGTGCCTTTCTGCGTTCCTGACTTATTTACTCAATACTGGAAATGTCACCACACTTTGGGCTGTGATTTTGTTCTTTAGTGATTCCACTCCTTCACAGTTTCTCCCCCAAGCTGTGAGTCCCATAAAGCCTTTGTCAAGACTTTGTCCCATCTCCATAAAGCCATCCTGAGTGCTGGGATTAAAGGCTTGTGCTATCACACCTAGTTTGCGAAGCGCTGTGGACTAAGCCTTTGTGCAGCAAGGCAAGAATTCTACCACCTGAGTCCTGTCCCCATCTGCGGTGTAGCCCTCTCCAAAGCCCTCTAACCCTGTCTAGTTGGCTACTCCAAAGTTCAGTGAGCATTAGTAAAATGAACAAAACCTGAGTAACGGGCTTTTTATACTACACAATATGAATATATCTATACTATAGTAGACCTATACTATACTTCTATACCCCCTTTCCTGGCCACCACACTCAATAGCCAAGGAATCAGCATGCTAAAGCCAAGGTCCCTCCCTCTCTCTCTCTCTCTTTTTTAAAATGTAATTTATTTATTTTTATATTAATCACAGGTTAGGTACTTTGTATCTCAGGCGTAGCCCCCTCCCTCATTCCCTCCCACTCTCCCCATCCCTCCCTCATCTCCTCCCTGCCCCCCTTCAAGTCCACTCATGGGGGAGGACCTCCTCCCCTTCCATTCGACCCTAGTTTATCTTGTCTCTTCAGGGCTGGCTGCAATGTCCTCTTCTGGGATCTAGCCAGGCTGTTACTCCCGGGCGTGTGGGGGGGAGGGGAGGGTCAAAGAGCCAGCCATTGAGTTCATGACAGAAATAGTCCCTGTTCCCCTTAATAGGGTCTCCAGTTGGATACTGAGCTACCATGGGCCAAGAGGTCCCTCTCTTGTGTGACCCATTGGCATAGAGCAAGGGTAAGCCATGGGCTCAGATTCCCTTCCCTGAGAGAGCACAGTCAGATTTCCTGTTGACATCCCTGTTCCTCGCTTACCAAGCACTTCTGAGCAAGCCCTGCATCTCCGGCTGATACTGGCTTCTAGTTTCCTTGCTATCTCTGGGAAGTTTTCCTCAGACAAGAATCTGTAAGATCCTGTTGTCTAAATTCTCAAAGGGACAGAGCAGCAGGAAAAAACATATTCCTTCTAGTTCCTACTCCTCAGGAAGAGACTCCCAAGCAGCCCTTTCAGACCAAGCTCTGGACCCTTTAAGGTTTGGTCTATGCCAAATTCCTGTCTTCACAGAAGGTTGCCACAGTCTGGAGGGCAGTTATGCTAATCACTCTGCTGCCAAAGCCTGTAAGGGCAAGGCTTTGTGAGGGGCTGTGCATGGCTAGGATGGATGGAATCCAGATAAGGGGTGTCATAACTTCTCTGAGGGAAGGGGTAGTCTAGAGAGATTTGGGGTAGAGAGAAGCTCACAAACTACAGCCTAATGTCTTTAGGGAACAGCGTAACATAATGGGGGAAAACCGGAGTTGAGTGTACCTCCCTACCTCTTATCTGCTTCACCGCACTGGGTGGCAAACTCTCTGAGCTCCAGTTGTCCTATCTGTAGAATGGGCATGATAGCAAGGATGATTGTGAGGTTGAACTTGGATTCCATCTGTTAAGAACCCAGCACACACAACAAGCTTCTCCCTACCCAGTCCCAGTGCCTTGGAGTATCTGGCACAGGCTTTCCCTTCAGTGCTGGATACAAAAACTCTGCTCAGGAGGATACAAACTGAAAAACACAGGAGGCTCAACCAGGTGCGGCTTAGTGTCCAGATAAGTACACATGGTTGGAAAAGGCAAGCACAAGACAGAGAAGACCACTTCCTCCATGGTCTAACCACGATAATGAAGAGCAGAATGATGACAAAATGTTGATAACTCTGTCCCTGATCAGTTCAGTCTTGGGTAGTGGAGTAGAAGAGACATCCTAGTTTATGTAGTCAGGACTGACCCTGCTCTGCCCAACTAGCTATGAAAACCTGTGAAGTTACTTTACCACTGGAAACATTGGTTTTCTCAGTGATTAAAAAAAAATGAAAATAAAGGACAAGGCTGGAGAGATGCTTAGTCGGTGAGATGTTTGCTGACCAACCATCAGGAGCTGACTTTGATCTACTAGAACCTACATGAAAAGGCAAGGTGTGATGGTACATGCTTGTAATCCCAGTATGGAGAAGACAGAGCCAATGGGGATTGCTGGGGTTGGTGCATTCAGCCTAACCTAATCCCAATGAGAGACCTTGTCTCAAAAAACAAGGTAGAAGGCTTCTGAGATTGGCCTCTGCTGTCCATATGTCCTCAAACCCATACATATATCCACACCCAGAAACACAGGTGCTCACCCCTGACACACATACACACACTCTAGGAATGCTGTCTATGTGGTAATATTAAGTAAGAATGATGTAAAAGTGCTGGCCTGCAGAAGGTACTCATCCACTGGGCATTAGACATAATAATTTACTACTGGCCACCTGCATAGCTGGCACTGCTCTAAGCTATCACTCCATCTTACTACCATTGTGAGGAATCAAAATGGAAACATTGCATCAGAGAGTGTGTACATTTGTTTGTCTTTGTGTTTTGAGACAGTCTTACTATGTAGCTGAGGCTAGCCTCAGACTCACACAGCTCTTCCCGCCTTTGCCTCTCAGTACTGGGGTTAAAGGTATGTGCCATTACACCACTGAGTATGCACATTTTACAGTCACTTCTAGAAAGTGCTGATAGCTTCCAGTGACTAACCAGCAGGTTGGCTTGAACCACAAGGCTGCTGGTGAATCCTGGGTGGCCAACGCTTTAACCTGGAATCTAGTCTTCCTGGTCAGTCGGTGCTCAGTCCTCAGCTCCCTAAAGGCTGCATTCCTGGTCCCTGGGAACCTGGTCTCTGCCCTGCTGCAGACATGACTGGAGATGCTCTGGAAATAAAGACCCAGTGGCCCTTCCGTGACTTTGAGGCTGTGTTTGAGAACAAAACTACCCTCGGGAATGTTAATCCTTGATGGACACATCCTGTGATGCTGAATCGCCAGCATCCCATTACTCAGAGCCTCATGGTCATCAGGGGGCGTGAGCTCACGTGCACCCTGATCACAGCTGTGGCTCACCCTGAGAAAACCTCTGTTGTATTTTTTCTCCCACTGAATTATTTCAAACCTTTTCAGGGACCAAAGGCTGTCGAGCCTTCACTGATCTTCCGACAGAAGCAATTAATCATTCCCCAACATGTCAATGGCCTGTGACTTTCATTTAATGCTAATTCTGTTATCCTTTCCATTGCACCTAGTTGCTTCCAGTTCTGAGTCTCTGGGTGGACTTATTTTAACATCTGAGCCTAATGAAACCTATAGAACTGAGCTGGAATCTTACCTCTCCCGCTGTGTGAATTTAGGGTAATTACTAAACTACTCATAGTTACCATCCATATTTAAATGGCTGACCCTCCCTTAGAGTTGTTATGAAGTAGGCTCACAATAAATGTTAGCTCTTATAATTTTTTTTTATCACTGTGATTATGCCTCCTGATAGCTGCCTAGAACCTTTACTCATTGAAGACTTAACAGGTACTTATTGCTATTGCCACTGCTAGAATCACACAAGCAGACCTGCGCGGTAGGTGTGTGGGAGGTCATGGTTAGGGCTCTGGACTCGAGCTGCTTAGATTCATGTGCCACTGTGGCTATTTTCCAGCTTCATGTCTGGGCAACTTACTTGACCTTGTCTGATCTTCATTCTCCTTGTCTTTAAGATGGACAAAGTAGCCAGGTGTGGTGGTGCACATCTTTAATCCCAGCACTCTGAAGGCTGTGTTCCAGGCCATCCTGGACTATATAGTGAGACTATGCCTCAAATAAAGAAATTAATTTATCAGTTAAAATGAACAGAAAACAAATGAAAGAAGTGCAACAACCAAACCATCAGGCACTCAATGCATCCCTGTCATCCTGGCTACTTAAGGCTGAGGCAGGAGGATCCTTCCAACCCCAGAGTTTGGGACCAGCCTAAGCAATGTGACCGTTAGGGTCCAAGAACACTGAAGAAAGACCCCAGACTCAAATGGTACACAAAAGCAAGGAGCGTTTATTCTGCAGAAATTTTCCAACGGGCTGGGGTCACCATTCTCTAGAATGGGACCACAAAGTAAGCATGCAGGCTCAGTTTAAAGGCAGTTAGGAGTATTTTCAGAAGGAGTGAGGTAAGCTTTCATATGATTGGTTAGTCATGACTCAGAGTTAGGGGGGCATTTAGGATTGGCTAAACATTTAGGAACTTTCCAGAGTTGCTAAGGACTTTTCCTCAGGTTTGCTGAAACGTTGTATTCAGTTCAAGCCCATGTGTTAACCTTTAAGCTAATTGGTTCCCTGCAAGTTGTGATTTTTCCAGAAACTCTTTTTCAATGTTCTGAAAAACAGAAACTGAGGCCTAGTTATGCAAAGTGGAAAAGGAAGCCTGTCATGGAGTCAGATTAGCCAAACAGATTGGGGCCTTCTGGGGCCTCTCGGAGGGGCTTGGGAGTTGTTAGACCTCTTAAGACACCATCTCAAAACGACGGCAAACAACAAAACTGGAAGGATCACAACAAAGGCACTGTTGTCAGAAGCCTTTCTTTCGGGGGATTAAATTAAGTTAGCAAGCACCTGGCTGTGGTGCTCAGAGCCCAGCAAGTGCTGGAGAGGCTTGATGATTTACAGTAAACAGCTCAAACTCTGGAAATTCTCTTTCTGCAGATCATCAAACGCTGTGACCTTATACTCCTGATGGAAATCAAGGACAGCCACAACAACATCTGTCCTGTGCTGATGGAGAAGCTGAATGGGTAAAGGGGGAGCGGGACAGGCCCCCAGAGAGCTTAAAGTCGAGCACAAGGGCACCTGACAAATGGCAAGGAAGTAGAAACCAGTGTGACAGACGGCTGGCATTTACTCTAACCACTAGGCCACATGGCCAGGGCTGAGTAGGCTCTCACTGCCTTAGCTATAGTCTGTGAACTTTCACCTGGCTGGCTTCAATATGACAGAGTAAAAACAGGAGAGAAAAGGTGAAGAATTGGGACAGAAAGGGGGAAGGAGTAGGTAAGGAGCTAAGTTAGGAAGTCCTGCTGTAAAGGCGGGAGGCAGAGGACAGAAGAAGCCCTCAGCAAGGGAAAATGACTACAATGTATCAGAAGCCGTGAGTTCAGTCACTGTGTTACTTTTCACATGAATACTGGGGGGAGGGGTGTCTGGATGATAACGGAAGACTAGGGAGGATGAGAGAACAACTGTTAATAGTTACTTCTCAGAGATACGAAAAAAGCCACTGTGAAGCTAGGTCAGTACTTTTGTATGATCTGAGTGTTTTGCCAGCAGTGCAAGTTGATTCTGTATTTTAAGACCAATGGAGCTGGTTGTGGTAAAGTTATGCCAATAGGATTTGCTGAAGGAGGCAGAGGAAGGAGGATCACAAATTTGAGGCCAGCCTAGGCTACACATTAAAAAGAAAAAAAAAAAAAGCCCAGTGGCAGCACATAACTTTAATCCCAGCACTTGGAAGGCAGAGGCGGGG
>CM053753.1:10506127-10585212 GCA_028658305.1 Pachyuromys duprasi
CCTCCCACTCCCTCCCTCATCTCCTTCTTCCCCGCCCCCTCCAAGTCCACCAACAGGGGAGGACCTCCTTCCCTTCCATCCAACCCCAACTTATCATGTCTCCTCAGGGCTGGCTGCAAAGTCCTCCCCTGGGATCTAGCCAGTCTGTCACTCCCCGGCTTATATGGGGGAGGGTCAAAGAGTCAGCCATCAAGATCATAGGAATAGATTCTAAGCCAGGCATTTTAGCCTACACCTTGAATTCCAGTGCTTGGGAGACAGAGATGGGTAGATTTCTGTGAGCTCAAGGCCAACCTGATCTACATGGTCCCAGGCTAGTGAGAGTTGTCTCAAACAAAACAAAAACGGTGATTCTGGTCTCTAAGCAGTTATCATTATCAGTCAGAATCTTTGCTGTCAAACTGATGACTGGTGCACTGAGGCTGTAGCTTAGTCGGCGGGGGTGCTTGCCTGGCGTATGCAAAGCCTGTTCAGTTCCCAGCACTTTGGTGGCACAGGCCTTTAATCCCCACAACTTTGACGGTGGCGGTAGGAGGATCTGAACTTCAACTACACAGCAAGTTCAAGGCCAGCCTGAGCTATAGGAGGTGAGACCCTGTATCAAGCCAAATCACCTAAAAACCTGCACAAGGAAATTATTCAATCATTAACTAGAAAATACAGCAGTTTGGTGACAACTAAGGACTGGCCAGGGCAGGAGTTCTTTGTCCTTGACGGGAAAGCCCATCTGAGCATAGCACAGAGGACTCTCACTGGCCTCCTGGTGCCAGTGAGCTGACTCTGCCTGTTCTTAGGGAAGAGCCTCTTACTGGAGCCTGCCCTAGAAGCCACTGACATCAAAGGACTTAGAAGGAATTCTCTTTTTCTCTTTTAGAGAGAAGCTGGTGTCAGTGAAGATGAAATACCACTACCATGACTATCAGGATGGAGACAAAGATGTGTTTTCCAGGGAGCCATTTGTGGTTTGGTTCCAGGCGCCCTTCACTGGTGAGGCCATGACCCTGCATCAGTTACTCTTGAGGTTGCTATGACCGAATACCTGACACAAACAGCTTAGAGGACAGAAGATTTATTTTTATGTTCAGGGAGTTCAGGTAATGACCTGGGCTCCGTGGATTCTGGGGCCATGGTAAGGCAGAACACTGTGACAGTGAGAACATATGTTCTGGAGCTTCTTCACTTCACAGTGGACAAGTGTGAGAAAGGCTCCGGGGCCCAGGGCTGATCTCCAAAGTCACTCCCCAGTGCTCTGCTTCCTCCAGGAAGGCCCGGGTCTGAAAGTTTTTCCAGCCTCCCACAGTGCTGCTGGGGGCAGGCATTCAGCATGAACCTATGGGAGACCTTATATTTAAGCCATAACAGTCCTTCTAGTAAGCTCTCTGGCATCCCACGAAGGGACACAGCCCTGAGCATGCCAAGCTTGACACAGCCAAGCTCTCAGAGTCACACACTGTCTCATGGGATGCCTAAGGTGAGACTGGTCTGATGATACCAGCTATGTTTTTCAGAATGCCAAGATGCAGGACCTCTGGATACCACTCTCCAGTGTCATTGCTTACTCTACCCTCTGGAGTAATTAGGGTCATAGAAACGGTTCATCATAGCCCTGGTCCCTGCCAAGTACAACTATTCCTTCATTTTCAAAAGACCCAACTGACAGTCACCAAAAGAAAAGTCTCAAGAGTCTCACTCTCCTTACAGCCAAGTCACTCCATAATGCAGCAGCTGTCTCCACAGATTGTGGGGTAGAGGAAAGCTATGTCAGGTGCACTTTGACCCCCAACAACACTGCTGTTGGTCCATGAGTAATGGCCAGGTTCCTGTTATTCTTTCATGCACTGCAGTGTCCCCTATTCAGATTTGAGGAAACTCAGGTTTTAAAGGCATATTATCACTTGCCCAAGTCCAGCTATTAAGCAGACAAGCCAGCATTATAAATCTAGCAGCCATCTGACAAGCCCATATTTCCAGTCACTACTGTAATCAATACAATGTCAAGAATTCACCAGATACAATGACACTGTAACTTCAGCACTCAGGAGGCAGAGGGACAAGGATCAGCCAGTTTGAAGCCAGCCTAAGCTATATTGTGAGACTCTGTCCCAAAATACCAAGGGCTGAAAGTAGAATTCAGTGAAAGGGCACATACCTAGCATGCCCAGAGTCCTGAATCCAGTCTTCTGCACTGAAAGAAAAAAAAAAAAAAGAGAAAGAATCAAGAATAAAAATTGGTTTTTAAGTTGCAGCATGTAGAGTCAAATGCTCTTCACTCTGTACTATGTGCCCCACTGAAGGCATAAGACTAACAAAGTGCCTGCCCCACATGACATCAGATCGTAGCAGGTGACAAGGTCTGAAGAAATAGATACATGCAGAATTAAAGATACATACACCCATATCCATCACACACTGTTGTAACTATTTCTGCCCAGGGTTCATTAACTTAGAAGAAGGCACTTTGGTAAAACAGCTCTGAAAGATATGTAGGAATCCTCAGTTGAAAAAGAGGAAGGGCTAGAGAGGGCAGTGAGGGCAGTAATCCTTTTATTCAATTTCTAGTTCTCTATGGCTGAGCAGAGAGCCTCCACCTAAAAGCACTGTTTCTTCTTAAGAAGAGGCAAGGCTCTGTGCATTGCTAGGCAAACCTGCTCCTCCTGAGCCTCCACCTGACAGCCTTTCTGCCCTTGCTCTCTCTCCTGGGGCAAATGAGATAGCAATCTCATTTACTTATCTAAGCATTCATTTATGCACTCAATCAAGAAATAGTTTTGGACACTTCCAGTGTGCCAGGTGCAGTGCTAGGTAGTGCAGCCCAGAGGAGAGTGGAAAATAGAAGCCTGGCATTGTGGAGGGGGATCTTATGCTCCAAGCACAGAAGAGCAGAGAATGATTACAGAGGAGGAAGAAAGGTAATGAGCAGGACACATCAAATAGTGCAGAGGAAGCACTTAGAGGGGTGGCCAGTCATGGCCGTGAGAGGCAGATGCATATAGCTAGAGAAAGGGAGGCACCCAGAGCACAAAATCTCAGAGGCGGACAAGTGGTGAGGTGTGTAAAAGGGGTCAGAGAAGCAGAGACAAGAGAACTGATATGGAGGTGTGGCTAAGGAATAATTCCCCGGGTTTTGAAGTCATCCTTCTAGGCTGAGTCTAGTCCAAGTCCAAGCTCCATGCTGGAAAACAATATTCTCAATGTTGCTTAAAGAAACACACAACAGCTGGGCAGTGGTGACGTGCCCCTTTAATCCCAGTACTCGGGAGGCAGAGGCGGAAGATCTCTGTGTTCAAGGCCAGGCTTGTCTACAAAGTGAGTAGAGGACAGCCAGGGCTGCATAGAGAAACCCTGTCTCAGAAAGACAGACAGACATACAGAAGTAACAGGTGAGATTCCTAGAATCCACATAGCAGGAGAGAATCCACTCTGCAAGGCGCTCTCTCTCTCTCTCTCTCTCTGTCTCTCTCTCTCTCACACACACACACACACACACACACACACACATAAAATGATGAAAAGAAAAGGAAGGAGAGAGAAAAAAAAGAGAAAGAACCCTCATGCCAACAAGGACCATGCCCAGCAGCTTTCTTTGAGATGGAGACAGCACAGGTAGGAGGGAGGAGTCTTTCATGTCCTGAACGGAAACACATATCCTGGCGGATTCTAAGGCACTGAGTCTCAGCCTGGCGGCACCCTCTGTCTCCACCGTGGCCATGTGCAGCAGTGCCTTCTCCAGGCACTGTCAGGGGGCCCTTAACAGAAAGTGTGCCACCTCTTGTTTGCCATTCCTCAGCTGTCAAGGACTTCGTGATTGTGCCCTTGCACACGACTCCTGAGGACTCCGTTAAAGAAATAGATGAGCTGGCTGATGTCTACGAGGACGTAAGACGTCAATGGAATGTGGAGGTGAGGACCTCTGTGATTGTCCCATGGGAACAAGCAGAACCAGTCATCAGTACGAGGTTGAGGGGACAGAGAACATGCAAGCCATACTGACTCACAGTCTCATTTTAGGGTTTTTCTTAGTCCTAAACATCCTTCTTGCTAAAGTTCCTGGGCCTGGCCCAGTGCATCTTGGGAATTCATGTGCCGCTGTATTTAGAATGGACACCAGTGTTATTTGGAACTGAGGCCCAAGGGCTGTTCTGGGACTGCACAGAACAAGTGAGTTTAATCCTCCCAATAATGCAACAAGATGCTGAGCACGGTGTCACAGGCCTGTAATCCCAGCACTCGGGGAGGCAGAGGCAGGAGGAACTCTTTGAGGCCAGCCTGGTCTATAAAGTGAGTCCAGGACAACCAAGGCTATACAGAGAAACCCTATCTTGAAAACAACAACAACAACAACAAGGACCTGAGTTCAATCCTCAGAAACCATGAACCAGAAAACAAAATAAAACCACACAGAGAGAGAAACAGAGACAGAGACAGACAGAGAGAGAGAGAGAGAGAGAGAGAGAGAGAGAGAGAGTTGGGTATGCTGGTGCAAATTTATAATCCCAGTGCTAAGGATGTAGAGGCAGGCAGATCTCTGGAACTCAATGGCCAACTGGTCTTGCCTACTTTGCAAGTTCTAAGGTAGAGCCCAACCACAAAGAGAGAGAGAGAGAGAGAGAGAGAGAGAGAGAGAGAGAGAGAGAGAGAGAGAGAGAGAGAGAGGAAGGAAGGAGAGAAAGAAAGAAAAAGAAAGGAAAGCAGCAGTGCCTAAAGAACACCCACGGCTGTACTCTGGCCTCCACAAGTGTGCACACACACATACCTGCACATGTGCACACCCCAACACACACACTAAGCAGTTCCACGGGGTCACTTCTTTAATCAGTCCCTATTTACAACTGAGAACAGTGAGGCCTAGGAGGTTGGGAGTTGAAGGCAAGTGATGGAAAGGAGAAGCCATGATGGTGGCCTCTCAAGACAGCCATCACCTCTCCATCTGGAAGACGAGGGTACTGTCATCTGTGGCCCTGAGGGTTTGAGGAAGCACCTGGTAAATGTGGAAGTACTAGGGGTGCTCTTCTACCGAATTCCTCTTTTTTTCCTTTCGGAATGTAATGCTGAGAGTTTCTCTTCCTCCTCAGTTCCTCTGTTCAAGGTGCAAAATGAGTCAAGTGCAGACACAACTGGTCAAAACTGGCCATCAAGAAGGTCAGGGGTGCATTTTATTATTTATAAGTTCCAAGACAAATGATGAAACCAGCACATTGAGCAAGAATATATTGAGCATTGATCAAGCAATAAGCCTTGAGGAAGAAACATTAGATGAGGGAACTTCAGAAGGGCAGATGGAAGTTTGACCTTGGGCTCTACTGCTTAAAGCTCCAGGCTGTGTGGCCTAAAGCAGCCTGCTGGATCCCTCTGAGGGTTAGTCTAACTTGCTCCTGGCTAATGGCGCTTTGAGAATTGCGGTTGGTAAATCACTTCATGCTGGCTTGGGCTCACAGGTCAGGGATAACATTCTGTCCTTAACTGTGCACCTTAACTCAAGGAAAACCCTAATTGCAGATATCAAAATGAAATGTTCTTAAGGAAAACTGTCAACAATCATCCCAAACAATAGCACAAACAAGGAAATAAGACACTTCCTCTGAATTGTGCAATGTTAAATTTTTCTACCTGTGGCCCTTGGAGTGGGGTGGGGCACTTCCAACCATTGGTGGTATAGGATGGAGAAAGACGGTTCACTCTAAGGCCTGCCTCCCTTGGGAATCTCCCTCTCTATGGATTGAGTTTTGATAGGAATTAGTATCTGACTTCAATACATACAATAGGACACAGAGAGACAGCCACATCTCACCACGAAAGTGCATTTTGCCTCTTCGGAACTGAGGTGTTTATTCATTCACATTTGCTGCAGTGTTTACGGGAGGTAATATTTTCGCCGGATTTCAGCGTTCTTGCCTTACCTGTGCGTAACAGATGGCAGAGGGAGGGTGACTAAGAACAGGCTGGCACGGTGGCGCAGACATTCTCTCTCCCACTCCCTGTTCTCACTGCCAGATCCTTGTCAAAACTCTGACTCACTTGGAAACTGTTTTTTCTTCTCTTAAAAAGGAAACAAAGATGGGAGTAGGGGCTGGAGAGATGGCTCAGAAGTTAAGAGCATGGCTACTTTTATTGAGGACCTGAGTTCAAATCCTCAGGTTACAACTGTAACTCCAATTCCAGAGAATCTGACACCCTCACACAGGCGTGATGTAGGCAAAACACCAACATAAATAATTTTTTATTAAAAAATGAAACAAAGATGGACTCTCTGTGCCTTTGCTAGTGACCCAGCAGTGCACTGGAGACAGGTGCGTGAGACAGCGCTGGGCTGATTTTTATTTCTCTGCGGGCTGTAAAGCCAAGGCCAGTGTGTGAGAGCTGGGTTGTTCCTTCTGGTGTTTCTGTCCTTGGCCTGTAGATGCTCAACTTCTTCTGCTCATCTCTTCACGGTGTCTTTTCTCTGTGTCTTTCTGTGTTGTAACCCCTCTTAAATTTTGCTTATTTAAATTCATTCATTTATTATTGCCATGCCAGGGATGAAAGCCAGGACCTCCTACTTGCCTGAACTCCATCATTGAGCAAATCCTTAGCCCTGCTCCTCTGTAAGGGGTCACCCACCTGCCTCATTTTTATATTAATTACATTTTCAAAATCCCATTCTTCAGCTGGGTGTGGTAGTGAATACAGATCAAGAGGTGGATGCAGGAAAATCGGGTTCAAGGCCATCCTGGGGTATATAGCTAATTTGAGGCCAGCCTAGTTTGCATGAGACTTTGTCTCAAAACAAAACAAACAACAAAAGATCCAACTTCCAAGTACAGTCATATTCTAGTATATTGGAGCTGGGAGTTAAAAATAGGATGAGTGGGGGTCAGTGAGATAGCTTCATGAGTAAAAGAATTTGCTGTGCAAGCCTGAGGGCCCAAGTTCCATCATTGAAATCTACAGGAGAAGGACAGAAGGGAATACACACACACTCACAGCATGCACGTATACAGCACACACTATATATAAATTTAAAAGAAAAATATATTGGAAGGAGTCCAACCTGTATCATGAAAGACCTTTTTATATTCTTTGTAGCTGGGCAGTGGTGGCACACACCTTTAATCCTAGCACTTGGGAGGCAGAGACAGGCAGATCTCTGATTTAGAGGCCAGCCTGCTCTACAGAATGAGTTCCAGGACAGCCAACTAACCAACCAACCAAACAAAAAGACCTCTTTGTTCACTGGGCATGGAAGGTGGGTTCCTTGCTGGTGGTGGAGAATAATGTCTTCCAGTGCTGACCAAGTGATGGTTCTAAATCATGCCTTTCAGAATTTCATCTTCATGGGTGATTTCAACGCTGACTGCAGCTATGTCCCCAAGAAGGCATGGCAGAACATCCGTTTGAGGACGGACCGCCACTATGTTTGGCTGATTGGTGACCAAGAGGACACCACGGTCAAAAAAAGCACCAACTGTGCCTATGACAGGTAAGATTCCCATCTGTATCAGAGCAGCTCAGCCTCTCCAGATGGAGAAGGAGCGAGTTCCATTTCACTCTGTTAACTAGAATTTCTTCCCTGTAGGAGACATAAGCAGTGGCGCCCCTAAGGTCCCAGTTACAAACCAAGGAAGGATTCTACTAAAGTTCTCTCCAGGGGACTCATGAGTTTGTTTGGTTTCCTTACAGATCATAGGTGGGGGCTTATTTACCGGAGTGTGGGTGTTCCCCTGCCAAAAGGCCACACCAGGAAGCCAGCAGAGATGACTTTTCCATAGCTGCACAGATAAATCCCCGAGTCTTCTCAGGCTTATAAACGCTTTCCCTTCCTGAGCCCATGGACAGTTAGGGATGAGTTGCACACAGCAGATGGTAGGGAGGGGCTGGATACTCAGGAAATAGTCTTGTGACCCTCCCTGTCTCTCTTTGTAGAGATGTAAACAGTCAGCACAGCTGGGATGATCACATGGGCACAGCAGACTGTCCAAGGTGGTGAATGTTTGGCTTGGAGGAAAGCCCTGTACGAGGACCCTCTGGTTACGCATGCAGTGTATGGAACTCATGACCTTGTATGGTTCTATTAGCAGTGGCCAATACTACTCTCAGATGGCCTGAATTCAAGTTCCAACTGTACCACTTCATGTGTTGTGATCAAGAGACTCACACTCTTTTGTCAATTTTCTCACTTGTAAACAGATTGTGGTATTGAAAGTGCCTCAGTTGTGAAGATACAATGGAGACTAAATGAAACAATACATATGAAACTTTTTAACAGACGGGTAGGGTAGCAGTGGTGCACGCCTTTAATCCCAGCATTTGGGAGGCAGAGGCAGGAGGCTCTCTGAGTTTGAAGTCAGCCTGGTCTACAGAATGAGTTCCAGGACAGCCCAAAGCTACACAGAGAGACCCTGCCTCAAAACAACAACAACAACAAAAAAACATAAACAAACTTTTAACACAGTGCCTGGCACATAACAGGTGCTAAATACATGTTTATGTTCTTAGCTGAGACCTGGAACATTCAGGAAGGTATGGCTACAGACAGTTCCTGTGCTATTACCAATTTTATCCCAAACACATGGCACCGCCTTCACTGGTGTCGTCACCAAAGCTTTGCCGTTATCAACACTGCTGCAATGGACAGCCTACTTGTATATCTTGAGCAAATGTTTATGAGCCTCAGGTACTACTTGAAAAATCAAAGGGGCAGTGAGGTGGCTCAGCAGGTAAAGGCGCTTGCCACACAAGCACGGTGAGCTGAGTTTGATCCCCAGAACCCAAATAGGGGTAGAGGAGAGATCCAACTCCACAAAGTTGTTCTCTGCTCTCACATGCTTGTAGTAGCATGCTCCCCACTAAATAAATAAATTTTTAAATGAGAGTATTTAGTGCGACAGTATTTGTACTTTGTTTAAACAAGGTCTTGTTATACAGCCCAGGCTGGCCTTAGACTATTTGGCCCAGGGTGACCTTGAACTCTTGATCTTCCTTCTTCAGCCTTATGAGTGTTGGGATTACAGATGTGTGCCACCATGCCTGACTTGAATATTCATTTTTTAAACTATTGCTACACACAAATGCAGATGCATGTGTTTAAATAATGACAATCATTGTACATTTAAAATTTCCCTGGGATTTTTCGAGCACTGTCAGCTTTATTCTCTTAGTCAGGAGGGAAGTGGGGAAGTGTGTGAATGCCAGTGACCATCCAAACAGAAACCACAGACACAAGTGGAGAAACCTTAGTCCCACGGTGCCTGCTGAGGAGGGAGCGCAAAAAGGCCATCTTTGTGGTGTGCTTACTTCTTAGGTCTTGAGGTCTGGATTTTACACCTTTGTTCCTCCTGGGGCTTTTGAGGCTGCGATTTCCTCTTTGGCTATGATTGTTCCAGACCTCAAAAGTGGAAGTCCAGGGTGAGAAGTTACAACCTCCCAAGCATACAGGCCTCGCTTCCCACTCTCAGTGTCTTCAGCCAAGCTGGGGACATGGCACCAGCTCACTCAGCCATGCCAGCTATAGGACCTCCAGCAGCTCAAACCCAGAAACCAAGATGCCACTCAGAATTGGGAAAGCTCGGGGCAGAACTACGGAAGGTGGTTTGTCTCACTTTCTACAAATCAGGCAGGGCACTAAGACCACCTAGATCTACTGTTTCACCTCCCTTGGCAGATGCTAGAGTCCATGCCTTTGTCTTATGTTTCAAATATTACCTCTGTGTGTGTGTGTGTGTGAGTGTGTATGTTGGTGAATACAAGTGAGTATGCACCTGGAGGTCAGAGATATATGTCTGCCTTGAGATGGGGTTTCTTCCTGAAGTTTGTTTTGTTTAGTTTAATGTACTGGTTATAGTCTATTATCAAGGGAAACCAAAGTAGGAACTTGAAGCGGAAAAAGGCTGAGACGTGAAGGAATGCTGCTGACTGGCCTGATCCCTCCAGCTTGCTCAGCTACTTTTCTTTCCTTTTCTCTTTGTTTATTTTCTCTTATTGAAAATCAAATTTTTTCATACAATATATTCAGATTATGGTTTCCCCTCCCCCTTCTCCTCTCAGCTCCTCCCCACCTCCATTTCCATCCAGATTTACACCCCTTCTGTCTCCTGTTAGAAGACAAACAGGCTTATAAGGCATAATAATAAAATAAAATAAGATAAAACAAAAACAAGCAAATTGGAGTAGGACAGAACAACCAAAAAGGAAAAGAGGCATACATTCAAATATACAGGAATCCCATAAAAACCCCAAACCAGAAGCCGCAATGTATGTGCACAGGAGCTGTAAGATAGAAGGAAAATTAAAAAAAAAATGCCCTAACTTATCATGACACAAAGAACCTCCAAAGATATTGTTGAGTTTGTTTTGTGTTGCTGAGGAGAACCCATGTACTGTTGAGCACGAGGCCTACCCTTAGAGTGTTTGCTCCCTGGGAGAAAATGAAATCCTCTGCAAGTAGCTTTCAATTAGTGATGGCTTCTGGGTTAGGGATGGGGCCTATCAACACATCTTTCAGCTCAAGGACCCCATCAGGTGCAGACCTATGCAGGCTCTGTGCATGCTGCCTCCGTCTCCGTGAGTTCCTATATGTGCCAGCCCTGTTGTATCTACAAGGCCTTGATCGCTTGCTTTCTCCATCCCCTCTGGCTATTGCCTCTTTCTGACATCTATTCCTCAGAGCTCCCTGAACCCTGAGAGGAGAGATTTGATGGAGACTTCCCTTTTAGGCTTTTCTAAGGCTTTTCTCTCTCGGCATTATGTCTGGCTGGGGGTCTCTGTATTTTTTCCCATCTGCTACAGAAGGAAGCTTCTCTGGTGATGGGTGAGCAAGGTGTGGATTTATAAGTATAGCAGAATGTCATTAGGATCATCTTACTGCTTTGTTCCTTTAGTAGAATAGTATTTGGTTTCTCCCTAGGGCCCTGGCCTATCCAGTCTCAAGTTCTTGTCACCCAAGCAGTTTGGGTACGGGTTCCAGCTCACAGAGTGGGCCTTAACTCAAATAACGTATTGGTTGGTTATTCCCGAAAGCTTTGTGCCATTTTTGCACCAGCATATCTTACAGGCAGGTTACTCTTATAGATGAAAGGTTTGAAGCTAGATTCTCCTTTGGTAACATGCAGAATAACTAACTAGTATTATGAACACTAGCCCATACATAAAGGCTCTACGTAGTTTCCAGCTTGACTTCTCTGAGTTCAGTGAGTTGTATAGGTGCTGTCTTCAGCAACAGGGTCTGACAGTCAACTTGTGGAGAGCCTTTGCAATAGCTTGGATTGTTTGGGGGTTCCCATGGGACCCCTTTGGTTAACAATTTGATTGGGTGTAACCCATTCCCAGTACTGGAAGCTTCATTTGGTGATGAGAGATGTCCAGTTAGGCCTCTGTCTCCCCCTTTATTTGTCAATTTCATTTGGCACCTTCATGTATGCATATATTATAGGAAGCGTCTAGTGTTTCAGACTTGCAAATGACCCCTCAAATGGACCTCAGTTTTCTCTGTTCATCTCCCATCCTCTCCCCTTTCTTCTTTTCCTCTCCTGTTTGATGCTCTCATTTCAGTCAGCCCACCTCATCCATCCATAACTGTCTATTTCCCCTTCCTAGGTAGGCCCGCCCCTCCCCGGTACTTTACTCTCTATCTACCTCTGTGGTTATACAAATTGTAGCTTGTTTACCAGTGACTTAACAGCTAACATCCACGTATAAGCAAACACATGCCGGGTTTATCTTTCTGGGTCTAAGTTACCTCACTTAGACTCGGACATGATTTTTTTTCTAGCTTCATCCATTTACCTGCAAATTTTATGATTTTATTTTTAACGGCCGAGTGATAGTTCATTGTGTAACTATAATGTACTGCTTTTTCTTTATCCATTCATCCATTGGTAAACATCTAGGTTGCTTCCAATTTCTGGCTATTTTGAATAGAGCAGCAAAAAACATGGTTGAGTCAGTGTCTCTGTAGTAGGATGAAGTATCTTTTGTGTATATGCCAAAGAGTGAAATAGCTGCATCTTGAGGTAAATTAATTCCCATCTTCCTGATGAACTGCCACACTGACTTCCATAGTGTCTGTACAAGTCTGTACTCCCACCAGCAATGGAGGAGTGTATCCCTCACTCCGCATCCTCACCAGCAT
Source organism: Pachyuromys duprasi (assembly GCA_028658305.1). Taxonomy (NCBI): domain Eukaryota; kingdom Metazoa; phylum Chordata; class Mammalia; order Rodentia; family Muridae; genus Pachyuromys; species Pachyuromys duprasi. The sequence goes on from CM053753.1 coordinate 10,518,231, forward strand.
TCTGACTGGTGGAAGATGGGATCTCAAAGTAGTTTTGATTTGTATTTTCCTGATGGCTAAGGATGTTGAACATTTAAGTGCTTCTCAGCCATTTTTTGTTTCATGTTTTGAGAGTTCTCTGTTTAAATCTGTGTCCTATTGTTAAACTTGGTTAAATGTTTTCTTGATGTCCGCTTTTTGAGTTCTTTGTATATTTTAGTTCTATTGGGTGTATAATTGGGAGGCTACCCCTTTGTCCAAATGACAGTGTCCTTTACCTTACAAAAGCTCTTCATTTTCATGAAGTCTCAGTCATTAATTCATTAACTGTCGATCGTAGCGCCTGTGCTACTGGTGTTCTGCTCAGAAAGTCTTTTTCTGTGCCAATGAGTTCAAGACTATTCCGTATTTTCTCTTCTGTCAGATTCAGTGTACCTGGTTTTATGTTGAGGCCTTTGATTCATTTGGAGTTGAGTTTTATGCAGTGTGATAAGTATGGATCTATTTGCGTTCTTCTATATGCAGCCATTCAATTTGACCAGCAGCATTTGTTGAAGATGATGTCTTTTTCCAGTGTGTATATCTGGCTTCTTTATAAAATATCAGGTGTCCATGGGCTTGTGGACTTATTTCAGGGTTTTCAACTCTATTTAATTGTTCACTGTGCCTGTTTCATGCCAGTACTGTGCTGGTTTTATTGCTCGGGCTCTGTAAAGCAATTTGATGCCACACATGGTGGTATCTGTGCCAGTTCTTCTTTCATTCATGAGTGTTTTAGAGATTACTTTGGGTAAACCAAACCAAACCACTGAACTACCATAGCTCAGGCCCTCCTGCCTAGGGACGGCACTACCCGAAGTGGGCTAGATCTTCTTACATCAATTAACAATAAAAAATGCATCTGTAGACACACCCACACACCAGTCTGATGGAGGAAATTCCTCAAACTGAGGTTCTCTCTTCCCAAGTATTTCTAGGTTTGTGACAAGTTTACAAAAACTAACCAGTACAGGTAGCAAGGCAAACTCAGTTGTAGACACGGAACACTCACTACACAAAAGGGACAGACTGCTTAGTCAATTCCAGAGTCAGACTCAGACCTCCATTTTATCTCAAGAGTCCACAGCTTGAGCTAATTAATGCATCTATCTTCCTTGTCCTTATTCCAGGATTGTGCTTCGAGGACAAGAAATAGTCAACTCTGTGGTTCCCCATTCAAATGTCGTCTTTGACTTTCAGAAAGCTTATCGGTTGTCTGAAAAGGAGGTAAGATCAGCTACCACGTTGTTTTTCTGATCCACCACCCTGGAAATGTGGGAGGGCTGCTCTTGCGTCTTAAGATCTACAGTTCTGTGATTTGAAGACCTGCCAAAATTTCCCAGAGGCAGGACCAAGAGCTGCACTCATCAGTTCCACCGGATGACCTCAGACATTGATCTTCCTGTTCTGCGCTTGAATTTGGTCATTGTTAAACTCTGGCATGTCCCAGACCTCCCTTAACCCCAAATCTACTTCCATTTTCCATTTATAGGCCCTGGATGTCAGTGACCACTTTCCAGTTGAGTTTAAGCTACAGTCTTCAAAGGCCTTCACCAACAACAGAAAATCCGTTTCCTTAAAGAAGAAGAAAGGCAATCGCTCTTAGGCACCGTGGCGCCATTTCTTTTAAGCCACTACTTGCTTCCAAATAAAATGGCTCTCATAGTTCCAAACTATGTGCACGCTCAGGAATTGAGACTGGCCAAGCTGCTTTCACTGTCTGCCTGAGTTAATTCTGCCTAGAGCCAAATTGGGAGGAGAGTCTTCTGTTATGCCTCTTTGACCCCACACCACCACCTATACCCTGGGAAACACTGCAGCAGGACGTATGTCAGCTGTCAGTCCTAGCTGCCAAGCTCATGAGGAACTCCTGTTTTCCAGAAATGAGCATAAATGCCAAGACTCCAATGATACCTTATAATATAAGGTATGCTTCCATACCTGGGGTATGACCTGGGGTCAGACCACTGTAATGAAGGACACTCCTACTGTGCTACCCTGCCTCTATTGTCCTGTCTAACTAACTCAATCGGGATACCAATGGTATCCTTTCATTTTCCATGAAGACCACAGCACACCTCTACACACCTCCACCACAACCTCTATACAGCCCACCCCTATCCACAGTTCACCCCTACACACCCCTACCCACAGCCCACCCCTACCCACAGCCCACAGCCCACCCCTACCCACAGCCCACCCCTACCCGCAGCACTGCCTATAAGCCATCAGCATGTCCTGTTCAGTCTCCAGGCATCATGAAGGTTCCCATTATCTGACAGCCAGCCTCCATTTGTACTCTATGCTCCAACAGGGTGTTTCCTTCCTACCCCTTTCTCCCTTTCTTCTCCTCCTTGGTCCCCTCTCTGAAGGGGCTCTACCATGCCTGCCCTGCCCTGTTCCAAGTGCCCCCAGTCACATATGCCATGTCTCCCTAGCGATATTAACCACACAGTATTTGTCACCAGGGCCAGCACTGGGACTCACTGAAAATCCAGGAATGGCAAAAGCCCCGTTGGCTCCCTTGGACTTGAGGCTTTGTTCTCTCCCTGCCGCTCCTGGAATTTAGTAATGTGGTACCATTTTGCTTATATGCAGGAGAAACCTTTTTGTGCATTTTGTTTTGTCTTCCTGGATATTCTTTCTTTAATCTCCTATACGAACACATGTACTCAGGAACAGTGAAAAAGAAATGACACATCTGGTCCCACTCCACATTCTTAGCAGCCCCTCCGAACAGCTTCTGTGGTCTTCCTGAAGGTGTCTATGTGTAACCCGAAGAAATGCAAAGTATATCACTCTGTAAATGCGGGTCTGTGAGTTGCTTTTTTCCATTAATATACTGAGGACAGTGTGACCTTGATGTGAGAAAAAAAGCCCATGAGTCTTTGTGTTAGTCAGCTCCATCATTCTGACAGATGTGTGAGATTGCCTTAAAAGGAGGGACTGTATTTTAACCTGTGTTTCAGAAATTTTAGTCTATGGGCCTTGACTATGTTGTTTCTGGGTCTGTGAAAAAGGGCCTGTGGTGGAACAACACACATGTACACCACATGCATGTGAAGTGGGTTCTTCTGGCCTCCACATGCAAAGAAAGCATCCATACACATTAAGTAAAGCTAGACAAAGGGTAAGATGGGGCATAATCTCATTTTCCCTCACAGGGCGTGCTTGCCCTGTGACCCCCAGCCAAGCTCCACCTCTTACAGGTGTCCCATCTCCCAACAGCATCATGAGCTGGGGACCTTTAGGAGTCATTCCAGTTCCAAGCGGTGGCTGGCAGTCTAATAGCTAAGATTATAGGCCTTCTTGTCAAAGGAATAAAATCAAAGGGGTCCTGGTTAAGTTGAGAAGACTTTTCCCAAAAGCCCAACTCACCTCTGAGATTTCATTGAGATTTCTATTGTCCAATTTATTGCCGAGACTTTAGGGGGAGATGGTAAGGCTGATGAAAAACTGGCAGAGGTCTCCAGTCCCCAAATGGTAAAGTAAGCTATTCACATATGAATCTGTTCTGGGGAGATAGGAGTGTTCATTTATCCTAGTCACCAAAATTCTCCCTGGCTGGTGTGGCTAAAACAAGAACCCTGAGCAGCTGGATGGGGTAGTGACCACCTTTAATCCCAGCACTCGGGGAGGCAGAGGCAGGTGGATTGTTGTAAGTTTAAGGCCAGTCTACTCTAGAAATCAGTCTGGGACAACCAAGGCTACACAGAGAAACCCTGACTCAAGAAACCAAAACCAAGCAAACAAAAAAACACCCCCCGGGCCATGTGCTTGGGACTCGCTGACAGACAGACAGGGAGGTGGTGGACTGGGCACCAAAAAGGCCTTTTCCACACCTCTGTCCAGGGGCCAATGAGCCTGGACACCCTGAAGTTTCCTCCCAGACTACATGTTCTTCTGTCTCTGCCCACTGGCATGTTAGAGTCACAAACAGGCGTCTCTGCAAGCTGTCACTCAGCCAGGCCAGAGGTAGCAGACTGGAATTATGTTTCCATAAACTTCCTGTATATCCCAACCTCCAGGCTTGGCTGGGGGAGGAACCCCTCCCTGTCACACCGTCATCCCTCTGTGTGGCTTCTGGCTGAGAGCTATGAGCCTGTGCCCTCAACCATATACAGTGTGTGGGAAATGATGCAAGGGTTAATGCAAACAAGACTTCATATAAAATGTAAAGAAGATGCTTGACACAAACTCACATTCCTCCAGGGTCAACTCTTCTTGAAATCAAAATGTGAGTTCCAGGCTATCCTTGCTGCTCAAAACTGTATTCTGCTTGCAACTTTAAATCAGCCAATCATAAAAGATTGTGAGGCCAAGCTCTGCCCACCAAGAGTGAGGCACAGGACCCCTTTTCATTAGGACAAAAATTCCAGGTTGTGCTTGCCTACTTGACTGGTCAGGTAGCCTTCTGCAGAAAAATCTTTTCGCCTTGCCAAAATACTTTGGATTGTGTGGTCATTTACTTGAGACAGCACACCTGTTTTCTTTTTACAAGTGGAAAGTAGACTTCTGGACAAAGACAATAAGCATCTTTTGCAAAGCTTGCTCATCCCTCCCTTCTTCCTTGCCTCCTTCCCTCCCTCCTTCTCTCCCAACCTGCCTCCATCCCTCCCATTCTTCCTTCCTTCCTTCCTTTTCTTTTTGAGAAAAGATTCCATGTATCTCAAACTAGGTTGGTCTCAAACTCAGCTATATAGCGAAGGATGGCCTTGAACTTCTGATCCTCCTGCTTCCACCTTCCCACCCCCTGAGTGCTGGCATTATAGATGCCACCATGCAAGGTTTCCCGCCATGCTGGAGATAAAACCTAGTGCTTCATGTACACCAGACAAAATCCCTCCTTGCTGAGCAACACCCCTCCTCCTAGGCTTGTGCCTTAAAACGCTGTTGCCTGTGTAGGCAGGGTGGCTCAGAGGGTTTGCTGCCAAACCTGACAACTTGAATTTGATCTCCAGAACAGACACGATGGAAGGAAAGAGTGTTCAAGTTGTCCTCTGATGCCTGTCCCCACATGTGAACACGCCCCCCAATAAACAAATGTAACAAAGATTAGAACATCAGTGTAAAAAACTGTAGCCTTAACTATCTCCTGGGATTCCAATCACAAGCGATGCTTATGCTCTCTGCATTCTATAGCTGAGAAGTCAAACAATTTCCCCAAGGTCACACAGCTAGAGATTAGAGAGTCCAGAGCTGACTCATTCATTTATTAGGCATGGGTAGGCATAGTCACATAATTGATAAATTTTTAGATGAAGAAAATTAAATATGTAATGTTAATGTTTTGTGTGTGTGTAACCAACGTTGATACAAAATACTTTTTTTTTTTTTGATAGAGGAATGACCTAGGAATGGAAACATAGCTAGGTCCCAGGAGTCTTAACAGGACACTTACTCACCTTGCTAGCAGAGCCAAAATCAAATCTGGGTCTGTGTGCCTCCAAACGTCATGTTCCCCTGAGTGTTCTGTAACTGGTGAAAACCAAGTTCAGGTCTAATAGGGAATGGCTGGGCCAAGACCAGCCTGCATTGTCTAATAGTGCCACCTGGTGGCTTTTCTGGGAACTTCGACTTAGGGTTCAATTTCTCTCACCCAAATAGCAGCTGACAACTGTCTGTAACTCCAGGATCTGACACCCTCACACAGACATAAATGCAGGCTAAACACGCTTGCGCGCGCGCTCGCGCACACACACACACACACACACACACACACAAGAAATTAAAAACATAAGAATTTAGGATGAAGAGAATTTAGGATGATGACCTAGGAAACAGCCAGTGCCCTTGGCATCAGGACTCCATGCTAGAGTGGGGTGCAGAGAGCCCTCTCTAGGGGGCCATGGAAATTCATACGCGACCACATGCACTCTTCACCACTGACAACCCTAAGTTCTATCAGTATTGTTCAGATTAGACATGTCTAATACTAACATACTGTAAGCCAATATACAACTTGAAATTGTCTAGCAGTAATATTTTTTAAAGTAAAAGTAAATAAAGAAAATAACGTATTTTATAAATTTAAACCTGAGGGTCAGTGTGTGGGTGTCAAAGCTAGCCCATCTGCCTTTGGTTTTGGTCTCTGCTTTTTCATGGGAACATGGCTGTGGCCAGTGTTTTCCAATGCCTTGTAGCAGCACAGTTGAACATCTGTGTGGGTGGGACCAGATGGCTCACAAGGCTGAAAACTTTCGCTCTTAAGGCCTTCACAGGAAAACTGATTTAAACAGCTCTCATTTCAGTCTTAGAATTATCGATGGGGTCACACTTTCTACCATTGTAAATCTTCAAACAAACAGAAACCCAGGTACCTTTTACAATCAGAGAGCATCTCAGTTTGCAAGAGGCATTTAAGTGCTCAGTGTCGAGTATGGCTCATGAACACCAACCTGGAGATGCAGGCTTAGGAAATGCTTACAAATCCCACATGGGTGTTTATGCCACACACCATAGCATATCTGCCTGCCTTTTCTCCCTCCCTCCCTTCCTTCCTTCCTCCTTTCCTTCCCTCCCTCCCTTCTTCATCCTCCACCGTTTCCTTTGTGTGTTTCCGAGTGCTTCCTTCTACCTTCCTCTTCCTTTCCTTTGTGTTTCTAGGTGAATGTACGCATGCATGTGTGAGTGGGTCTGCATACCTACAGCCAGAAGATGTTATCAAGTGTCATCCTCTGTCACTTTACATCTAGTTCTTTGAGGCAGGCTCTCTCTAAACTTAACCCCAGTTATCTGATGGGGCTACAGGTATGTGCAGGATGTCTGGCTGGTTATAAAAATGCAGGGATCTAAACTCTAGTCCACAAAATTACACATCAAAGCATTCTTAACCAATGAGGCATTTTTCCCCCCAGTCTTCCTTCCCCTCCTTTCCATTTGGATTCATGGTCTCTTGTAGCCTAGGCTGGCCTTGAATTGGCTATGTAAACAAGGAGAATGACTTTGGACTTCTGACCCTTCTGCTTCTACTGGGATTATAGACATGTTTCACCAACCTTCCTCTCTGAGGTGCTGGGGATCTGGGGGTTGAACCAAGGGCTTTGTGCATGCCAGGAAATCATTTTACTATCTATCTGAGCTATGTGTCTATCCCCCAGTCCTTCATGGCTGGCTTCCCAAAGAGAAGTAGGACATAAACATTTGGGGCATCAGTGGTCAAGGTGACACACGCCTGTAATCCCAGCTCTCAGGGAGGCAGAGGCAGGCAGATCTCTGTGAGTTTGAGGCCAGCCTGGTCTACAAAGCTAGTCCAGGACAGCCAGGGCTATACAGAGAAACCCTGTTTTGAAAAACAAACAAACAAACATTGGGACCTCTGCTGTTAGTAATGAATCTGCTCAACCCATACTTTCAGAATGGTGCTAGCTATACAGCAGGGCCCCTGGGAGAGCTGAGGAAACAGCCCTTCATTTAGTAGGGCCTGTCTTCTTCTGAGCAACTTGTCCTTGCTGCTGCTAGAGACCATCACAGTCCATTCCACACATGGATAGAGCCAGGCACTATGCCAGAGGCTTGCCAAGCGAGACTCTAATGACAGCCTGCCAGTGACCTGCCTCAGGGAGCTTCCTCTGTGCTATAAGGCTCTCCACCACAGTCCTGCCCACTCCATCTGTGAGCTCCATCTCTTTGTCCCAGGAGCCCAGTTGAGGCCTCGTCAGTGCAGTCAGCCCAGTGAACCAGATGGGTTATTGGTGTTTGAGTAAATCCAACGGGTGTTTTTCCAGCAACTCTCAGGCTGCTGTGTGAGTTCCCCCGCAGTCCTTGGTCATACTGTCTTTTACTCTCTCACTCAGGATCGTTGTCAAGGTTGGTTAGGGAAAACCAGGTATGTTAGTTGTTGTATTCAATATTTGAAGCAGTCTATTCATCTGAGAGATTTCAAGGTAATGGGAAAACCAGTAAAGGCCTGGAGAATTCCTCTAGAGGTAGCCCTTGACCAGCTCACGCTATGTTCAGCCTTTTTTAGTAGGATAGAGTGTGCCACAATGCTCTGAGCAAACAAGGCAAACCTGTGAATGTTTTGGTTTTACAAAGCGCTATGTGAAAGTTTGGGCTTCCAACATATGGGTATCTCCTAAGCAATGAGGTACCATGGACACCAATGCCTGCTTGGATTCCATGAACCACTATTTTCATGTCTGGGATTGTTTTGGGGATTGCTTTCCAAGCAAAAACAGGAAGACCCATCAAGATGACCACATAATAGACCCAGTAAGGACCAGCGATCAGAAGGCAGATGTGGTGGGTTGAATTATGGGTATGTGGAAATCCTTACTGAGAGCGTCTTGCAGTATTACCTGATTTGGAAGGAGGTCATTGCAGATTTTGATTAGTAAATAAGGTCATCTAGACTGGCATGGGCCGAAATCTGACATACCTGATATCCTTATATGACAGCGGTTTTGTAAAGACAGCCCAGGCTGACCTATGTGACACTGTTTAGAGTTTAGAGCAGTGCTTCACAAGCCAAAGAGCACAAGCCTGCCCTCAAGCCATGAGAGGCATGAAGGTGCTCCTCTGCCAGACCCAAGGGAGCATGGCTCTGTGGATCCCTTCCTGGTCTCCAGCTTCTAGAGTCCTGTTGTTTGAAGTCTCCCAGATTTTTGTAGCATATGAAAACTAATAGAGGAGGGCATGGGGAATTTTAGATTGTGGCTGCAGCTCCAGGACAGCCCAAGAACATGTGTCAGTTGTGACAGAGATGGACTAGCTGTGTGGAGGTCTTTTCTCTTTACTCCTGCTGGGGGTTCATGGTTATACAAACCAGTTGTCACCCACCTAGAAACCATGTGACCTGTTCTCACTAATAGAATATGAGAGGTCAACATGAGGCCAAGGCCAAGGTACACAAGAGTGGGTATGCTGTCAGGCTTGGTGATCCTGGGAGTCATGGGAATTTCAGGCAAGAGTTCCAGGTCAACCTGAGCTCTACACAAACCTTTTTCTTGGAAAAATCAGGTGAACAAAAACCCAACATGGTTCCAGTGTCTCTACACTCCCTGTGTTCTTCCCTTTCCACTGGACACAGAGGACTCTAAAAAGAATTCTGAGGTCTGAGTCATTGACAGAGCCACCAGATGAGGACAGCGTCTCCCAGATGAGGACTAGGAAGTTGCCACTGAGCATTAGACTGGACTCTGCCAGGACAAATGCATCTTCAATGAGTTGGGGGAAAAACAAAAAAAGAAATGTATCTTTATTTGTTTAAAGAGTTGGGACTTAGGAACTGCTTGTTGCAACACAAGAAAGCAGGGCATCTCTGTCTGATGCAGGCTCTCAGGGTCAGGGGAAGCAGCCAGAGGAGACAGCAAGCTTGTCCCTGAATTGTAGGATACACTGGGACACAGCAACTTTGCTATAGACCCATCAGTCGTATATAGAGAAATAAACAATAGGAGATCGTTCTCCTTGGCGCCTTGTAGGCTCAGCGAACTCCCCATCCTGTCCAGGCCTGCTGATGCAGCATGGGATCTCATTGTCTTCCCCAGGGAAAGGAGCAGCATTGCTAGTGACGGCAGCGTGGGGGCAGCTTTGCAAGAAGCAGAGTTCTCTGTGTGTAGACAGGAGCTCCAACATAGGACAACACCCGGAGATGTATGCCTCCAGTCACTTCCTCATGTCACTCTCAGCCAAACAGGCAGGGCTCAGCAGAACAGCGAGTGAGGTAGGGCTGGCCTGCAGCATCTCCCACCTTTCTGGTCCAGGCGGATCATAGGGAAAAGGAGCCCCGGAGGCCTTTTCTAAGCCAAGTTCACATGATGTTGTCTGATCGCCGTGGAATATGGAAAATGCCATTTTTGGTGTAAAATGACCTTGTGATGGGATAAGTTCTGGCATAAGCTGGATTCTTGTAGTTCTCCATGACATCCCCTAGAACACAGCAGAGGCCTGGATGAATAGGGGTCGTCACCACTATCCTCCCACTAGCACCTTCCCAGCTAAAGGGTTCGGGGTCAGCAGGCAGGTGCTGCTCAATGGGGTAAGTCTTCTGTCACTCAGGAGCAACCACTGTCTCTCGATGTCTCTGACCCCTCTCAGGGTGCTCAGAATTCCTTATAGCTCAACACCTAAAGCCTAGTGCAATGGACACTTAAGACCTTGCACTGGCCTCCCGGCCAAGATCATTAGCCACTTGGGCCCCTCACTCAGCTCCAAGCTCACTTACTGTGCTTCATATTCCTGCCGTTGTCCCACGGTCCCACCTGACAGTAATATCCCCAGGGGCTGCCTAAGACCAATCTAGTCTCCCAGATGCCCAGCACTACAAATCCTGCTTGTTGAGCCAGTAATAGCAATCATAATTTAATGATGATAACACTAATCGACGTGCTTGTCAGCACTGTATTGAGTCCACACTGTGTCTGAGGCTCCAGGCCGCTGCTTTAGACATGCATAAGGGAATTTTCCACGATGCAGCTGGGACCCAGATAATGTCCCCTACTCTCTTCCCCGAGCTTTCTCTGCACCCTCTGGGATGAGTTGCCTCTCTCTGTTTTTTATAATCAGGGTAGGGGACAGTATCAGTCAGCAGATTGCTTGTCATCTGTCTGCCAGGTGACACCTGAATGGGGTTGGAGTTCAGGGTGTGAGGCCAGAGGCTTATGAAGCTGTTCTAGAGATTCTGGGAGTGACTGTGGGCTTCTGCAGTCTGCTTTCTGGTTATAAGCCAACACCACCCCAGCAGCCGGGGACCACTCAGAATCAGTCTACCAGCATGGCTGGATGGAGTACAGGCTGCCCAGTCACATTTGTATTGCAGATACTCATGGATAATCTCTAGAGTGTGTTCTGCACCATATTTACTGTACACTCAAGCTGTTACCTTCGCATCTTGTGTGTGTGTTTGTGAAACCTAACAACACGGTGCCTGGTGGGTCTGTGAGGCAGCATAGGGGAGGAAGATGCTGGGCCCTTAAACTGAGGTGCTCTCTGTGAATACAAGAAGTTGGGTCCTTTTCAGAAGAGTAGGGTGAGAACTTGTTACCCAGGACAGGACTTGTAGTAGGCCTTCCTGTCTGCCAGAATAGCCTCCCAGTCCTGATCCCCACTATCCTGAGTTAACCCTCACAGCTTTGATGGTCAGTGTGGCTCACGGACCAGCAGCAGCAGTGGAATCTGGAAGCTTGGCCAGGGTTCAGTGTGGCACACCTGCCTAGTACGTGTGCAGTGCCCTGGATTTTACCCCCACCGTTAACAACTGACTCCTATGCCCAGGAAGGATTAAAAGACACCTCACACCATGGCTGCCGCCTGCTGCCACACCGTGTTATCTATTTCTTGTGTGCCTTCTGTGTGGGCAGGGACCTTGCCAAAGTGCCTGGCATACATCAGCTGCTCCATAATAGCTGTCAAGTGAAAAAAGAAACGGGACTTCCAGCTCAGGCTGAGTTTGTCATATGAGTCTGATTGCTCCCAAGATCCTTTAAGGGGAGAGCTGCTCTCCAGGCTGTCCTGGGGGAAGAATTTTACAGGACTTACATCTCACAGGGCTTGTGAGCAGAATTCCTGTCTTAGGTGCTTTCTCACACGGCTTCCCCAGAATGCTGAGACAAAGGGGGAGCAGGTACTAGCTTAGTCCTGTTTCTTTTGTATTGGTTTGAGACAGGGTTTCTCTGTGCAGCCTTGGTTGTCCTGGATTCACTTTGTATTCCAGGCTGGCCTCGAGCTCACAGAGATCTGCCTGCCTCTGCCTCCCTGAGTGCTGGGCTTACAGGCATGCACTACCATGCCCGACTGCTTATTCCCACTTCTTAGACATAGAAACCGAGGCCCTGAGAAGTGAATTTTCATGAGATCATGTCATCCAGGAGCAGTAGAATCAGGATGTGAGATCCCCCCACACCCATTGCAAATAAAGGCTTTGCCTTCTTGTTTGTATTTGGTTTGGGTTTTGAGTGTTTTTGAGACAGGTCACATGTAACTCTAGCTCACGTCAGTCTCCTCATGGGGCTGAGGCTGACTTTGAACCCCGGATCCTCCTGCCTCTGCATCTTGAGTGCTTGGGTTACAAGTGTGCACCGCCGTGTTTGGGGTGTCCACAGTCACGCGGTGTCAGTTCCAAGCAGGCAGCTGAGAGACTGTGAAAAATATGAACCAGGAAATCCTGGAACCCCAAAGGCCCTCCAGGCCAAATAGGCAGGCAGACTGCTGACTTGGTGGTTCTAGTGTGTTTCTGTAGATCCAACAAGCTGCGGAGGCACCAAATGGGCTCAGCAGCTCTACCTGGAAGACTCTGGGAACGCCCCCCTAGGGGAAGTATGTAATCCAGCCTGGTAAAGGAAGGGGAAGGTGTGTGTGTGTGTGTGTGTGTGTCCTAGAGACCAGACCTGATCTGCAGGTTTGAAGTCTCTTGTTCTGTTTTCAGGGTATTGAGCTAGTTTGGTTCTTTGCATCAGGAGGGAGGTAGTGAAAAGTGAGGCTGGGGAGGAAGGTCAATCCTGCCTGCTAAAAACAGGGAATGGCAAGATGTATTGGTCTTACCCACATGCCAGCCATACTCCCAGGAAGACACCATCGGGTACTTGTACTTCTCCTCTGGTTTCAGTCGATTCCGCTCCTTGAGGTACATGGTCCGGCCCTGGCCATCATGGGAGGTACCCTGGAAGAGCAGCTTCAGAGTGGCTGGGGTAGGGTGCTTCATTTTTAAGTCCTCCGGCCTGCCTTGGGCTTTTCTGTGCTGAGGAGCAACTGTGACCTGCCTCACTCTGTTTCCCTGGACAGCCCCAGCCCTGAACAGCTGGTCCCGGACCCCCCTGGTCTCTGACCATCCCTCCTGTGACTTTTTTCTGACCGGGGAGCCAGTGGAAGGCACTGGGCCTGCTTTTGAGACTGACCCAAGGGGAGGCTGCTTGGGCTGCTTGCCGGTCCTGGGTGCCTCTTTCAGGTACTTATGTCCATAGCGGATAGTCCAGGTGGTTCGCGCAGCCACCTCCTTTCTTATTATATTCTCAAGGAAGGCATGGTTCTGAGAGTTGAACACGTCCCTCATGCTAGGGAACCCAGGGGAAGGTAGGGAGATCCTTCTTCCTGAAGCTCAGCAGTCTGTTTGGATGGCTCCTGTCGTCTCCAAGGAAACACGTAGCCAATGAGAGCCAAGTGGCCAGGATACTGGAGAGGAGGGGGTGGGATGGTGAGAGGACTAGGACCACCTACTGGCAGGCCATTCCAGATCAAGTCGGAAAAGGAAGCAGAATCACATGCCCAGTAAGACGGGTCCACTGGTAAGGGTTCTGCCATCCAAGCCCAATGGCCTGAGTTCCGGGATGGAACTCAGGGTGGAAGGAGAGTGCCCCTCCCAAAAGCTGTCCTCTGTGGTGAAAGTTTGGGTTTCTTTAAAATCTCAGTTATATTACATTAGCAGGTTCTTGTTTTAATGCCAAGTGTGGGATGTGGGACTGCCTTAGTTTGTCCACAGCTAAAAATTGGCCTCCTGCAGCTCAGAGAGGGGTGTGATCTTTGCTAGCGGGAGTTAGTGGAATTCTGAGGACTCTGGGAGAGTATAAATATGAGAGCCCAGAGAGACAGAGAAAAACCTCCAAGGGTGAGTCTGCACTCACACAAGCATCACCACACACACACACACACACACATACATCTAAAAGAGAGCAGAGTCTGGTCATGACCCTCCCAGGGTGACAAGTGTGTGTGTGTGTGTGGCTCCCACTCTTTTCCAGGGGGTCATATGCTGAGTATTCCCAGGGGAACACACAGGGGCCACTGCCTTGCTTCTACACATTGGATCCTGAAGTAACCTGCTGTAAACCAGGCACCCAGGTGGACCCACAGAGGATCCAGTGTCCACCCTCAGGAAGCTTGGGCATGTGGCTAAGGGATTTGTCATGACAGTTCCATGGCCTCACTCCTCAGAGCCTCAGTCCTACCCTTGTTAGCTGGAAACCCATCTGGACACAGGACAGTGGTGGGAATGTGCTTCAGCTTCTGGATAATAGCACTTCCCAGTGTGTAAAGTCTGGGGTGGAGTCTGGCCTGTGGGAGAATTTCCATCGGTGTCAGCTGCAATTTAACATGTACCTGCCAAGAACTAGGGGCTCTGCTGTGCTCTGAGGCCTGAAGCCATCTCTGTTCACGGCCTCCTTTCCAGGTGCAGAAATGATGGTGTAAAGAAAAGATGTTAGTATCAGACCACTGCTGTTATTTGGAGGTTCACACGGACCCCACGCTGGGCCCTTCATTGCTTTAGCACACTCCTTGCAGGTGCTCTGACCAGAATCTTTTTCAAATGTGAAAAATGGGGGGGGGGTACCCAGTGACATTAAATGTTTGTCCTGGGATAGGAGCTGTAATCAGTCAGACTTTTGGTGCTGTGACCAAAATACAGAAGAAAAAAAAAATTAAAGGCGAAAAACAATTTGTTGTAGCTCAGTTTGGTCTGGTCCATGGTCACTTGGCCTCATGTGCTTGGGCACAAAGAACAGTGTGGTAGCCAAAACAAGTAGATAAGGACTCATCATCCCATGTGGCCTAGAGGAGAAAGGCGGACAACAGGAAGTGGCCAGGGCAAGAACCATCTGACAGCACAACACACAGACAGACTTCTTCCAGCCAGCCTGTACCTCCTACTTCTCTCCAGCTCTCAGTAACGCCACCATATGACCCATCAAGGGTTTATCCATTCCCTAGGTCAGAGGCCTCATCTAAAAGCCCTTTGTGTAGGCAACCTAGTCCCTAGCACACGAGTCTATGGTGGGGCAGCTCAGACTCTAACTGTAACAGCTTCAAAACCTCTGTCCAAGTTACAGGCACAAAACTCTCCCGGTGAATATGCAAGCAGAGTGGGCAAAGGCAGGCAGGGGAAAGGCTCAGCCCCACCACAGGCCAGCTTAGGGGACTCTCACAGCCTCTGCCTTTTCCCCAGAGAGAGCCAGTGAGGAGAGGGCTACCCACAATGCTCCAGCGCCTTGTCGTTCTATCCTTTGCTGTATCTGTACTCATTTATTTACCCAACGAACACTCATTTGCTGTAGAGCCCATGTCAGATGATGACGAAGATACAAAACGTAGGTAGATAGGAGGGACAGCTTTTTCACTCTCAGCCTTTAAGGTTTCAGTTCAGGAGGTAGTTACAGCAACACATCAGGGTGAAACGGAGACAGGGGAGGCTTCCAGGTTGGGGGTGCTCTTGGATTCAGAACACAACTAGAGACATGTGCCAGCCAGGGAGAACTAGGGACCCTCATCTGAAAGGTGAGCGGGCTCAAAGCTGTAAAACACCCCTAAGCTGTTCCTGGGGGAAAAACGAAGGCTAGAGGGAGTTTGGAGACTTAGAGAGATTAAATGCAAACCAAGCATGAAAGCCTGGGCTTACTGTACCTCCTTTTGAGTGCTCACGGTAGTCACCAAGTAACCTCTTGGCTCTTGGGTCAGACTACAAACCTTGTTTGTCCTACTATGTGCCTGGAGTTGCACTGGAACGTAAGTCCCATGCTCACAGAGTAAGAGCTTCCTGACTCTGCTTGGAAGAGCACTGACCTGCATGTCTGGGAAATTTTCCTGTTTTACAGAGGTGGGCACTGAGGCCCAGAGGCCAGTCCCTGAGGTGTCCGTTGGTAAGCCGCAGGGCTGGGATTGTTAAACTTGAACCTATTGCATTCTAATTACTGCTAGCTCAGTGCTTCACAAGTTTCCACTCATGATGCCCAAATCCAGCCCCCATCAGGCTCTGGCAGCTAGTCCCACAGCTTCCCCTAAGTCCTACGTTGTTAGAAGAACTGAGGCATGTGTTCTGCAAGGGTGAGTGATTTGGGGGAAGTCAGGGCATTGTAGGACACGAGCCTCCTGGCTCCTGTGCTGAGAACCATCACACTATCTTCTCTAGCCAACCAGCTTTTACCCCAATGGGACACACCTTCCCCTCCACTTTGGGAAGCCAACTCACCCCAACATCCAGGCATCCTGGAATCTCTGGTTTACCCAGGTCTTTGGGGGGGGGGGATAAATGGGATGAATGGAAAGGGGTTTGTCTTACTTAGAATATACGGCCCCCACCATCTCATGTTATAAATGAGAACACAGAGGCCATCACCTGAGATGCCTCAGCTGGCAAGCTTCAGGGCTGGAACTGAAATCTAGACCTGAAATTGTTGCATTGGACATGCTGCTTGCTGAATCCTCACACAACTGAGTCTTTCTGCTTGCTGTTCAATTAGTGGGACCCTGAGACCCAAGTCTCTGTCAAACCTCCCTCCCTGACAACACCCTTCCCAGGTTTGGCTGGACCCAAAGAAAGTGTGTTGACTAGGCGAGGCAGGGCAAGGCATCCTGGTTCTATGGAATGGTGGGTGGTCAGAGGGGAAGCATGGGCAATAAAGGGCCAGCAGATTCTTTGTCCTGGGGAGATAAACAAGTCCAAAGCTCAAAGCACCCTGGGATACGTGCCACAAGTCAGGCGTGTCAATTCCAGGCTCCTGCCCACCTTTGAAAATACTGAGGAAGAGAAAAAGGGTGTGAGTACATGAGTTGGTCCCCACAGGTTTTGGGGCTCAGACAAAACAGAGGGATCTTTTGTTCACGAAGACCCTGCCCACCATGCATTTGGCCAAATCTTTAGGGAAAGGCCAAAGAGAAAAACTGAACCCAGCTTACTTAGAGCCTCCACCTTTGGCATTTCTAAGAAAAAAAAAATCAATTTTATTAAGTGGTGTCCACCTTGTTTTCTGAGCTAGGTCTCTTGTGTGGTTGGGAACTTGCTCATTGGGCTGGCCGGCCAGGGAGCCCGGGGACCCAGCTGTGGCACCTTCTCAGCACCGGGACTCCCGGCAATGATGTCACGCCTGGCCTTTTCATACGAGTACTGGAGATGAAATTCAGGCATCCTACCACTGAGCTGTACTATATTCCCAACTCTTATTTCCCCACTTAAATGCTTCAGGGGATGAGTTGGGGGGCATGGCTTAGTGGTAGAGTGCTTGTGTTAGATCTGCTTACCAACTGAACAAACCAAAAAACCCCAAACCACAACACTCTGCTACCCCAGTGTCAGCTTTGCAAGCTGTAAGAAACAAACCAAAGGGCACAAGACTAGAACACCCATTTTCCCTTTTATCCTTTTGATGTTTTCGATTCTATTCACTTTTTTTAAAATTTTGTTTTATTTGCTTTCCAAGACAGGGTTTCTCTGTGTAGCTTTCACTGTCCTAGAACTAGCCTCTGTAGACCAGACTGGCCTCAAACTCAGAGATCCGACTGCTTCTGCTGCCTGAGTCCTGGAATTAAAAGCATGAGCCACCAGCACACTACACACTGACTTGTATAACAAATGCATCAAAATGTGGCTTTCAATGGGTTTCCACTCCCATAGGCCCTGGTCCTAGAACATATGGCCAATGACTAGTGTTTAAGTGCATTGGTTAGTGAGTATTCATTCCTTGCAGTTTCTTGGTAAGTGCTTTCCTGGGCTGCAGAGGGCAGTTTGGGAGGCATACTGGGCACGGAATATGGGCAGTGCAGGGAGGCACTGGCTGCAAGGAAAGTCAGGAAGGACCTGGCACCAGGCCCACAAGTTTCAAAGTTTCCTGAGTATTGACACAAACAATAGCCTGTTTCCATGGTAGCCAAGCCCAGGTGCAGATAAGGGCTACCCTGTGGTTCTGGGCGCGGACAGCAACAGGTTTTCCAACCCCATAGGCCCTGGTGTCTCAGGCAGCAAGAGGAGGGCTGCACCCCAAAGATAAAACTATCATCACCTACTGGTGCCAAGCACTAGGCAGCTTCTACACTCCCTTGTGTGAGGTACATCACTGCCAGAGGGCTTCCATTGAAAGTCACAAGCAAAGACGTGTTTCCACGGATGCCAGTGGGAATTGGGAGCCTCACCCTCCAGCCAAGCTGGCGCATGCTCAGACAGCCAGTTAAGAGCTGGCGTTTGGACACTGGGACACTTTATACCAAAGTAAATGCTGTTGGTGTACAAATGCTATCTCCTCCAGCAAACCTAGTCAGGTTCAACGGGAACTAATGAACGGTGGTATCTCCAAGCTTCTCTGGCAAAGCCAGCATCACACTAGACAGTGTCTGCATGGACTCTTCATGGTCCACAGCTCTACAGAGGCTAGAAGTCTAGGACAGGCACAGGCTTTTAAACAGAGAAGAAAGGGTGCATCTGCCTTACCCTCCTCTAAGCTCAGAGGGAAACAAATTATTCTAATACAGAGCTAGGTACAGAAGGAAAAAACCAAACCAAACCAAAATGCAATAGAGAATGCAGAATAGGGAATGTAGCCTAGTTGGAGAGCTTGTCTAGAGCTTGTACAAAGTTCAGGACTTATTCTTGGCAGGGTATACATCTAAAAAAAAAATTCAAGATCCTTGTTGGCTACATAGGGAGTGACAGGCTAGCCCAGGATACAAGATATCCTGTCACATACACATACCATCAAAAAAAAAAAATGATCCAGATTTCATGCCTGGACCTCTAATCCTCTCATGACTGGAGGCTTCAGGGCCTTCCCATCTTCATGGATACAGCCAGGGGCCTTTGTAGGGCTCCTGTAACCCTTGCCCTTTATGCTGCTTGCCTGTAGTGTGACTTGTGACCCCATTCTGAGGTCAAAAGGTATAGGCCCAAATCTGTCCCCATCTGAGATGTAGGTCCCTAAGTGCGGGGTATAAAATGTACCCATGATAATTTTGTTACATGAAAAATGTCGAGTGACCAGTGTAGATGGAAGGTTAAACACATCCTGCATCATCAGCAATCATTTTCCTCATTAAGGACAGAGGGAGGGGCAGATAGGAGTACCAACCGTGTCTAAGGCAGAGGGGACATGTGACAGAACCTATTTAAGAACAATCCTGAGAATGCATATTCCTGATATTAGTAAAAGCCACAGTTTCTACTTGGGTTCTACATTTAGGGCTCCAAAGAAGTCATATTGGGATCATGGCCGACATGTCCTCTTGATCCCCCTTGTCTCGGAGATGGGCCCTGTCGTCCCAGGAAAAGATAGTCTTTTGCTTGAAAGAAAAGGTCAGGCCCATTGTCAAATAACATTACCTGCACTTGCAAGAGACGGGAGGGGCTGATTAGAGGCCCAACCCCTCGTTTGGATGACTCTAAGAATAAGAAGGAGCTGTTTATGGAGCAAACATTTTATTTAATAAGTTATAAGATACACCTTCCAGTCGGCACTTGATTCCAGTTTGGTTTCCGTGTCTATTGTGCATGTAGTCCTTTCACATCTGGGTTCAGCTGCTCCAGTTCCTAACAGGTGGCTTTTACCACCTACGACCTCTCTAGCTGCTGTGCCCTGGTACAGGATGCCCACTTCACCCCTGCCACAGCCATGACAACAGCCACAACATCCCATTTCTTTCTGTGGTTGTTAATATTCACTCCAGCCATGTGACAGACTGGCCATGCTAACACCAAAGCTCTTAAAGAGACCTTGGGAGGATCCACGTGTTAGTGTCTTGGTCATTGAAACCTGTTACGGGTCATAACAGTGGTGCTCGGTCCCTCCAGCTTTTGCAGAAAGGGGTCTTGCAGTAGTTTATATCACTGATCTCTGCCATTTAGCAGAAGCAATGGACTCTGGGGGCAGTTGGTAGTGGACCTGCATCTGGCCATGACCACATGTTTTCAAGGCTGTTTATAAAGCAGTAGGCAGGTGCAAAATTCCAAAAATGGGGTATAGGGTATTCTACAAGCCTCCTGCTCCTGAGCTGGCTTTGGGATGAAGTCAAAGTGACCCCAGCCCAGGACAGAGCCAAGACACGGGAGTGTGATCTGGGTTAGACTTTCTTATTTGTTGTCTGGTCTTGAGCGAAGTGGGTTGCAAGGGTCTTTGGCAAGTGTGGTGCAGGACCCCCTTCTGCAAGGACATTCTTGTTTGATAAAATGATTGAGCAGACTAGGAGCTTAGGAGAGCCAGTCTGTCTTGCCCAGGATCATGGTCTGTCTGCAGTGACCTCTGAACATGAGAGTCTTGATTTGGGCAGACCACTCTGCACGTTTGTGGCCCCAGCTTGCTTCCTTACGATGCCTCACATGCCCTCAAGAGTGAGGTCTAGAGCACTAAGGGCATGTGGAATGAGTGGCAAGGTTTTGGGATGGGGTTTTGGGCCCACCAGCAGGCTGAGGACATGGTGGAAAAAAAAAAAGAATTACAAATTAGCAACAAAAAGTAACCGAAAGGACTCCTCCAGGATTGGATGCAAGCTATTTTAAGGCACAGTGACATGAAATGGGCTACCAGGGATGTGTTCTTCCCCCCACTTCACAGCCAGAACGTAATCTCCCCTCTCCTTGACAACGTATGTGACACTGTATTGTTGGTTTCCCACATGCTTCATGGAGACCTCTTCACAGGGGGTGGTGGGTCCATGGACTCCGATCAACAGCATGTTGGACCCTGAGGAGAAGAAGGTTGTTACTGAACAGATGAGTTGGCCAAGCAGAGAGAGAAGGAAGGGGATGTGAGTGACAGAGGTAGAGAGGCAAGGGGTTACTGGCTGCGCCAGGAGGAAACCATAGTCTGTTGACAGGCAGCAAAGCATGGGCGTTACCAGTAGAGACAGCCTGACTGGGCTTCCCATGCCAGCTCTCACACCCACTGCTTTGGGGCCCTCAGACATGAAACACCTCTTCTCTCTACCTAGGCCAGGAAGGCCACTAGCAGTCTTTTTGTTGTTGTTTTCTTAAGACAGGGTTTCTCTGTGTAGTCCTGGCTGGCCTCGAACTCAGAGATCCACCTGTGTGTACCACCACACCCAGCTTCACTAGTCTTCCCTTAAAGCTTCTGTATGCCACAGAGTCAAACCCTTAGCTCACAGTGCTAAAGAACTGCTGGCTGTTAGGATCCTCTTTTCGAGAGAACCTTAGGGAAAGTATAGTGATTTCCACTTGGGAGAAGAAACTGACTTCTAGGTGATCTGGTCAACCCACCCAAGGTAACTGCTACCAAGCTTTGTGAACGAAGGAAGTGACTGATTTCCAGCCCAGGCGTGTTGTGATAGAGCCAAGCAACTGACCACCAAAACCCAAGGAAGATTTACTTATTTATGTCTGTGTGAGGGTGTTAGAAGCCTTGGAACTGCAGTTGCAGATAGGTGAGAGCTGCCATGTGGGTGCTGGGGATTGAACATGGGTCCTGAAAGCAAAGTATTGGATCAGGACCCCAAAGTCCAAGTTCTCGGCAAAAAGGAGATGTATTTGCCCAGAGGGACAGAAGGCAGGGAATAAGAGACAAAGACAGGAAATAGAGGAAGAGGGAGAAGGGGAAGGGAACAAAGGAGAGCTAGAAGGCTGCCAGGCGTTTGTCCCAGAGATAAAGGACTGCCTCTGGAAGGGGAGACAGACATGGCCCCTAGGCAAACGGAGGTTTATGAAGGTAAAATGGGAAACCCCATGTTAGGATGACGTATTTAAGTTTAACTAGGCATGCTAACTAGATAAGCTAAGGGGTCTTTTGATTGCTGGACTTCAATACTTTCAAGCTGGACCCTGTGCTTGCTTTAGCAGCACACCCACTAAGAACTGGAATGATAGCTGGACCTTGGTAGTGAGCCTCAGGAGGAGGAAATAGAAACGAAGGAATAGACCTTGGGGGCTAGCTTTAAGAATATAATAATGTTTTTTTTGGCAAGGCAGAGGGAATGAGGGAGAAGGGCAAGGCCTGCCAGAGCCATGCTCGCCACGCTGGAGCTGGCCAGTCTCTTCAGGACCTCTGGAAGAGTCGCCAATGCTCTTGACCTCCGAGCCATCTCTCCAGCCCCAATCACTTTTAAGCTATGGTTAAAGCACCTGGTATCAGAGAAGGGGGTTAGGCAATCAGTTCAGTTTGCTCATCTGAAATAGGGACACCACCAGCTTTCCATTTGCCTTGGTGAAAGAATCAAGAGGCAAAAGGAAAATCATTTAAGAATATTAAGAGCAGAGGGCAGAAAAAGAAACACGGTTATTTTTAGTTGGGGGAGGGGAAGAAGCGGACATTATAGGAGATCCTAGGGACACTGAAATAGTCTATACCACCCTCATGCCAACCCATCCAGCAGATCCGTGTTGCCTACCAGCTTTGCTGCAGTCCACCAGGAAAGAACTCTTCTGACCCACAAAGGCCTTCGAGAGCCCTGCCCCCTTGGAGGTCACCTTGCTGGCGTCTGAGGACGACTTGGGGATGGCACTATAGCATGTTTCTATTGAAGACCTGGTTACTGACTCCACCAAAATGGATGAGGTCTCATTGGCTGAGCCTGGGCTGACAAGACGTTGGCCTAGAACATGGGAAAGAGGGGGGCATGAATGGCCAGGCCAGTTGATGTTTGTGTCGAGTGTAGTCCTACCAGCCAGGAGACAAGTGTACCCCTCACAAAAGAGCTAGAAAGGTTCTAAAACCACCTGGCTACAAAAACCACTCCATCAGCATTTCACATCTGTACCTATACTTGTGGTAGAAGGGTTCAAAATCCAGATCATTGTACATGCCAGGTAGGCAAACTGCCATCATCCATATACCCCATTCTTTTAGGGGTTCCTTTTTTCTTTTCTTTTCTTTTTTTTTTTTGACAAGGTATCATTTAGTCAAGTCTGGTCTTGAATGTCTGCTCTTCTAATGGGCTGGGATTCCAGGAGCATACTGCCAGCCAGGCTCCTAGCCCTTGTTATCATCACTTTTAAAAAGACAGGGTTTCAGTACGTAGCCCAGACTGGCTGCAAACTTTTGATCCTCCTGCCTCAGCTTTCTATGGTGGACCACAGGTATATGCCACCAAGTCACGTCTTCTAACTCCTTGGGAACTCACTCAGACAACTAGAATCTGGTTTTCTGGGCAAACAGACCAGGTTAAGCCATGGCTAACAAGGCCTAGTAATCCCTCCACAGAATAAAAGCTGAGTAGAAGCTACATCTTTTTGTTGTGTCTATGGAATGTTTTATATAATGCGATATAAAGGTAATGATGGGGAGAACAGAAGTTGACTCTAAGCACCAGAGAGGATGCTCTCCTATCTGAGTTTTATACTCTTTCTATAGCGAGCCCACAATCATGTGGCTCAGTAGGGACTCCGCACAGTACTTATGGTGGTTACCCAGGGCTTCATTTCTTGATATTTATTTCTGCGTTTTGAAGAAGGTGGGCCTTTTAAGCTTTGTAGGAGTTTTTTAAATTAGAAATTGAAGATTAGAAATGAGGCCCCAATTAAATAAGTGTATGTTGTTCAAATCTGTAAATGTTTCTTTTCTGCTAGAGATAGAAAACCATCCAGCACCCTTTCTTTTTCTCTCCCTCACTCAAAGGACTTATTTTTTCCAAGTCTGGAACACGCTGGATTCAGACACTTAAAAAAAAAATATTGATTTAATGTGTATGTGTACGTGCCCGTGTGAACTTATGTATCAAGTACATGCAAGTTCCTATGGAAGTCAGAGGACAGTGCTGAGTTCTCGGGAAGTAAAGTTATAGGCATTGTCAGCTGCCTGATGTAGGCTGCTGGGATTCCAACTCAGGTGTTCTACAAGAGCAATATATGCTCTTAAACACTGAGCCGTCTCTCTAGCCCCACACTGCCTTTTGAACTTTTATTTATTTATTTTGGTTTTCTTCAAGACAGGGTTTCTCTATGTAGTCTTGTATGTAGTCTTGGCTGTCCTGGGCTCACTTTGTAGACCAGGCTGGTCTTGAACTCTCACGTAGATCCCCCTGCCTCTGCCTCCACCTCCCAGGGTGCTGGAACTGCTGCCTGGCTGCCTTTGGAGTTTTAAAACAAGTTTATTAAAGTGTATCCTTAGGAGGGCTATTGCTTTTGACTTCTTGATTCCCTCTGCAGAGCCCTCGAGTAATATAACACAGGGTTGTCATTTCTGCACTGTGAGAATAAATCTAAAAAATTCTTCCATGCTAGTAACAGAAAATAGACAAAATAAGCTGCATCTCTACTCATTCCATAGTATGGAGGCTGGTATTTCTGTCAGTCAGTCAGTCAATCAACCATCTAGCTACCTACCTCTCTATTTCACAGGCTGTAACTTTTAGTTTATCTGCTTTAATAACTTCTGTCACCTCTCTAAATTCAACACCATTTAATACAAAAGCTCACACATTGTCACAGACTCTGAAACCAATGGTTTGTGACCTTCTGAGACAATGATGAATTTATAGCCCTATTAAACTGAAGCAGCACTTGAAGGGTTAGGGTCTGCTGAGACTGTTAGCGCATCACAGCTCTCAGGAAGACGGCTCCCCAAAGTCCCATTTCTCTGTAACTTAATATGTCACAGCTTAAAAGAAAGCAATTGTTTTTTCTTCAAGGTTAGTATTAATATCTGGAGGGAAGGAGCTCCTGCCCTAGTGCTCACAGAGCTGGCCAGTACATTTGCTGCCCATGTACCATTGCTTTTCATTCAGGATTAGATGTGGACTCAACATAGCTAAGGATCACCTGCTGTTGCTACTATGGGTAATTTCACAAGACCTGATCTACAGGGCCGAAGAGTAAAACCAGAGTAGCTCCTCATTACCTGTCACCTTGGCCTTGAATGGACTGCGCACGATGTGGTTGGGCCCGCCATATTTGACACTAATCAGGTAATTTCCAGGGGCCATGGGAGTGTACATGACTTTGTACCCTTCTGGGGTCTCCTGGCAATCCATTTTGACCTTGGATGGTCCTTCAATGGTGACAGATAATGTCCCTGGGCCTGCCTGAGTGGTGTTGATGAAGAATTCTGACTGGATACCTGGGAGAGAGGAAACGTGATATTTATGAATGATTTGGAGGGAGAAGGGGTTTTTCCTGGGAGAATGACAAACTTGTCCACATTAAGTGCTTGCTGTGGTAGCATGGGAACCAAGTGGCTCTAGAGCTCAGCGTTCCTGGCACACATAAGCACAGGCTGTGTGTGTGTGTCGGGGAGGGGCATGGCTCTAGAGCTCGGCATTCCTGGCACACATAAGCACAGGCTGTGTGTGGGGAGGGAGAGGGGGGAGGCAGCTTCCTTGCCCAGGCTAGGTCAAAAGTGTGGCTGACATTTCGCCCACTAGCACCAACTGCCTGGACCACACTACTGTCTCTGGGAATGTGGCTGAGGGCGAGGAAGCTGAGTCGTCACTGTAAGTCTGAAGCGCTGCCCCAGGCAACAGAGCCCAGTTCTCCTTCTAGGGGAGAGGGGAGGGTATGGGTCTCACTGACCTCTCCCTTCTCCTCTGGGTGGACCAGGCCGAGGGAGCCCAGTCCTTCCTCCTTTTCTCCTCACCCTAGACACTGCCGGCAACAAGGGAAGGAACTAAGTATCAACTCTGCCAACTGAGCACACCAGACCCTAGGCCACATGCCACTCTGCAAGCCCATACTCTGTCAGTGTTTCCTATTCCGTGTGGTGCTCAAGCTATGGGTAACTCAAGGTGCAACACCAGAACGTGGTGTGCTACATCCAAGCCACCTAGACACGACTGTGTCTAGGCCCAAAAGCCACTGTTTGGTGTGGGGCGAGGTAGATGGGAAGGTGGCTAGGAAGACTGACACACAGGACAGCTGCCACATACACCCTACTTGACAGCCTTGAGACACAGCTGACCTTTCAGACAGTCTGCCCTGTGGCAAAAGGGAAAGCAAAGAGAAACACCAACAAAGGACCCCTCCCCCCATCCCCTGTGCTAGCCTCCTTTCAGTCCAGAAGGGCACTAGATGGTCATCAGGAGCTGCTGGGGTGTCACCAGAAGCCCTCTAGGGGGCAGCCTAGCGCAACATCCTCTGGCAGCACTGTACCTCTGTGCGCGCCTCAGATGCTAAACCAGCTGGGAAATATTTTGGTTTAACTACAGTTTCTGGGCCAGAGAAAGAATTATTGTTCTGGTTATCAATAAGACAAGCTGTAACGGTGTGACCCCCTAAACATGAGCCAGCTGTCTCTGGAAGCTCCTGGGGCTGCCGCCCCAAAGTTTCCCAACTATCCCACCTTGACTCTGCCTTGAGGTTAATCAATCAGTGCATCTGAGAAGCCCCTCCCCCAACCTCCAGCAGCTGGTGTGGAGGCTGTGGGGGGGGTGGGGGGGGGGACAGCAGGCCTTGAGACACTAAGGGGCGGTGTGTCCGGGAAGTGGTTGCAAGATGGTGAGAACAATGTGTTGAAGGTGAAGCTAAAAAGACCTGGCTGTCCTTCACAGAAGCAGCGCTGCCCCCCGGCCCCTATAAATCCAGAGCCGGAAAAGGCAGTGATGATGCGGACAAGGGGAAATTGGGAATTAAAAGAAGTTCACTTCCTCTAACACTTGGAGCAAGCCTATGAGGTGGGCCTGTGATCTATCCCCCCGTCACTTTGTATCCCCCATCACTGAGCCCACAGCTGGGGCTCAGCACAAGTGCAGCTTAGACGTGTTATCTGCCCATCTCATTGCTGAGGGACTGTCCAAGAGAAGAAACGCACATGCAGACATACATCACCACTATGTGACGTGCATGGTGGTGGCCCTCCCCCACCCCCAGGCTGACTGATCCTTCCAGCTACTCCAAAGAGTCCCAAACTCTGTGGTCTAAGCCCAAGCCTCTGTTTAGCACTCCTGCCCCAAAGTCTCTATATTTCCTGCTATGAGACCTGCAGAGTAGCCCATGTTAAGGAGGTGTGAGCTCAGACATACAACGTAGCCACAAACACAGGGAGATTTGCTCTCCTCTGCTCTGGATATGGGGCCCTTTGGTGGCCACGCAGATCCTCTTTTGAAAGTACTCTTCATGTTGCAACTGTGTCATCTCTGGACGGATACTTGGGGAAAGCCTGGGGGCAGGCAGGCTAGGAAAACAAGATGCCCTCTCTGTGAACAGAGCAATATTTACAAAGGGTGGAAATGGGTGAGCCCGGGGCCTTCTGTGTGAGTGCAGCTCCTTGGCAGCAACACTGCCAGAGCAACAGCCTGACATCTGAGCTCCAGAAGGGTGACAAATACCAAGGGGAAGCAGAGGGAGGTGTGAGAGCAGCAGCCAGCAGAGGATCGGATGGCTCTGGCTGGAGCTCTGAGGCTGCTGTGTGGCCCGGCCAAGGCCTGCTGTCTGCTGTACTGGCAGGAGGGCCCCATGCTGGAAACCATTCTGGAGGGCAGGGGTCCTGGTTTACACTCCACAGGATTGGCTAGGGGGCAGCATGTGCTTCTACCATCAGGAGCTAAGGGTTTAGGCTTCACGGTCACAGACCTGGGGCTGACCCCCAGGTCCTAAGAACTTCTAGCTGAGTGGGTGCGAAGGGTGCTGGACCAATGGTCCACATTGTCTAGTTCTCCCAATCTGCAAAGTAGATCTCATCCAGGGGCAGGGCCCTGGCTCAGAGTGAGGTAGGGAGTCCGGCTGGGTGTGCCAAGGGCATCTGGCGGGACTGATACCACGGAGGGGTGGTTTTACGGAGTACACTGCTTTGGCCAGACTTCCTGGCAGCATGCCAGCCTACTGGCCACTCCTAACTTGGGCAGGGCTCCTCTCTCACTCCAGGGCTCGGTTTGCTGCCGCTATAGCCAATCATCCCCTGGTGCATGGGAAAGACAAGCTGTTCTGCCACGAGTCACAGCATAGCAGGGCCGGAAGATCAAGAAGGGTGGGCGGGCTCAGGAACCAGGATCTTCCCAAGAAGCTCCAAGTAACAGCAACTAGAAGTGGCATTCTATTGCGCGCACACTATGGACTTTCTTGGCAGACGCTTACCAGGACAGAGTCCCTATTACCCCTATCGCTGACTGATGGATAGAGCTGAGCCTATCTCAAGCTGACCACGTAAGTGGCCTCTGGTTCAAGTTATGAAAGCCAACCAGTAAGTTAAAAAAAAAAGAACACAGAGAAATATCTATCTTTCAGATGCCCAGTGAAAAGGTGAGTTGTCCTTTCAGTCAGGTGACTTCCACAATTAAAATTGAACTGGGAATCTGTCTATCAAGAACCAACCATCTGGTCGACTTGGCCACTAAGCACCATGCCAGCCCGAAGACAGGCAGCAGGTGGGAAAGCCTCCATGACTGGGTGACTGGCTCGTAGTGGTTAGGACACAGAACAGGTCCATGGAGGGGCTGCCACAGGTTCATAAAGCTTGAGGACTCCTGCACCCTTTCACACCCTCTCCTGGAGCAGAGAACACAAGGAAACAGGCTGTGAGCGAGCTTAAGCTGATCAGTGTATTCCTGGGAGGCTGGGAGCAGGCCGTATATAGGCCCAGGAGCTGCACCACAAACTCTGTGTAAAGAAAACTCTCCAAATTAATGACTCTATGCTGTCACCATCCTGCCCTTAGGGCTGAGGAACTTGTTGAAGAAGGACATCTGGGCTACAGCAAACAGTAATAAGGTGTGACAATACAGGCTTCACTTTAATTTATCCTGACTCAAACAGTGGTTTCCAAAGTCCACCAGAGCGCACAGGCCTGCCTTTTCCCAAGCAGAGAGCACATAAGGCCTCCTGGGGCTGAAGCTGTCTCCCTCAGCTTTGCTCTAGAGTTGCTGGGGTAATGAGAAAGGCATGTTTCTTACCTGTGGTTCCCCCCTCGAGCCCAGCACCATAGGCTGACACCAGCGCAGGATTCCCTGCTTGGCCAGGCTCTCCAACTCGTACTTTGAAAGGGCTCCCAACCACGTGGCTCCCATTGAACTTGACGTCGATTGTGTGGATGCCATTCTCGTGCGGGATGAAACGAACGGCATATTTATCTAGAAGGAGAAGAGTCATAAGGTAAGTGTGCGTGGTAAGCAGCCCAGAGTTAAGTGGGGACACAGCATTGCATGCAACCTGAGCTGGCCAGCGTTGAATCATTTAAAGACACCATTCAGCCAGGAGCCGGGTAGCTAACACACAGATTTCAAGGCCAGCTAGACTTGTGTCTCCCTAATCAGCCCTTTGGGAAATGCTCTGACTCTCCAATTCTGTTACATGCTCAGGCTCCTGCCTCACAATCCACCCTTTATGAAAAAGTCTACTTCTCACCATGTTTCCCCATTTGACCACTTGAAGGGAAAAATACAGTTCCAACTGGCATTGAGGCTCTGTAATTAAGCCCAAGGCAAGCAACTGTCAGCAACTGAAACAGCCAGGCTTTTCTGTTTTGGGTCGCAACATGTGTCAAGGTCATCCTAGACTGCCCTTAGATGGCATATATACCACAAGGCCTCTGCACCAGTTAAGTCTCTGGTTCCTTTAGGACCGGTGCCCATCAAAGCTCCACCCAAACCTTCTTTTGTTTCTCTGCAACTCTCCACAAAGGAATGTTCTAGACATAGCTACCTAGCCATATCTTCTGGCACTGCACTTCCTCCAGCATTTCCCAGCTGACTGCCCAACCCCTTCCTTAAAGCCAAAAGGTTGCAGGGGAAGTGATCCCCACCCCAAGGTCTAGATTCAGTCACAGGATGGGGAAAAAATTCTTTCCCCAAGGCAAATCAATTCATTTCTTAGGCACAGGAAGTGACTCAGGAATGGGAACGTGTCCCAGTTCACTGAGATGGGAGGAGGCTTGCTACAGACTTAGAGGTTTCTTGCCTCTCAGGACTTCTGAAGATGAAAACAACAGGTGCTGCTGTAGCCATCTTGCCACCAAGAAGGCAATGAAGAAAGTTGTCAGGGCGTACTCAGCCTGATGTCAGATGATGGGACACACTTGGGAGCCTGAGGCAGGAAGATCTTGAGTAGGAAGTTACCTGGGATATAAGAATTCCAGGCCAGCCTGGGCTACATAGAGGGACTCATGTCTCAAAAAATCAAACCAAAGAAAACAACAACAACAAAAATCTTTGGGGCCTTAGTGAACACCACTAGTGACTGAATCAAACCGTTGTTGAACTCTACTGCAGACCCCACACTTGGCAGTTACATGAATCACTGGCCCTCATTAGTACATGTGTCCCCTTAAGTTGGGTGTTCTATGACTGCAGCCAATAACACCCCAACTGTAACATGCCAGCAATGATGTTAGATAGCACTGGGGCTTCAGAGGCTGCAGGACCAAGATGTACTTCGCTTGCTGCTGAGCTCAATGCGTGGACATCTAATAACTCCACTACCTGGCTATCTGTGAGACAGTCCAAGTAAGAAAGAGACCCCAACCAACCCTCGTGCACCTGCTAGTCATATCTCCTCAGTTCTGCTAACTCTATGGACACCTTCCTTATACATTCACCCAGATACATGGTGTGTGTGTGCGTGCATGTAGTCTGGAGGCCAGAGTCTGACACTGGGGGTCTTCTTCAATGATTCTCCATCTCATTTTTTTGAGACAGGCTTTCTCATTGAACTTGGAGCTCACTAATGCAGACTGGCTGGCTAGGAAGCCCCCTGTCTCCCTCACCCCTTCTCTGCTAGGATCACAGTTGGATGCCTGGATAGATCAAACTCAGGTCCTATGGCTGTACTTAACTGACTGAACCATCTTTCTAGTCCTTGCAGGTTGCCTTTCAGAATCACAGAGTGCTAAGGACCTGCACTTTGGGGCTGCTGTTTCATTCTGCCTTCTCCATGGCAGCAGCTTACCCCTTTGCTGGTCAGATGTTGTAACACATTCTGTCTGATGTGACCTAATGTTAGCCAAGACAAGGTCACGGCATCACTCTTCACTTTGTTTCTTCTAAGTTCCCTTCTTTTCTGTCCAATGAGAGGAACACACATAGCTCTTCACTCATGCTCTAGACCACAGGTTCTCAACCTTACTAATGCTGTGACCATTTCACATAGTTCCTTGTGCTATGGCGAAAAATAAAATTGTTTTTGTTGCTACTTCACAACTGTTATTTTGTTACTGTTATGAATTGTCATATAAATAGCTGTGTTTTCCCATAGACTTAGGCAACCCCTGTGAAAGGGTCATTTGAACCTCAAAGGGGTCGTGACCCACAGGCTGAGAACTGCTGCTCTGTATTTCCATTCTCACTGAATGCAGGTGAGCAAACAGCAAATACCCAAACAGCAACAGCTGTCAAAGACCACATGGAATGAAGCCTTCCTGACCTTGCCAAGGCGAAAATTTGTCTCTCTTGCACTCACATCTCTATCATCTGAGTCTTATTTTCCTATGATTGTCTCTCTAATCTGCAGGTTATAGTCTCGTTCTAGCCAGTTGCTTTTATTTTTATTTTTTGTGGCCCAGGGTGGCCTTGAACTTGAAATTTTCCTACTTCAGTTTCTCAAATGCTAAGATTATAGGTATGGACCAACACAAGTAGTGTTTTGAACGTACAATTGTATATTCACTAGCTTTACCTTTCTGCCAAATCTCTAACATACAATAAAAGTTCATTGACAAAACGGCCTCTTTAAAGTTGATTGACATCAGTGTCCCATAAATCTGAGGTATTAAGCCCTAGAGTCCTAGATTCTCTTGGACTACAGAAAGACCAAAAAATCCTTTCTCATGTCATAAAGTCAACAAGATAATAAAACTGTAAGGTTTTATTAAAATACGATCGAAAATTGTGATTAATGTCATATAAAAGGAATCTGATAAAAGTAATAGAAAATAAAGCAGACCTTGTTTAAAGAGAGGGGAGGAGAGGGGTATCAATGTCACAGGAAGAGTCTCCGTGTTCCTGGCAAACGTGTCTACCCTGATTTATAATGATGTCTGGCAGTACAGTGGCGTGAAGAGCCCTGCCTCAGCAGGCACAGCTGTAGGACGTTCTGCCAGAAACACTGGTGTTGAGACCCGGTGCCAGATTTGCTGCTTACCTGGCTCCAGTTCAGACACGTGGCACTCCTCCACGGCTCCTGAGGGGCTATGCACCTTGGCATCAATCTTTCCTTTTGCACCATTCAACCTTATAGCAAAGGATGCTGGCTGGTTAACCTTTAGTCCTGATTCCTGAGAATTCAATACATTAGACAGGTTATGGCACCTTGTGTTCCTGCTCATCAGCACACACTGACCCAAGGTAGGCTCCATGTGGGAGTTCTCATGCAAGACGCTCAGGATATTTATTCTCCTGTAATAGCGCCAACACAGCTGGGCAGCTTTCTTAAGGCACCACATGTCTACAGTAAACAGAAACAACTGCACTCTTACACTCAAACATTCAGGGTGGAGAGATGCTTCCCGATGGCAGACTTGAGACACTCTAGTCAAGAGAATTACAATTAGAGCATCTCAAACGAGATCTGCACAGGCCAAAAAACCCAGGTCTTCTCAGCTAAATCATCACCATCCTCATCATTGTCAGATTCCAGGAATCCAGGAGCTTTTGTTGTTATTGTTTTTTAGATTAAGCGCAGGAATCT
Source organism: Pachyuromys duprasi (assembly GCA_028658305.1). NCBI lineage: Eukaryota > Metazoa > Chordata > Mammalia > Rodentia > Muridae > Pachyuromys > Pachyuromys duprasi. The sequence goes on from CM053753.1 coordinate 10,550,434, forward strand.
AACACTTTTGAGAACACTATAAAGAGCTACCCAGGCAAAGTAGGCTGCGCTCTGCTGAACTCCTTTTTTTTTCCCTAATAATAAAACTAAGTTGTTAAACCTGAGTTTCCATGTCCTTGTTTGTAAAATGGACACACTAATTGGCCCTCTCCGGTTATAAAGGACACATAAAATGATGCTAACAACTCAGCCCAGGACCTGGCCCATAATGAGAAAGCTCCAAAAAATGTCAGCACATTGTTAATTATTAATATGCATTTAGAGTTGCCTCTGCTCCACACACACACAAAGCAATTGCAAAAAGTGTGGCCTTTGTTCTTTCCTGGGTCAGCTTTACTCCCATCTTGTATTAGGAAGTTCTCATTCTTGGAGGAGGGGCTAGGGCACTAGGTACTTAGAACAAAGCAATATTTTTGATTATGACTGGCCCATGTTATCGAGGACTATAAGGTTTTATATGACCCAGTTTTGGCTTGACTGTGCTGGGACAGCCATTCCTCAGATGCAGCAGGGCTCACATGTAGTATGCAAAGTAGCTATCAGGGAATGTAGTTAAAATGTAGATTCTGATGTTTCTAGAAAGGCCTAGGGGAGGCTAAGCGCTACAGTAGGTCCTAACAACACTGTGTTCCCTGGGCTAGTCCCCAGCCAACTTCAAAGCACTTCAAATTGCACAACAAAAATTCAGTTCCTCTAGCAGCATCTTAATTGGCAGCCACATGTGGCTAGTGACTGTTAAGCTACACTGTGAAGATCAGGAGTATAGACTATTGTATGGACTCTGCCACCTGGAGATTACAGCCTGGGGAGGGTTGGAGTAACAGGAACTTAGGGATTCTTTAAGTTCCAGATCTCCCCCATTTTCTCCCCTCCCCCACTGAGTGCCAGCCAACTCCATTTTGCTACAAAGGCTCAAAAGCCAGATAAAACAAAACACACTTCTCACATGTAACCAGCACCAGATGTCATTCAGGGCTCCACTGCCGCAGCTCTGATAAATAATTTACATATCCCTCGGCGTGGAGTGAATACATACTTACAGAAATACTTATGAGCAAACTGTAACAGGAGGACTCAGCAGAAGTGCTGGAGGGCCCCGAGGACCGATGACCACCTCTGCTACCTGAGTGCCGCCACTAAATCCTCAAGAAGGAGATAAATGCCTCTGAAGATCTGAATAGAAATCTTCGAGATGCAGGAAGGCAGCTCTCTGCCCTCAACAAATGCTGTGTTTATCTCCCTCTACAGGTTTTAGCTAAGGCAGCCACAAGAGAAACTCCTGTTAAGAAGCCTTTAAATGAAACACAAGAAAAACATCTACACCACAGGCGACCAGTTAGGACCTCTGGGGCTCTCTGACTGAGACCGCATCAATCAACCGTAGGCTGGGACTCTGGTGTGGCTACTGTCTGGGACTCTAGCAGCACTCCATTTTCTCAGCATAAGATGGAATCTTAGATGTAAATCAAAAGTGTGTAGCTAGCTGCTCTCTCTCTCACTCCAAATGCCAGATTGGATTCTAACCCAAGTACTTTTAAGAACTGGAAAAGCCACAGGCTATTTAGACACTGAAAACTGCGTTTGGGTAATCTGGTATTTTTCTACAACCTATTTGCCTCTCCTAATTCAGACAAGCTCAGAGCCCTGAGCTGATGCAGAGGCAGCATCAGTGGCTCTTAATTTGGTTCTGGCACTAATGGAACCATGTGTGTGTGTCTGTCTGTGTGTTATAGCATGTGAACCTGTGACGAGACTGATGGCAAGAACAGGCACAATCACAATCACAGGGCAACAGGCTTTTGGGGACAGAACTCCAACTCTGCCACCTCAGGAACCTAAGAGTTCCTGGCTAGAATCACTCAGTACCATCTTTAAAGTTAGGTCAAAAGAAGCTGCCCATTAGGGTGTTACAAGGATTTACTGCGGGAACATTGATGAAGTTCTCAGCATGGTTCCTTATCATAAATTAACGCTAGTAGAAAAAATGCAGTTAGCTTTAGGGAAAGGAAGCCAACCATCATAGCTACAAACCATGAGACAGTCAGCATTGTCTGTCTGGTTCTGAAAGCTCTACTGCTCCTTTGACCAATGATTAACAGGCTTCCTTTGTTTCTCTTGAATAAATATTTAAAGGCAAACTTGTCCCTTAGTGTTAAGGTGTATTATTTACCAAGTCTGTTTGTGCTTGCTCAAATTGTCTTTTGCCCTTGGGGCATAAGGAGGTGGCCCTGACACTGGACTGCTACCCCACGGCTGGCAACATCTGGGTGCCAACTCTCAACAAGGGCTTGGTACCCAGAAGAGGATTAAAGTGGCCTCAGGAGTCCAGGAGTCTCACTGGTCGGCCTCTGGGCAAAGAGGCGGATGCTTCCTTGTGTCTCACCTGAAGGCTCATAACAGTGAGGCAGCGAGCGTCGTCTGAGGGCGCGATGACGGGCACCAGGTAAGGGCTGTCAGGGATGTGCTCATCGTTGAACTTGATAGACACCTCGTAGTTACCTGTTGGGATAGGAAAGCCCTACCTATTAGAGACTTCAAAAAGGTATTTTCACAGTGGCCACTGGGTTAGCTGGGCTCAAACGTCTTCAGAGACTAGCTACTTAAGGTGACAGTTGCTTGGCTGAAAGAGTCATACTGGTGTTAGTGGGGTAACGAACGGAGATTCTTGACCTGGGTCTCCTGGATCCCATACATGGATGACCCTGGGACCACAGATCTCTACCTGAAAGGATTCTTCTCTGGAAATGTCAACCAGCAATCACCTGTGCCTCGTATCAGCAGTATTATACACGAAGGTATCCGACTGCATTTTGAGCATTACAGCTATCTTGACATTAACACGTAGACTCTTCACTACATCGAAATTAAGATCATCCACGTACCTTCATCAAGTTTATCATAATTTAGAATATTATAAAAGTCACATATACCTTAGGCCTATGTATTGCTAAATATATTTTAATACTGTTGTATTTATTTGAGAAGAGGTCCACTCCTAGAGCTGAGGTCAGCCTGGAGCGCTTTATATAAAATTCTGGCTGGCTTCACATGCCATGGCAATTGTTTTGCTTCAGCCTCCTATGTGGCATGGGCTACTACGCCTGGCTTTCACAACTGTATTTGAATAGAACTGATTTCTTTTACAAATCGATGTACTTCCTGTTGTGTATGCCAGAAAACTATCCTGAGGACTGACACATTGTATCAGATGTCCAGGCACACAAAGGGCAACATGTCTCTGCTTTACATTCTCAGATGACAAGGCCATTCTCCTAGAGCAGTCAAACCAGCTGCAGGTCATGGCCGGGCAGTGTCTGGCTGGTTGGTGGACACAATGAAGCACTTGAAAGAAAGCAAGCGTGAAAGACAAGAGATGATGAGACCAAGGACCCTCATCTCTTAGATGTCAAAGGCTCTCCCATGTACCCCATCATGCAAATACCTGTTTATCTGACCTAACTTGGGGAGTTTCTGATTCTGGCAACTAAACCATCTCCAAACAAGGAAAACATCCTTTGTCAACTCTTGAGTACATACCAGGCTCTTGGGCAATATAAGACACACCACATGACCCATTTTTATGGTCATCGAATGTGATCTCGGCCTTACTAGGGCCCTCAACAGCAATGGAGAGACCTCCAGCACCTGCTTCCCGGGTCCAGATGCTGAACTCGGCTGAGACAAAGAAACACCTTGTTAGTGGGAGAACCTCAGAGCCTGAGAGCCCCGCCCCTCTCCTAGCTCCAGGCAGCAGTAGGTCCAGCCCCTTGCTAGCACTTTCCTTTTGCGCTAGTCCCAAGCAGGCCCCAGGCACCGAAGCACTGCCAATGATCATGAAGTTCATGTGGAATCGGGCACCAGGGAACACAGCAAACCAAACCAGAGAAGGATGAGAAGGCTCAGAGACCCCAGCACCTCTTCCCACAGCAGCCAGCACAGGAAGGACCCCAAATCAGCCCTGCAGCATTCTACTGTGTTGCACAGCTCACCAGTTCTTAAGAACGCACTGGAAACAGTCCTCCCCTGAAGAGACTTAATGCGCACTAAGGTTAGACTCAGCAAGGCCTGTCTCAGCCTGTTTGGCTTTGTGTAGGTGAGCGACTCCTAATCTTACTTCGCCTTAAAAGCCTTGAATAAGGTATGTCCCTTACAGCCACCCACTGGAAGTTTTCTTTTTTAGAGAGGGGGGTACAGTTGCTTACTCGTCTCCAGTTAAGACCTGTCCCAAATTCTTACCTGGGATGCCTGCTTCTCCCCTCTCCAGGCCAGGGCCTCCTGCCCGGACCTTATGGGCACCCCCTTCGCCAAGGGGCCCCACGGTGAACTGGAAGGGGCTTCCTGTTACATGCTGTCCTCGGTACTTTACGCTGACTGTGTGAACGCCCATCTCCTGAGGCACGAATCGGACGCAGTGAGAGTTCTTTCCCACAGGTACAATCTCTGCCTCGGTGACATGGCCAGAGGGGCTGGTGACATGGGCAGACATGTCACTGCTGTTGATCTCTGAGAGTAGAAGGTTGGGAGAAGGGAGTTACGGCAAAGATCTAGGGCCAGGCAGGGCACACAGGGCAAGCAGAGAAGGGTGAGGCAGGTACAGCCTGGGGCGTGCGGTGCTTGGACTCCCCTTGGGACTAGTGGCCTACCCTTCTGAGGCCAGCATGAAGGGGGCAAGGCCAACACTTTCTGTCCCCTTGAGCTATGTCAATAGCTTTCTTGGCTAGTTAATGCTACATGGCAGTATGACCTATCCTGGCAGCTACAGCATGTAATAAAAGCCACATGTTTCTATGAATAAAAAAGGATGTGCCCACCTATCAATATAGTTACGTTCTTCTCTTATCGTCTTATCTTTTCTTATCTCTTACATGGAAGGCAGAAAACACAATAGCCTTCCTTTATCTCTCTCTGACATTTCAATTATGTGCATATCTATCCATCTCCCTATCTAAGCATTTATGCTATGGAATTTGCATGTGGTGGTCAGAGAACAACTTTCAGAAGTTGTTTCTCTCCTGCCAATATGTGGACCTTAGCAGCAGACACCGTTGGCCACTCACTGAGCCATCTCACTGGCCCCAAGAGCCTTCATCTCTTATTGTCTTATTGTTTTGGTGCTTCTTTCAGGTAACAAGGTCAAAGGCATTCAGAGACAAAAATGAACACATGCCAGTTTCACTGGCAGAGGAGGAACCATGCGTGAGCAAAGCTTTCAGCACAGACCAAGAGGCCAAACTCTCAGAAAAGCAATGCCTTGGGTTATAAGCACCAGGAAGCAAATCACATTTATACGACAAGCTGCTCACTTCACACAGACAACTGTGCCTACAGTGGCACGGAGGAAACAAGCCGGTGGCACTGGAGGTGGCCATCAGCTAGAGCCCCAATAAAACTGTACCGGGCAGCAGCTCATGGTTCTGTATCCTATGGGCAGAGAAAGGAAGAGAGAGAGTTTGGGCAGCAGTCATGCCAGGATATGGACCCGATGTCTGTAGCTCTGTCAAATTCCTCTAGCAAACTCTATCCCATAGAATAATGGTTCCGGAGAGGTACCGGGGAGGCAACCCAGACTCAACAAGGTAAGTGGAGACCTCGTGATGATTTAGTGCCCTTAGAAGGGTCCCATCAACCTTTTTCTCTGTCCCCTCACTATGTAAGCATACAAGCTGGCCAGCTGCAACCCCAAAGGTCACCTTTACTCGGATCTACTAATGTTAATCCAGTATGACTCACAGCCTCTAGAGCTAGGAGAAGTGACTGTCCATTAGTTGTCACACTAGGATACTTTGTGACTAAGATAACCCACAAGGCCCTGGTCCCCAGGGGCTAAGTTCTCCCCACTCTAACAGATAGGAGGGAAATGGGTGAATAATGAGGAAGAGCATCTCCTGCAGACTCCTCCGCTATCAAGTAACTGTAAAAAAAAAAAAAAAAAAAAAAAGACCAAGAGCTAGAAGAGGTTAAGACAGAGGACAGATGTCCACAATGCACACAGATCCTCATGTTCCTCAAGTGAGTCGGCAAAGAGAACAGGCAAACTGCAAAATGAAAAGTGGAAAGCAAAGCAAGTCCATGTCGAAAGTAGACCTAGAAATAAGATCAAAACAAAGACTCCACATTTGCCCAGGAGAATGAATGGCAGACTGCCTCCTGCTGGTAGGTGATGGGGAGAAACAGGATCTAATACATCTCTGGAGGATGGTTTCCCAGAGCACCATGTCCAAATTCACTGGGCAAATTCATCTTCCTCCACCTTGAAGCACATGAACCTTGTGCCATCACATTCAATCAACAGTTTTTAAAGAGTAATCTTGACTGTGGTCTTGAGAAGTCAACTACATTCACACTTGACAACAATATTGGTGCATGTGCACAAGAATCCACTGACTACAGCTAAGAAGGGAGGGTAAAGGGGATGTGCATGGTTGGGGAAAAGCCCCCTTCCTCTTTTGAGCAGATGTGCATGTGTGTATGTTTTCATTGCATGAGAGAGAGAGAGAGAGAGAGAGAGAGGCCAGAGACAGCCTTAGGTCTTGATCCTTAGGAGTCATCACCTTGTTTTTTGAGACAGTGTCTCTCAGTGGCCTCAGTTTAGCTAGACTGGCTGGTGACCTAGGACCTCCTGTCTCTGCCTCTTCAGCACTAGGATTTTACAAGCAGGCATCATCACACCCGACTCTTCTCTTTTTCAAATGTGTGATGGCGATGGAAGTCAAGTCCTCATACTTGTGTGGCAAACACTTGACCAACTCAGCCATCTCCCTTACATCCTTTCTTTGTAGAGTTTGTGTATGTCCACAGGCCTTGCCAGTTAGTGGGCAGAGGAGTCTCGAAGCTTTCATGAACACAGTGATCCTCTGTGCATAAAAAATCCCGCCCATACTTCAGACAGGCTGTTGGCCTGCCGATAGCATATGTAGCCCCTGTGAAAAACAATTTATCCTGAAGTGGCTCAATGGGGCCCATCCAGTTTTGCGGAAAGCTCTAGTTCTCACGTTAAGGATAAAAAAGATGAGCCAAAAGGCTGCTGCAAGGTCTCACCTGCTAAATACTTTTAGATAATGACATCAGCAGGTCACGGTTCCCACTGACATTATTTTCATTGGCAAAGAGTAAATCTAAAAGCTGAGCTATGCTTCCCCTAGGCAATGCAACAAAACTACTTTCATCTGGAAGAAAAAGGGAAGAGGAAACGCACATTTTCCCTAAATGGGCCTCTGTGAGAAGCAAAAAGCCCATTGTGGTTTCCTTAGCCTGTAGTCATAAGCACTGGGGAGACTGAGGCAGGAGAGTCACAGGTTTGAGCCACTCTGTGCTACATATTAAGACCCTGTTTTTTGTTTTGTTGTTGTTGTAGTTTTAAGCAAATAAGAAAAATCGTATAAAGAAAATGTCCTCAGTGCCAAGGTAGATAGTGTGCTTTGGGTATTGCCTGGATTTGGTCCCACTAGCTCCCCATACTCACCGGGGATCTTTAGGTTCAGGTCACAGATACTGCCAACTGTGGCCACAGATGGAGCCCTGCTGGTCCGGGTGATGCTCTCTTTCACTCTTCCCTCACCACTGATCTTCACAGTGAATGGGCTTCCTGAAAGATCAAGAGGCACCCATGAGAGCAGCGTCAACACTGAGGCACGGATGGCTTTTACTTAAAAACCCAAGCATCACAGAGGGAGGGCAGAGGGGTCCCATACCAGGTACATGCTCATCAGCAAATTTGGTGGAGACGATATAGACCCCAGGCACAGTGGGGAAGTAGGACACCTTGCAGGTACCATCCTCCAGGTCCTCTGTTTGGATGTCCACCTTGCTGGGTCCTTCTACCGCCAAGGATATGCCACCATAACCTGCAACACAGCAGCTTGTCAGAGGGATCCTTGACCCTTGATATTGGAATAATTTCCACAGAGCAAAAAGAAAGTATCTAGGTTGGGGAGCCTGTGGCAAAGGAGCAAGCTAAAGGCTCTGAGAAGCTCTAGAGCAGGATAACCAGCCGACTGTCCCTTTGACCAGACAACCCTTCCTTGAAGGTATCTACCAAGGTCCCATTCAAACGTGTGTCCTGTGCAACTATATACCGCTTAACAAATGCCTGTACTGTCTCAAGGGTTACCTGAAGTTTTAAATAGCAAACAGCTATGTTGACCATGTCAGGAGACCCTAAAGTTCAATAGCATGAAATCTCAACAGTGAGCATTGAGTTGGGCAGAATATTTTCCAGTCTCTGTCCTGGGATTTTTAACTTTGTCTAAAGCCCACCAATGTGGCTGCCACTGCCACTCAAGAAGACAGAAGACGGAGGCCCTGGGATGTGGTATGGCTTGAGAGAGCCCAGTCTAACTCAAAGCATCTCAAAGACGCATGTGGGGCATGGTCTGTCTTATTTTGTCTAAATATCTGCTCAATTAACCCAACATGCTCTGCTCTGGAGGAGTCCAGGAGACCATAGGGGCTGAGAACAATGATGTCAGTACACATAAAAGAACAAGGGTCTGTGAGATCTTATGGATCTGGGTTTGGAACTCAGAAACAGATGGGGTTATTTATAATCCCATGTGCCTCCCGTAGAAGCAAGCACTCACTTCTCAGAGGGTAAAGGACACTTGGAGATAAAAGAGTTGACAGTATGAGAAGATGAACCAGTTGCCACAAGCTCTGGGCATTTACCATGGAGCCACCCCACCGACCTGCATCTCTTGTATCAACGATGAAGTCAGACATCTCAAAAGTCCGACCTTCTGACAGGCCTCGGCCATAGACTTTGGCGCGGCGAGCATCACCAATTTCAGACTGGACCACCATAATGGATACGGGGCTGTTGGCTACGTGGTTGCCATTCTTCTTGATGCTGACTAGATGTTCGCCCACCTCTCGGGGGATGAAGGAAATGCCTGGACCAGAATACAGGTAGAGGTTTATTAAGTGGAGGTGGGGATGAAAGGATGAAGGAGAAGATGCTGGGGGAAGGAGAATGGTTGTGATAGTTAGAACATGTGTTCATGGAGAAAGACCCTATGCATGTTTGTGGGGGCATCTCTAGATTAGGCTAACCAAAATGGGACGAGCCAACCTCGATGTTGTGCTTGCGCCATGGACTGTATAATAATGAAGTCAAGCTGAGCACCAGCTCCCATTTTGTCCTGCTCTCTACCACCATGATGGACTCTATCACTGAACCGTGAGTCACAATCAGCCTCTCCCTTCCTAAGCTGCTTTTGTTGGGTATTTTGTCACAGTAGTGAGAAAAGTAACGATTATGACGGCATGGTATATTCTCAAACTTGGAAATATCACTCCCTTCTTATTTTTTTAAAGACTTATTTGTTTATTATGCATACAATGTTTTGCCTTCAGTCCAGAAGAGGACACCAGATCTCATTATAGATGGTCATGAACCACCAAGTGGTTGCTGGGGATTGAACTCAGGACCTCTGGAAGAGGAGACAGTGCTCTTAACCTCTGAGCCACCTCTCCAGCCCTGCTCCGTTATTTGTAACAACCCAGTGGACATGGATGTTGACACAGATGCTGAGGCATAAGTGATACAGGATTACTGTATCTGCAACATATCACCCATTTTCTAAGGAGTCTCTGCAGTTCCCCCCTCCTCTGTGCAGGCAGCACAAAGCTCACCAATGTGGTTGTTGGGTAGCCTCTTTAGCAGACAGGGCTCATCACGACCAGATGGGGCCTTGATACTGGCTGTCAGTGTGCTGAGGTCAGTCTCACTGATGTCCAGAAGGAAGTCGGCAGCTGAGCCCAGCTTCACCTGGGAGCAGCGTCTGCTATCATCTGAGAAAAAGCCAACACAGCTCCTTCACACGTGCTAGCTGAGCTCCCGCTATCCAGAATGCACAGTCTACTCGGCTCTCAGAGATGAGTGGCCAAGACTATCACCCACGGGTGTGTGATAATCATGCACCTCTGACAATGGTCATGACTGGTTCAGAGGAAGACAAGGAGCCGGAGGGAACCTGAGCTGTAAATCCTCATGAACTGACTTTTAAAGGAATCGCTGACATTTAGAAGACTGAAACTACTTATCTCTCACTCTGCACAAAACTCAACTCAAAATGGATTGAAGACCTCAATATGAGATCCGAAATTTAGAAAATGCAAGAGGAAATAGAAAAAAAAATTTTTTTAAGCAAGGACTCCAATAACACAGGAAATAATACCCAAAATGACAAATGGGATTACATGAAATTAAACAGTGCCTGCAGAGCAAGCAAAACACCAGAGTAAATAAAAAGACAGTGTATAGAATTTGGGAGGGGGGACCATGGCCTAACTACACATTGGGTAGGTTAGTATGCATAATATAGACAGAACTGCAACAAATTAAAACAGTAAAAATAAAATAATCCAAATAATATATAGGTTAATAAAAGTTCTCAAAAGAAATACAAATGGCTAGTAAATATTTTTAAAATGTGCTCAACATTCTTAGCCAGTAGGAAAATCCAAATTAAACTTTTTTTTTTTTTTGAGACAAGGCTTCTCTATGTAGTTCAGGTTGTCCTTGAACTTGCTCTATAGACCAAGCTGGCCTCGAACTGAGAGATCCATTTGCTTCTGCCTCCGGAATGTTGAGCATGTGCCACCACTGCCTGATCCCTCTTGGTTTGAGACAACGTTTCTCTGTGTGGCCCTGGCTATCTCGGCACTTGCTTTGTAGAGACCAGGCTATCCTCAAGCTCAGAGATCCGCCTGTCTCTGCCTCCTGAGTGCTGGGATTAAGGTTGTGTACCACTACTGCCTGGTCTATTTTGAGATTCCATCTCACTTCAGTGTCTGGAATGGCTATTATCAACAACTCAAAGGACAACTAATGCTGGTAAGAGGAACCCTTATTCACTGGTGGTGGGAATATAAATAACTCGGCCCACTGTGAAAATCAGTGTGCAAGGTTCTCAAAAAACTCAAAGAAGATTTACCAACTGACCAGTTCACACCATTCCTGAGAGACTCTAAGTCAAATGTTACACAGATAACTGCACATCCAAGTTCACTGCTGCTCTATCTACAACGGTTAGGAAATAGAACCAGCCTAGATGCCCATCAACAGAGGAAAGGATGAGGAAAATATGCTGTATATACAGAATAAATTAACATTTAAAAATCAAGGAAAGTGGATGAATGGAAGTCATCATATTAAATGGAAGTGAGGCTGATTCAGAAAGACCAACTCCACATCCTTTCCATCACATTCCAAGTGCGGGGAGTGAGGGGGTGACGGTGGAGGGGGTGGGGACGGGAGGGGAGAAACTAGAATAGGGACCATGAGAGGGAAGGAAGCTATCTTAAGGGAGGAATACAGTATAATGACATATGTATGAAAATTCTATAATAAAAGCCATTACTTTGTATCGTGAATTAAAAAAATAATAAAGGATAAGCAAGGGAGTGACAGACTGGCTAGATCCCAGGGGAGGACTTTGCAGCCAGCCCTGAGGAGACAGGATAAGCTGGGGTTGGATGGAAGGGAAGGAGGTCCTCCCCTGTTGGTGGACTTGGATGGGGCGGGGAAGAAGGAGATGAGGGAGGGAGTGGGAGGGTAGGAGGGAATGGGGGAGGGGGCTACGCCTGGGATTCAAAATACCTAACCTGTGATTGAGATAAAAATAAATAAAGTAAAAAAAAAAAAAAAGCAAAAAAAAAAAATAATAATAATAAAGGAATTTTTTGGCAATAGAAGGCCAGAGCCCACCTGCTGCCACGTCCTTGGGCATTTCCCAGAGAAGCATGAATCCCACTCCCCACTGTGTTGCTGCAGGTTTCAGACAGGTCTAAGAACCTTGGAGGCAAGAACCTTGATTTTTGCATCTTCTTGAGAACCTACCACATGTTCTCAACCTAGCAGGCAGACGGAGGCCAGGAGTGTAAGCTATGGAATAGGGAAACTTGCCTCTGAACACTACTGAACTTGGCTCTGACCAGTAAAAAGGAGTGGATATCACAAGTAGTACGATGCTGATGCCCCCTTTAGTTCTTGAGTTTAGCTCTAAGTATTATCTTCATATGCCTGCACGCTGGCTTGCTCTCCGGATGGTAACTCTTGTTTTTGTTTTGAGGAAAGGAAGCCTGAACAGACTTAGCTTTCACAAGCTTCAGAGAAACCAGGTGCCCAGCGTGCCACCCCAGGCTGAAGAGGAGAGGGGTGGGACCCAGCTCAACCTCCCCATGAGACGTCCCCAGTTTCTGGGGACCAGTTTCTGGACAGCACTACCTGTGATCTTGGCCGTGAAGGGGCTGCCAGGGATGTGCTTGTCATTGTACTTCACCAGGATGCTGTAGTCGCCTGGCAAGGTGGGCAAGTAGGTCACTGTGCACGTCCCGTCCTTGTTGTCAATGCAGCTGATCTCCGCTTTTGAGGGCCCCTCAATAGCCAAGTCTAGACCACCTAAGCAAGGACGCATGGAGGGAGGGCAGTTAGTTTCCACAGGGACATCACCCAGGGAACTCTGACACCAGAGACAGAGACAGCAGCAGACTGACACAGTCCATGTGAGTATCAAAGCGATCTACGGGGGAAAGCCTATTTGAAAACACACCACTGTCAACTGCACCTGCACACCCTGCTTCAATAACTCCAGCTCTCCAGGATCTGAGTGTTAAGGATGAGAGAGAGTACTACACATCAAACATACATAGACGGGCCAGCACAGACCATCATGGTGGGTAGGGGTGGATATCACCATCTGAGCGGCAGGCTGAGGAATCTGTGAACCCTGTGGTTGGCAGAGCACTCCAGCTAGAATGTACAGCTAAATAACTCGTGGGAGGTCCCAAGAACCAGCGAGTGAGATGAACAAAAACAAAACTATTTTCAACCAAAAGCCCACTTGAATTCTCAGTGAGTCACACAAAATAGTTCTTAATTCAAATCTGATTTCACTCAGATTTTAAGAATTTTGATTTTGAGTAGGAGATGGATTTTTATATGAGAGAAAATGAGACAAATACTACCAGATAAGAGTAATTTTCTTTCTTTTGAGATGAGATCTCACTGAATGTTTCAGGCTGGTTTTGTACTCCTAGGATCAAGTGATGCTCCAATGTCAGACTCCTGAGTATCTGGGACTATGTGTGTGTGTGTGTGCGCGCGCCACCATGCTCCGCATATTTCAATGATGTACCTTTACCTCTCCAAATAAAAGGTTACAAGTGCATTAACATAGAAAGCACATAGTACCTTCTCCTGCATCCTCCGTGACGATGGTGAACGTGGCAGTTTTGTTGGCTACTCCATACACAAGGCCTGGTCCATATGCAGAAACGCTCCCACTGTTGGGGTAGTTCACGTAAAACTGGAGCGGGCTCTCTGCATTTGCCAGGGACAAAAATAAAATTGGGACTCATTAAATGGTAAATGGATAATAGGCGGTACCTCGATACCCTACCAGCAGGCAGGTCTGTCACCCTCTGAAGCTATTGCAGACCAGAGCAGGTGGGGGAGCTGATGCAGGAAATTTCATCCCAGCTTGGCAAATGAGAAAGAGGCACCTGTATCATGGAGGTAGGGGCTGCTTACTAGAGCAAAGACTATTTGTCAATGCCATTTACAGTGTAAGGCCTGATCTAGGAAGCTCATGTCAAGGAACAGACCCCACAGTGGTCCTCCCTGCTCATGGAAACTCTCACCCCCATTAAAAAGCTCTTTAGTTCCCAGGATTCATATGCAAACCAGGAAATCATTAAACAACAGGGGGTTGATCTACCTACAGAACATTAAAGATCTATGTGTATAAAGAAGTTAGCCATCGTGTGTCACATTTGTAGAGACAAAGCAAGCTGTCTTTACATATAATACTGGCATCATTCTGGAGGGGCTGATCTACATAGGGATCTACCTATAAAACATTAAAGATCCATGTATGCTAAAGAGGTTAACCATGTGTATCACATTAAATAGATTATATATAACATGGATACCATTCCAGAGTGTGATGGCTCAGTGGGTAAAGAAATGTATACAAACCTAGTGATCTATGTGTGATCCCTAGAACTCACTTCAAGGTAGGAAGAGAGAACTAACTCTACATAAATTTTCTTCTGACCTCCACATGCTTTTGACCGTACACATACATACCATGCACACACAGTAACAGAAAAGAACCATTATGCCATTCTTTTATAGAATAAATCTAAGTACGCTAGTTAAGTACACAGGACGCATCTGAAAAGGCAGTCACACACTGGCAATGATGGGGAAGGGTGAGGGCCAAGAAAGGTTTGTTGCTATTTTGGATAGTCTCAATATATAGGCCACGCTGGCCTCTGCCTCTTGAGTGAGTTTATGGACATCGAATGCTTGCCTGAAGCTCGAGAAACGACTGTTCTGTAAATTCTGTGTCTACATCATTAGAATACTTTAGCAGAAAAACATTTTTGCTTTAACCAAGTGTTGTGCATACATATGAACATAAATTAAAGGGACAAACTCAGAGAAGTATTTTAAACGCACACTCAAAAGTATAATTTCTCCAACAGAAAAGCAGAGAAGGAATATGAAGATTGAGTCCACAGAGAACTAGAAAGACACAGTATATGGAAAGTCCTCTCGTTACATTTGCAGGAAAAAACACCAAGGTACCATGCCTATTTCAATAACCACACCAACAAAGAAACAATTGCACTGGGCAAGCCTGTGGCGTGGCTGGTGCTTTCCTGGTGTGTTCACTGTTGGGATCCAAATCTAAGCGCCCTAGGAAGGCAATATGGGATAATCTATCCGAATTACAAAGGCCTGTGTCTGGCCCCACAGCGCTGCTGCCCAGGGGACAAAATCCCACAGGATTTTGTGCACCAAGAGTGCCAACAAGAGTGTGACAGCAATGGTGGGAAGACGTGCTGTGCTCTCTACATGCAGCGGCTCGTCCAGACGACGGAAAGCCACGTGTGTAGACCTGTGCAGCTTTCCTGCACATGCTGTCAGAGGGGACAGGAAAGGACAGCTGATGTGAAGACACTCCCATTTTGGTAAAAAGGGGATGGATTTTATAATCTGTACTTTTACTTGTATGGAGTCAAGACTTTTCTAAAATTAAACATAAAATTTACCAGCAATCAAGCGCAAGGAGAAGGCGGGTAGAGCTCATAGGCATGGTCATGTTGCTTACTCAAAATATTAAGTTAGAAGATATTCCAGTGATTACAAAGCGCAAAATGAAGATGACTAACACCGCTGGATGATGGCCAGGAAATACAAGCTAGCTCTCCTTACCGGGGCCATCTGCCTTCTAACCCGTATCTTAGGATGTGACCCTGTCCTAAGCTCCACACCCCGTAGGGTTTTGCAGCCCGGAAAGTGTCCCTTCCTGTGGCTGCCTTATATTTGATCCTCTGCCACTCTTGACACAGTTACAAAGACAAACAAGTGCAGCCACACAGCCCTGCACTAAGGCCCAGGATGCTGAGGTGCAGTCTCTCATCAGGAAGCCAACATGGGGTTCCTGGGCCTGCCACGGAGAGCTCCACAGTCTCCCAGATGTCCGAGAGGCTGGAGAGTGACTGCACCCCACTTACCAGGGATGTGGCTGCCCATGTATTTGATGTGCATTTCGTGCAGGCCAACTTCAGTGGGGGCGTATCTGACAGTAACTGTGCCATCCTTGTTGTCCACGATCTCAGGTGTGGCTTTCTTCCCGGAAGGCATGCGCACCTCTCCTGGAGAGCACAGGGACACAGGGCTGTGGTTCGCAGCAGACGTAACACACAGACATCTTCACCACAAAGGTTTTCTCAGACCCCAGAACACACATGTGGCTTGAAACGTAGAAGTCCCGCAGTGGGAAAACTGAGACTGGCTTGCTTTCTATGGCTTCCCCTTGGTTTCCACAGAATGTTGTAGGCGACTAACTCATAAATAAATACATGGTGTCTCCAACAGGCAAATTAGAAGTGCAAAGAGGAGCTGAGAAAAACCACAAACCAATAAGAGAAGCAGGAAAAGAGAGGCTGGGCTTCCGGAAAGGGACTCTAGTCTGCATTTGGGAAAGTGAGTGGATGGAGAAAGCAGAGGGGAAAAGGTGAACAGAAACCTGGCAGTGAAGTGGTATCTTAAACAAAGAAGTTCCTAGCCCGAGGAGAAACATAAGCTTCCTCAAGAATGTATTGCAAGCTGTGAACAAAGCTCCTCTTCAGAGAAACACATTCTGTGTGTCAGGGAGCGCAAGGGAAGAAGCCAGGTGTAAGGTATGGCAGTCACCTCCCTAGCACTGCTCTGGGCTGCAGGGGCAATGGACAAAGAATAAGGCGACTCTCACAAGGGTTTACCTGTGATCTCTCCTTTCCTGACAGCAAACGGAATCACCAGGTCAAAGGGCTTGAAGCCTAGGCCATTCATATCACTCACTGGGACATAGGCCTCCTCAGTCACCTAAAAACACGAGAGAATGTTCACCTTGTAAAATGGACAGCGGTGTGATTGGTGGAGCTATGCGGGGCAGAACCACTGGGAATTCTACAAGACAACAAGGTCTAAATTTGGCGGTGTGGTCACCAGTGTATTTATGGGCTTTGTCTGACTGGGCCTGGGCCCAGGCGAGTTGGAAGGATTGGGGAAGTTCCACTGATCATCTGCTAGAAACTACTTGCTCAACAGCTTGCCTGTAGAATTCCCAGTATTGCCCATAGGAAAATGGAAAAGGGAGAGAGCAATGTCTGAGTCCAAAGAGGCTCCACCTGGAAAGGTTTAGTTGCTTGTGGCCTGGAAAAGAGGGTGTGTTTTAAGTGGCACAGAGTGGTAGCGGGTGACTTTGCCCCTAGACAGAAACCAGATGCACAAGTGGAGTCAGTAGGAGGCCCACCAACAGCCGTCCATCTTGCTCTTTAAACATGGGGAAAACTGCACCGAGCGTGATCACAGACACGATGGCTGGCGATTCGTGGGGAGCAGAAAGTGGGATTGTGATGGTGGAGTGATGAGTGGCGCACACCAACGGCCAGGACACCAGAGAACTCAAGCGATTCCCACAAGCAGGCAGCAGCTTTTCTAAAATGAAGGCTGCGAAAACCCAGAAATGCAAAAAGGAACAACGAAAACCAAAGTGTACCCAGGGCCTGAATCCAGGGGGACATGCATTTACCGGCGCCTCCTCCATGGCTGTGGCTTCTCCATCGGTGGCCTAGTCAGTGGCAAATGGAGGTTAATTGGGAATCACACCAGACGGATATTGTTACCTAAGATCCCACAGCTTGAGCGCTATTCAACTTTCCCGACCCCCACTTTCCCATCATGTGCTTGCTTGTTATAATGAAATGATAATTTTGTTTTGGAAATAGGGTCTCATGTAGCCCAGGCTGTCCTCAAACTCTCCATGTACCCAAGGATGGCCAAGAAATGTTTATTCTCCTGCCTCCACTTCCCAAGTGCTATGGTTACAGGCATACCCAGGATAAACTACCCTTACTTCTTACTACCCTTTGAGGGAAAGCTGTCCTCTCTGCAAGTGTCACAAGCACTTGGCCTTTGAACCCACAATTCATGGGTAAGTGATGTGTACAGGAGTTTGATGGGAGCCACAAGTTGTCACAAGTAAGCTTTGTAGGTATTGGTCAGGGGCAACGGTGAGTGATGCCTGACAGCCCCAACCATTAGTGTTTTATAGTTTCAGCATATTCATTTTCAAAATGGTCAGCTTCATGCCCCTGATCCAACTGACCCAACAGGGAAGGGTCCCTCATGACCATCCTTAGCCATATCATGGAACAGAGCCGTGTACTGTGCCATCTGCAGAAAAGCTTTCCTGACACTCAGCTTTGCCTCTGGGCCAGTTCTGAGGGAGGCCAAGTCAAAACCACGTCACCGACAGGAAGGCCTTCAAGGTTGTATATACAGTCTTGCAACTAGAACTGCTCATCCATGAGCTTGCGTGTCACATGTGTGTGACATACGTAGCTGACCGAGCCTGTGGCTCCCTAAGTCATTTGCTATCAATATAGTGTCAGGTGTCCATGTTCTTCTAGCTATAAAGGGAGGACCTATAAAGGGAGGAAGAAAATCTACTCAGTGAAGGGGGTGCAGTAAGTAAGAGCTATCCTCACAGTGTGAGCACTTAGGGCTTAAGGGATGTTCATGTCTAATGAGTTTAGAAGCCTCTACTTCAGGCCTCTGGTCCTCTGCTAATGTGGTCTACAAATTTTTACCTTCATTTTCTCACCCAGACCCCACCATCCGGGCTCTTTTATCCCTAGCCCATTGGAGCAGCACCATGACCTCTGTCCAGGGGTTGCTGCTCTTCCATCCTACATAGGCTAACTAATAAGAGCATACTTTACTATGGGATAAACACATGTCTTATAACTATAACTAGAAAACTTTCCTAAATAAGATCATACCTACTATGGGAGAAACACAATGTATTAAAAAACAAAACACTGAAAACACCAACATTCTCATTGCAATGTTTTCTCCCGAAAAAAGAAAAACACTCTCAAATGGACAGTGTCCAAAGTGACAAGTGTTTACATATTTTAGATATGAAAGAGCTTCCAGACCTCTGGCAGGATGTTTATGGCTAAACACATATGGAGGGAAAAGAGAAAAGCTACAACAGATTATAGATGGGGACAGAGTCCCTGGGCTTCTGTTTGGAATGGACTCTCTGTGCCCTTCTCCACTGCAACATGAAGTAATCGGAAAGCACTTCACAGGCAGTGGGTGGCGTCAGTGCACCGGCAGCCTGGGACCTGCGGCTGGGTGGCTGTTCTTCTGCATCAAAGGACACAATAAGGGAGCCCATATGGCACCTGGTATCTGTCTAGACTGGGCACTCCTCATTCTGACAGGGCAAACAGGGTTTGCTTCTGAGGTTTATGTGGTAATTTTGCTGTAGTTCTACCATGCCCCTGGTGGAAGAACCTTAATAATTAGAGAAGATCTAAAAGGTACCCAGGAGTGAAAATTAAAGGCTCCGGTTATTTGTTAGCCAGGATGTTCACACAATGGTTCCCTTCTATTCCAGATCTTTCTGGCTTTAAAAGACAAGAAAGACATCGCTACTTCTGAATCTCACCCAAATACAACGGGAGATACTCTGCCTCCTGAGATATTAAAGTCAACATTAGATATTAGTGTATACATAAGAGAGCATGAGGGCCCCTCTCCTCCAACTGTGGAGATGGAAAAAAAGGCATATAGATTTTTCTTACTGTTTCCCATTTTTTTCTGTAAAAATGCCTCCCACTGAGCTAACTTAGGTAAAGATATTGCCTAACTCCCTTGGCAGGGCAGATGCCTCCATGATTTCTCCCAAATTTTCTATTTTTAGAGATTATACCTAGGGCCAGGCTGTGAGGAAAGATGGCCAGTAAGGGTTCAACACATGACAGCTGTGACTCTATCTGCTTGTAACAGCGGACTCAAAAGGACTCCTGCTTACCATGACGGTGAAGGGGCTATTGGGAATATCAACACCACCAAAGCGCACATAGATCACATAGGTGCCTGGCTTGGCAGCAGTGTAGAAAATGTCATAGGTGCCATCTTCATTTTCAATGACATCAGCCTCAGCCTCTGTGCCGTCTGGCGTCAGAATCACGCAGGTCACTTTCCCCTTTCCCGCAGTCTTGGCATCCACTACAAAGCCCACTTCCTCTCCAGTTTTTACAGTGGAGGCAATTCCAGGACCTGTTAAAAAGGCCGGAAGAAAAATCAAAGCACTGGCTGTGGGTGCTTGCCTCAGAACAGGTCATACGATGTCAGAACAGGTCATACTATGTTGTGCTGTCGATGTCTGTGAAGGTCAGACCTTTACTGTTGCCAGAGGGGCATCCCAAAGATCATTGCAAAGGCTGCTCAAAGGAGTATCTGATCAAGCATGTTTTGGCTTTGCATCCCTGCCCCAAAGCTAGTCAGTCTGTCTTTCTGTCTCTGATTTGCAAAGTGTGAAGGGAAAACACACTGGTCAAAATGTGCAAAGCACAGAGGGGTGGTCCCAGTGGGAAGTGGAGAGTAGTGCAGTTGGGGGGGGGATGGCCCCAAATGAGAGAACAAGAGGTGAGACCAATAGGTACCACCAGCCCAAGAAAGACATTGCTGCCTGAGCTAGGGGAGGAAACAGGTCTGAACAGCAAGAAGGAAGTTCCCAGCTCTCACGAACATGCCATGAACCGGTTGCTAGGGATTGATGCACAGACTAGAGGTGGTGGTGGTCTGGGTGGTGTTTTTTCAGCGTTTCCCTTGGGTTAAACAAAAAGGGCCAAAGTGAGCAATTCATAGTCTTGAGCAGGATGATTTCAGAGAACAGACCACATCCAGGGAAGACCTATATTCAGTTTCCTTTTATTTTTAAGAGCAGGAAAATGACTTATTTTTGAGTCTGTGATTCGTGTATTTTTGTTTTTTTTTCTCCATTGATAAACTGATACTGCATGTGTGTGTGTTTGCGTGTACAAGTACTTGGGCAGGTGTGTATATGTGTGGGCAGCTTTCTCCTTTCAAAGTGTGGGTTCTGGGAACTGAGGTTTATCAGCAAGCACCCTTACCCTTATCCACTGCTCCACCTCACCAGCCCAGATGTATCGAAATCTGCTAAAGCAGCAATACTGAGCTGCACACGTTGCTCATAGAAACAGGAAGGCACAACACTAGGTGTGCTGATGTGTGCATACGATCCCACTCTTGGGAGGCAAGGTGGGAGGGTTGGCATTTGGCAGCCTCCTCAGCTACATGGCAAGTCTGAGGCCAGCCAGGATGCCTGAGACCCTGTCTTTTTTTTTTTTTTTTTTTTTTTCTTTAAATAGAGAATAGCATATTGGATTGGTAAAATGGGTTAGCAGGTCAAAGTACCTAGAGTCCATTGATGAAAGCCTGGCCACCTGAGTTCAGTGATTAGAACTGCCTCCTTTTGTCAAAGAAGCTGAAGCAAGGGTGAGGGTAAAATATTCATCAAATCCGGAAAATCCCAAATCCTTTCACGTTTCTTCTCCACTGCTCATCTAAGTGGGACACTCTCAAATGAACCCTGAACAAATGAGCTCACCATGCGCAGAGGCAGAAATATGAAGCTTCTCATGACTGTCAGAGCCCAACTGGTGCCCCACCTTCCAAGTAGGAGGTCCCTTGCCCCGGCACCGCGCTCAGCATCTTTCCCGACTGACCTTCCCTCATCCTTGTAATAGTTACAACCCTGTGATGCCACCCCTAACACCTGGAAATGCTTCTGGACTCTAAACCTAAACCTCCCAAGATTTTACTCTGTGTATGTATGACTGGCGCTCAGACAGCCCACACAACTTTCCCTGATCACACAGCTATTAAGCGATACAGAGAAGGCCAGAACACACACTCCTAACCCTTTGCTCCCCTGCACTCACCTGTGGCCTGGCACTTGCTGGCATCGCCTGTCTGCGTGGCCCGGACACGGTAAGGAGAAAGCGGAATGTTGTCCCCACCATAGGTGACCCCAATCATATAGCGTCCAGTCTTGTCAGGGATGTAGGTAACAGCGTATGTGCCGTCTTTATTGTCATGGACGGTGGCTCTTTGAGGCTTTCCCTCTTGGTCCTGTGAATCACAGAGCAATGCTATTTGGGATGCCGCTATTGACATGTGGAAACCAATCATAGCAAACCATGCTCTTTGATTAGCACCTCTACGGGTGAAACACACAGAAGTGATGACTTAATTTGATCTTGTTCTGTTGTATGTAGGTAGGCAACAAAGAGGGTCACAGACACCATGATAGTCTGTCAATAGATCTGAACATCACATATGCTGAATTATATAGAGAGAGACACTGTGGCAAAGGCTCATAATCTGCCTTTCCCTTTCCTTTCTTTCCTGTTACCACAGGGCACTCCTCCTTAGCTAGACACACCACTGAATTCAAAGTTCCTTCTCATGCTAGCAGCCTTGCCACTAGGTACAACTATGTGACTATGAGATGGGAGGAGGTCGTCTCATAAGACAGCTTGAGGCAGATCATCTATCTACGAGAGCCATTTTCCTTCCTGTCTTCTCTTCTCTTTCTGGGTCAGCTTCTAAACCTAATGACCAGAGCACTGGTAGGCTCATGGTCCATGAGGAGACTCTGAGGACAGAGCTGCACACTAGGTGAGTTCCTTGATGAGCCATAGAGCACTAGATGGCTTACCTCTCTCTGGCTTTGTTCCGAAAAAAGGACAATCCTATGTTGGAAGCTCTGTGGTATGTAAAACCTGAGCCCTTATCAACCCGATAGGCAAATTAGGACACTTATAATCAGTGTAAGAAGAGACGTAGTAACAAAGGACATAGAACAAGTGGCGCTGCACCCACCATCAGAAGCACCTTGCTCTGCAGCAGAGATACTGACTGTAAGAATCCCCAAAACATGCGCTCTGGGGCAGAAATTAGTAAACTCCTGTTTTTGCCACTTTCTAGAATATTAAGTCTTAATACTAATAAGGTTTAGCTCCACCCTCCATATACAACAAAACAAGCACAGTTACCGTGATCTGAACAGCAAGCAGGCCTTCACCAGCATCCCTGGCATCAATTGCAAACTCCACAGGCAGGCTGGCAGGTACCCCATAGGAACTGAGGCCAGGCCCAGAGGCAGTCACTTTGCTGGCATCATATGTGGGAAGGACCTTGACCTTAAAGGGACTTGATAAACATACATAAGCCCTGGTCAGTAAGGATACAGGTCACCCTTGCTCTATCTGATCTCTCTTATACAAAGAACTGGGCCTGAAAGGAGGGTTTCCACAAGAGATAACAAGTTTAATCTAAGGGTCAGAAGTCCATTGGAAATACAGAGCCATGAGATACAAGCCATATACAACAGACCAGACTAGCTTTCCTTTGAACTGAAGACAGAAGACTGGGTAGACCCCAGACCGGGGGTCACAGTACTAGATGTTATCACACTGTATGCAATATATAGGTTCTATACCATTTGCTAAAGGGGAAGTGGGTGAATGCGGGGGTGGGGCGGCGGGAGGGCGCTGGAGCAGTGGCTACCAATTCTGTGAGAGGACGGGCCTGAGGCTCAACTGTAGCCGTGCCTGAATGCTGAGACACTCACCTTCGAGGGATCTCTTCATCAGCATATTTGACAGAAACAATGTAGGGTCCCTCCTGAGATGGGGTGTAGGTCACTGTATGCGTGCCATCCCCGTTATCCACCACATTCACAGGCTCCACCAGGCCTGAGAACACAAATGAGAGGTCTGACTGACAACCCGGCCTTCCCTTCACTGCACCCTAGCTATATTTAAAACAAGATCACTTCCATCCCCAGGCAATGTTGATTTCTACTGAAGAGTAACACAAACAGCATAATCACAGCATCTATAGATCACTGTAGCAAAACTGACCCCAAGAGATACCTATAACTTTTTGTGGACTAGCATACACTCAGCCTGCCATACTGCCTTAGACCGCCCACACCTTTTGATGGAGGTCTTTGTAGACATGCTACATATCCTTTCAAGCTGGTTAGGCATACTTGGGTGTGACAATTTTATTCTACAGCTAAGAAAGTGCCAAACTGTCCAGAAACCTCAACAGCAAAAAGTAACCAATGGGCTGGCCAATCAAGACCTGACCCCACCTTTCAGCAAAGAACACAATGGTGCCAACATGCTAGGGTACACAGTTACAGAGTAGGCAGGGGTGCCAATCTCAAGGAACAAGAGGCCCATCAATGGGATGGTACAGGTGATGGCTAGAGTGTATGTTAAAGCAAAATTAAGGCATGCACTAGATTGACAGATTCTAGACCCCAGCCCTGAACATGAGGTCAAGGAGGAGTCAGTGGCAGGGAGGCTAATCAGAGCAGGGCATGCTCGTTAAGCAGAGCAGGTGAAGTAAGGACAAATCCATTGTAGAGGTGGGGTCAGCCTAGAGGCATTCATTCAGGTTACATAATTGAAAGTAGTTGCTAATGGGAAAACACAAACCTCAAACTTGTCTCTATAAAGGCAACAAAGGGTCAGCTTTAAAGAGCTCTGAAATGGCTTTCAAGGGGCCGAGTTATGAGTGGGAGTCCAGCACATCAGCTAAAATTATAAGGCTGTTTACTCAAGAACACTGCCATACTAGAGGTTGCTTTGTAAGTAAAGCTTTTCTCTCTCTCCTCTCCCTGTCTCTCTCTCCACACACACACACACACACACACACACACACACACACACACACACACACTCTCAGAAACTTCACTAAAGGTGAGTCTGCCCCATGATCTCATTCTCTCAGACCACTTCTGCCCCAAGCTTCAAAGGCAGAACCTCCTGATGAACTGCACTAAGAGAAGGCTTCCCATCAAAGGAGAAAACCTCAGCTCACTACTTCTGGAAGCCACAAACACATCAAGGGCAAGTTGGGGGCAGGGAGAGAGAAGCCCAGATTACATAAGAAATTTTATATGGAGAGATGGGCATATGTTAACTACTGCAAGAAACATGGCAATAGTTCAGGGTTGTCCCCAAATGGCCCGCTAGTCACCTGAAACCTTAATTTCAGGTTGTCAGCAGTATGGGGCCAACTGCCAACAAAAGCCATGCCCCAAGAGACCCTCTCTCAAGGGAGTTGAGACAATGGCAAAGCTATATCCCTGACCAAAATTCTGGTTTGTTCTGGAGCAACACTGAGCATCTCAGAGGGACCACCTTCAAAACCTACCTCCTGTTCACATCTAGACCAAGCCCTAGGCACCTCACACATGCCGAGCAGGTAGTGGTGCAGCCAGGTGGACAGTGCATGCTAAAGCGAAGACAGCCCTCCCGTCAATAAGCTGCGTGGGAAGTGAAGGTACCACGCACATGCCTAAGTTCCAGCACTCAGGCAGCCGAGGTATGGGGGTCACCACATTCAAAGCCAGTCTGGTTTACTCAGACTACATCTGGGAAAAGCAAAGCCTGGCATGTAAGCTTCCTCCTAGGACACTTGTCTGCCATGGGATACAACCCAGGCTTTGGTCTTCAGACCAGGAAAGGAATAAATGAAATTATAAAAAGACATTTAGGACTATGTTATTAACAGGAGAAATGGACTTGTGGAAAGATAACACACTGAACTTTTGAGCAGGCTAGCTAACATACAGAATAGTAAGTTAACTGAGAAGTTAATTAACTTAACTTTAAGTTCAATCTCATAAGAACCTGCTTTGGGTCACGGTGGACGAGTGTGAGGGGCAGGCAGGATGTAGACTCACCTCTTGGGCCCAGGACCCTCACTTCCAGTGGAGCTAGGCCAGCCTTGCTGCTGTCCACTGTGAAGGATTGCAGGATGCGGGCTCGCACACCAGAGCCCAGGCCTGGCCCAGCAATTTTCACCTTGCTGGGATCCACAACATCTTTCACAGGAACTCTGAAGGGGCTGCCTGGAAGAGTCACAGGATTGTGAGCCTGCAGCAATCATGAGAGCTCCCTGCCTAGACCCAGCACTACAGTGCTGCTCTATCTGGACACTGACTGTATACGCCTCAGTCCGTGCAGCCTGCCTCTCTGGGGGTGCAGTTATTCCTCCACTCATATTCCCACATCCCACACACAGCACTAACCATATGTAGACATAGGACCTGGGACCTCAGGAAGCCAAAGTAGAGCAACGAGAGCACATTCTTCTAACATTCTATGTGGCATTCATTGGAAGGTATACAAGGCAGAACATGTAGGAGACAATGAATTTGGTCTGTAGGAGACCAAATTACTTCCATTAAGACTTGGGAAATGAGCCGGGTACGGTGGCACATGCCTGTAATCACTGCACTCGGGGAGGCAGAGGTAGGCAGATTTCTGTGAGTTCACGAACAGCCTGGTCTACAGAGTGAGTCCAGGACAGCTAAGGATACACAAGAAACCCCATCTTGAAAACAAACAAACACCTGAGAAATAATGTTAAGAGGAAGCAGCTAAAACTCAGCTACATGGACAAATTCCTAGAAAAGCAAACAAGGTGCTAGCAGGTCACCGAATTTCTCAGCTCTCTAGAGTTATTTCGATTAAATAGCATGACATTAAGACAAACAGCGCCACTGGCTTGGGGTACCGGGGAAACTGATATTCAGCTCTGGGAGGAGAGGGACAAGAAAGGTTCTTGGAAGAATGGAAGTGAGCAGCTTGGTGGTGGGAAGATACACAGAAGAGCAGAAAAGAGTGGGTAAGCCTTACAACCTGCATGTAACCCCCACCATTCTACATAAGCCACTAACTGCTGAGCATGCGCAGTAACTTGGTTCCACACTCCTCTGTTAAAGCCTTTGTTTGTCTAAGGATAAGCTGGGGTAAGCTGCATGGATGACTTCTGGGGAAACCCAAGGCTCTCTCGATCTTTAATGATGTCAATTAGAAAGACTGGTAAAATCAAGAAAAATCAAGGCTTGTTACAACAAGGGCAGAACCCAGGTTTGTCAACGGTACTACTCATACAGCTAGTGTCCCCATCCTCAGTCTGCCAGGCCCACTGCCAAAGAGCTCTGAGTATCACTTGTCACATGTAGGACACATGTCCTGCATGTTTCACAAGGTACAGCAATTGCCAGACACCTGCCATGGAAATAGATATCTCTGCTGTGAGTCTCAGAAAGCTTCTGTTTTGCAGAATCAGTAGCTATACATACACTTACACAAAGAACTGAGACCCTGGCAAAGACGAGCACCACCTTCCATGCTAGCATTTAGGGAAACAAAATAATGATTTATTTGGGAGTCAAGAGCTCCAATGCTAACAAATGACAACAGTCTCACTGTGCAGTTAGTCGGTGAGTCTGAACCTCCGCTGGTAACTGTGTGCATTCAGCCTGAGAGCAGCCTTGAAGAAGTAAGCAATGGTCTAACAAGTTCAGATACCATTATCTGCCAATTCCTGCCCCCTGTTTTAGGTAAACATCACCAACCGGCCACAACCCTTCACGAACCCCAGTTAATCAAGTGGTCTACCACCAAGACTGCAGCCTGATCAGCACAGGAAACCAGTGAGTTATTATAGGCCAGGTGGGTATTTAAAGCAATACCACCACGTAGCATGGAGGACGCTGAGGCAGGAAGATTCCAAGTCTGAGGTTCCGTCTCAAACAAAACAAAACAACAACAAACCCGCTAGAGGTTTGCGTCATATTTAATCATCCAAATCCCCAGGAAAGCAAACAAGATGCTGGCAGGTCACTGAAGTTTCAGATCTCAGGAGTCATCTTGCCTAGGTAGCCTAACACTCACAGGAACAGCATCGTATACTAAGTGCTTTGGCCTCGGGTCCTTTTGGAGTTCACGGACACTGACACTCAGCTCTGGGAGGACACAGAGCCTGGAGCATAAAAGCTACCGTCTTCCCTTATGGGAAAGGCCCAGATGCATTCTTTTTTGTTATGATCATCTGCTTAGTGCTCACTGAGGCGTCCAAACTTTTACTCCCCCTGCAGGGGAATTCCAAAACTCACAGCATCCAGCTGTTTCTGAAGAGCAGGGGCAGCACTACTCGCAGCAGCAGCACACGGAAGCCAGCAGAACCACCTGCCTGGCGGAAGACACAGTCGTCTCCCCTGGAGAACCCGTCCGTTCATTCTCAAGGTTTAACTCTGTCACTAGCACTGCCCTGTGGCAAGGCACCAAAGGAGACCTTATAACCGTATCCTGTCCCTTCTCTCCACTCCCCTATTTCCCATGATCACGCACAACATTTAACTGCATCAATGCTACACAGGAGTTGCCCCAAGAGTGGGAGCTTTGTTTGTCTTTTTCTAGCTGAAATTCTCTAGATTAAGGACTAAAACCAAACCAAACCAAACCAAACCAAGAAAACCTACAGTGCTAGAGTAGGCAAGCACAGGTTTGAGGAGAAACTAGTTATTTTTAACTACTAAAACTTGTATAGACAGACCAGCACTGTTAGAGAGAGAGAGACGAGAAACCTTGCTTAACAGTAAAGGTATAGAACATCATTAAATAGCAAACAAATTAATAAATAAGAAATTGTACTAGGGGCTAGAGAGATGGCTCAGAGGTTAAGAGCACTGGCTGCAATTCCAAAGTCCTAAGTTCAATTCCCAGCAACCACAAGGCTGCTCACAACCATCTATGTAGAGATCTGGTGCCCTTTTCTGGCATGCAGGCACACACGCAGGCAGAACACTGTATACATAATAAATCAATCTTAAAAAAATTTTGTATTAGGATGTTTTTGTCAGCTGCTAATGCCAAGAAAAAACAATGAACAAGGGCCAAGCCCAAAGCTTTTGGGGCTGAAGGAATGGCTTGGCGGTTAAGAGCATTTATTGCTCTTACAGAGAACCTAGGTTCAATTCCTGGTATCCATGCTGGGTGGCAGCCCCTTGTAACTCCAGTTCCAGGGGATCTAAGATCCTCTGGCTTCTATGTCACTTGCATTCACATGCCATAGCTAAGCTCCTGCAATCACCCACACATAACTACAACAATAACAACTAAAATCTTTTTAAAAATAGAGATTTCCAATTTTGTAAAGAATGAGCTTTTCCTTCAATCAGAAACTGAGCCACTCAAATCAATTCACATGAACCATTATTTCTAGTGGGAGGTCCAGAACCAATGCTTCTTGCTATGTTACTGGGTTCCACTGGGAATTGTAGTGTTCTTGGGGCTGTGGTCCATATTTAAGGTTTCTCCAAAATCCAACTGTTCTTTTTACTAAAGAGAGATGGGCAAACCCTGTCTGTGACATCATGCATTCTTTGGGATGGCTTACCAGGGACGTGGACGCCTCCGTATGTGATGTTAACGTCATAATCCCCTGGAGCCAAAGGAATGTACTCAGCGCTGCAGCTGCCGTCTTTGTTGTCTTTGCAGTTTATCTTCGATTCCGAAGGCCCCTCCACAGTTATGCCTAGCCCACCAATTCCTGCACCTCTGGGAACAATGGGGGAGGGGGAAGTGAAATGTGAACAGCCCATGCTGGTCTGTTTACTGCCAGAATTCACTTAAAAAACACTTTAGAAACCTTTCTCGTTAGTTAACTTGATTCCACCAATGTGCCAATACCTCTCAGGACATTTCTCCAAAGTTTCGACTATAACAGTGGTTCTCAACCTTCCTAATGCTGCGACTTTTAATACAGTTCCTCGTGTTGTGGAACTGTATTGCTGCTACTTCATAACTGTAGTTTTGCTACCACTATGAATCTTAATGTAAATATTTGATACATGACCCCAAAGGGGCCATGACCCAAGGTTGACAACTGGTGATATATATAGACAGTCTTGCAAACCTCCTTTTCATTATTCTTCAACTATATTTCCTGTCTACTGTATAGGGTAGATTGACAAATATAATGCACGTATGTACTTTAGGGTACAAAGCCTGTGCCCTACCCCTGATCTATGATAAGAACTTTAGAATATTTTTTTTTTACATTAACGAGTTGGCTCTATACATCTGCATCAGTAAGTTAAGGAACTTCTCTCTAGTCCTAGTGTGCTCAGCATCTTAATGACTATTATCATTTCTGGTGTAATTTTAGATACACTTGGTCATTCTCTGCAATATAAATCTCGACAGAAGAAAATGTTTAATATATCTTTCAAAATGCATCTTAACAGAAGTTGAAAGACAAGTAAGTATGACATAGCTATAATATTTTTTTCCCCTGGTGGGGACAGGGTCTCATTCCGTACCTTAGATTGGCTTCAAAATTAGAACAATTCTTTTTTTTAAATTTTTTATTAATTACACTTTATATCCCCCCTGTAGCGCCCTTCCTCTTCCCTTCCCAATCCCATCCTCTCTCCCCCTTCTCCACACATGCCCCTCCCAAAGTCTACTGATGGAAGATTTCTGATCCTAGTCTATTAGGTCTCATCAGGAGTGGCTGCATTATCTTCCTCTGTGGCCTGGTAAGGCTGCTCCCCCCTCAGGGTGCGTGATCAAAGAGAAGGCCAATCAGTTCATGTCAGAGGCAGTCCCTGTTCCCATTACTGTGGACACTGAACTGCCATGGGCTACATCTGTGCAAGGGTTCTAGGTTATCCCCATGAATGGTCCTTGGTTGGAGTATCAGTCTCAGGGAAGACCCCTGTGCTCAGATTTTTTGGTTCTGTTATTCTCCTTGTGGAGCTCCTGTCCTCTCCAGATCTTACTATTTCCCACTTCTTTCATAAGATTCCCTGCACTCTGCCCAACGGTTGGCCATAAATCTCAGCATCTGCTTTGATAGTCTGCAGGGCAGAGCCTTTCAGAGACCCTCTGTGGCAGGCTCCTGACTTGTTCCCTGTTTTCTCCTTCTTCTGATGTCCATCCTCTTTGCCTTTCTGGATGGGGATTGAGCACTTTAGCCAGAGTCCTCCTTCTTGATTAGTTTCTTTAGGTATACAGATTTTAGTAGGTTTTTTCTATATTATATGTCTATATGAGTGAGTACATTCCGTGTGAGAGCAATTCTTTTACCTCAGATTTACACACCGTTTTTTGTTTGCTTAATCAATTAAAACTACATAGGGATAAATACCCTGAACCCAGGACCCTGGTTACCTACCTGGTGACCACCGTGAAGACGTTAGATTTGTCAGTAAAGGCCTCTATCAGTCCAGGACCTTGGGCATGGACCCGGGACGGCTGGCAGCCTTCAGTCACAGCCACTTTGAAGGGGCTCTTTGGAATGGGCACATCATCATATGTCACCTCCACTACATGGAAACCTGTCCACAAACAGACAACAAGAACCGGTATTTGTCTACACTGCCACTGCTTCAGACTTTTCTGATACTTGTGGACAGAACACCAGCTGCTCCTTGAAAAGAATTGATTAAGAACATAGTAACACAGTGCTGGAGACAGGTGCTCAGTGGGTAAGCTCCTGCAGAGGACCCAGGTGAAGTCCCCAGCTCATACATCAGTTGGCTCACAACCAGCTTTATAAACCTTTCTCTTTAGTTAACTTGATTCCACCAGCATCAGGGAATCTAAGGCCCTCTTCTGCCCTCTGTGGCTACCTTTGCATGTGTGTGCTCGCACACGCACGTGCACACGCGCGCGCACAGCACACACACACACACACACACGAAACAGAAAATGGTAATTCAATATAATCTTATTTTTAAGAGAGAAACCTGCCCATGTTTATATATCACACACCCTGGCCCCAAGCAAATAAGCACTAACTTTGTATTTAAGGTAGTGGCTCTAGGCAGACTATCCTGATTTGGTAAACCACTAACTGGGCATTAAAAGACTACAGGGAAAAAGAAAAGCCAGTGATCTATAAATACCTGAAGATATCTGTATAGAATCTTTATGGGATCATATAACTAGGAAAAGGGATATACAGTAATTTATCCTTTTTTCTTTATGATTTTCTGAGTTCTCAAAATTTTAATAACCACTGCTACTATTCAAAAAGAAAAAAATGCAAAAAGAATGCATGCAAATCATACATTGCTAACATGCCATGGTATCACTCCATAACCTGCCCAGGAAGGCTGGGACTTAGCAACATATATCGTAAGGCCAGTGAAGCAGGCACCAGTGGCTGCTGGGGAAGGGGCCTGTTATATCCGAGTGCACTGTTCTTTGCTGAGGCAGGCTGAGTACCTGTTAAGAGGTCAGCACCAGTCACTGGAAACAAACGACCAAACACAGCTCTGAACTTAGGAGTCATGGGCCCAGAGGGGATGACGCACCTTTCTCAAATGGTGTGTATTCTACCTGGTAGGTCCCATCAGCGTTGTCCTTGACAAAGCACTCAGTGGAGGCCCCTGAGGGGTTGGCAACGTGAGCTTTGATGTGGTCACCTCCGACCTGGGTGAGGGACCTTGAGTCAACTGTGAAGTCTGTTGTGGCCTCCCGAAACACATCTGTTGAACAAGCACATAGATAAAAATGTCACCTTGGGTCCAGGCAAACCCCAGAATGAAGACTCGTCACATTTTGGAATACACTAAGAATAATGTTGCTGCTCTAAGGATAGTTTTGCTGATTGTAAAAGTCAGGATATACTTGGCTAAGTGACAACAAAACTGCTCATACAAAGATGGGGGTCAGGCCAGGTATAGCGGTGCATAGCTGGAATTTTAGCCACTCCAGAGAGTGAAGCAGGAGGGTCATGAGTTCAAGACCAGTGTAGGCTACACAGTGAGACAACCAAGGTAGAGCTCCAGGACAAAGGCAAAGACAGAATAGTTCTGCCTCTATGTATTATTAGATACACATTTTACATCATTTCATCCAAACTAAGTCCCAGTGACATTAAAAAAAATAATGAAAGATTTCTGGCTTTGACAGAAATACAAGAAAATCAGCTGAGAATGCTGGGCCCCATTCGCCAGGGAGAAACAAAACAAAACAACAAAAAAAATGGGGGCTGAGTGGAGGGTAACCTCTAGAAACCATGTGACCGTGGCGCCCCCCCCCCGATTTCCCTCTACCTGCTCCCCCTCCTCCATCAGTCAGTCCCTCCAGGCAGAAGCTATGTGAGCGAGCCTGACCCCTAGCAGGTGGCTGAGTTTGTTTTAGAGACTCACCTTTCCCTTCTATTCCTGGCCCAAAGACTTTGATCCCACTAGTGTCTATGGTAGGCTCCACCTTGACCCAGGTGGGGAAGTGTGGTACAAGCTCACCACCATACTTCATGGTTAGTGTATACATGCCAGCTGTCAGCGGCACATAGGTCACGGCATAGGTACCATCTTTGTTGTTCTGTATGGAAACTTCAGCTCTCACCCCTGAGTCTGAGACAGCTTCAAAGCCCAGAGTCCCAGGCCCTGCTTCTGAGCAATCTACGCTAAGGAGTCCAGCTTCACCAGCTTTTCCATGTTCAAGTCCAGGTCCGGACACCACAACCTTCGAGGGGTCAAATGGCATTTCAATGTCCGCTTTGAAGGGAGACCCAGGAATGTGGACTTCTTCAAAGAGAATGTTGACAAAATATTCTCCAGGTTTTGTGGGAAGGTATGAGACAGAGCAAGTCCCATCACCGTTGTCAGAGCATTCGATTTTGGCCTCGCATGGACCTTCCACAGTTAGGCCCAAACCTCCAGTTCCGGCTCCTTTGGTGTCAATGGTAAACTCGGCAGGCTTGCCTACAAGACCTCCTTCAAGGCCAGGACCGTGGGCCTTCACCTATTTGAACAAAGAATAAAAGTTAAATTGATCTGTAGCTGATACTGTTTCCCAGTCAGCTCTGTCTCAACACTCGTGACCACAATCACACAAAAGCACATGTCAGTTAAGTACCCCATATCCCTCAGGCTGCTTTGTCACAGACGCACACATGTACATGATTCAGACAGTATCTGAGAACACAATCCAACTGCTCAAATGAACAGATGGGAGAGAGATAGCCCTTAGCACAGGAGCAGGAGGGAGGAGACAGGCCTGCTTTGATGCTTCATTCTTTGTCCTCCCTCTTCTAAAACATAGGGCTGGATGTGAGACCCAAAAGCCAGACACACACACACACATCCAATCAATAAATCTTGCATAATGAAACTTATTTTTAAAGAAGAGATAATTTTATAGAATTCATGCCACTCAGACTGCTGGAAATATCCCCAAATCATTTAATCGAGACGACTAAGAATAAGGCTGAGGGCTCCATATTCTTGTCCATCCCTATGGGTTGACTAGTACGTTATTATGCTAAGCAATAAGAGAAAGGATTCCCTCATCAAAGTTTTGTGAACAGAGAGCAAACAAGAGCAGGAGGTGGCTCTACTGTTGAGGAAACCCAGCACACTGAATTGCAAAACATTTGTCATCCATTGAGAACTCACACTCCCCAAAGAAAGACTTTCCACCTATCTTTCCCAGGTAGGGCCAGAGGACTCTGAAGCGTATTTGGCAGCAGCAGAGCAATCCCACACTGACCTTGGTGGGATCTGGTGGCAGTGAGGCCTCCACAGTATAGGGACTGCCAGGCACTGGGTGTCCATCGTAGGTCACGTCTACAGCAAACAGCCCCTCCTCTCGAGGGATGAACTTGGCCGTGCTGCTCTCCCTGCCAGCCACTGGTGCTACCAGGCATGGCACAACCTTCCGAGAAGGGCTCAGGATTGTCACATCCAGCTTCCCCTGGCCTCCTGCCCCCTTGGTGTTAATGGCAAATTCCTGGTCCTTCCCAACCTCGACCCCTGTAGAAAAGGAAACAAGCTAAAGTAATGAGCTGACCCCTGTCAGTAGCAAGAAAAACAGAGCAAGGGAAGATGGCCCACTGGACATGGGGTTTTTACCTCAGTTGCTACAATGAGCAATACTTGACTCAGAGGACAAGAAGAGAGACTAATACAATGGCATTTAAGCCTCAACAACTGGCATAAGCACAATGCAACGAGTCATTAATGACCGACAATAACAGCGATTGTTTACTAAGTAATTTCTGTGCCAGTCACAAATACTGTACATTGTCTCCTTCAATTTACATAATAACTCTAGGGGCTGTTTATTAACAACAGTGCCCTTTACAGATGGGGAAACTGAGGCCCCCAAGGTTAAGTAACTTGTCCAGGGCAATATATCTAGCAGATCACAAAGCTAGCATTCAAACATAAATTTTCTAATCCCATGAAATAATTATGATTACAGTATAATCAAACTTTGAAAGATGATTACAGTATACTCCAACACCATCTGCTTCACCACTTCTCTGTGGTGACGATCTTACAGAGAAGCACATCCTTTAGAAGTCAATGCTGTACTTACTGACTCCAGGCCACCCCAACCCCCAAGAAGGCTGAAGTCACAGAGCTGGCAAATTCTGAGAACTAACTTTGAGGTCTTTGAGTCACATAGTGAGATCCTGCATATTTCAAAGGGTAGGGGTTGAGCTATGACTCAGTGGTTAAGAGCACATACTGATCTCGCAGAAACTGTGGAGTTTAGTTTCCAGCA
>CM053753.1:10585312-10644970 GCA_028658305.1 Pachyuromys duprasi
GCATAGGCCAAGGACTACAGACAGGGCAAAATAAATACTCCCAAGTGTTTTCTCTGGATACATATACATGTATAGATGCAAAAAGAGGGTGTAGAAATAATATGCAAGACCTTACTTAAAACCCAAAGATGTTTTAAAATGTATCAGTCAGTTCTCAGAACTTTGGCTAACCATAGCAAGATGGATCAGGCATATCCAAGCAGCAACTCATAGGTTACATGCAGCCACATTCTGCTTAGGATAGGCACCAATGCAGCCCAGAGAAAATCACTAACTTGCTCAAAACATTAAGAGATTAAAAATAACAACACTGGAACCCCCTCAACTGTATGGTTCCTGACGGTGAACTTTGTAGATGATAACATCATTTTGCAATGTCAAAAGGTTGTACATGTATATGTTAAGACCTTCTTGGTGGGGAAAAATGGGTTTATGTATTACTTGATTTAAAATTATTTAAGAGCATATGTGGAAGCTAAGTGGGCATAAGTAAGCATGTTGGTACTCATAGTGTACTGTCCTCTTTATGGCTGGAATTTTCCATAATAATAAAAAGCATTACAGGGTTGGGAAAACAGCTCAATGGTAAAGTGCTCGCCTCGCACGCAGAAGGCGCTGGGGCTCTAGTCGCAGAAGCACAAAAACAAACAAAAAAACAACCTTTAAATTTTAACTTAAATAAAATCGCGTTATAATGTACTTATAACAACATAAAATGAGGTAAGATACATAACAAGCTAAAGGGCAAGGACAGAAAGGGAAGGCTAGGGCTACTAAGTGCCAAGGACTGATTTCTATGCACGACCAATGACCTTAATGTGATACAGATGCCATAGATGGTTGGCACAGTGTGACTCTCATCCAAAACCAACATTCTCTAGCTTCTCTCTTAATGAAAACTTCCTGTGGTAACATCAGCAGTTACACAGAGCTGACTCCGTGCCAGTTTCTGCACTATTACCTCATCTAATTTTCACAATACTTTCATGAATCTAAGTGTCCCCAAACACCCCATTCCCGCTACGCAAATGAGAACGCCTGATGAGCACGAGTGGCACAGATGTCAGAATTGGTTCAAAGCACAGCTCTCATTCAGACCTACGTCTGTCCAGTGCAACATCTCTTTAAGATAGGATTAGTTTCTCTGAAAATTCCAGCTTCTGAAGGAAATCTAATAATAGCAGTCACAGTTGTTGGTTGTCAGTGACCTCATTAAGACACTTACTGTTTTCTAGTCCGTTGATTTTTATCTTGCTCAGATCCAGCGGAGCAGCAACACCCACGGTGAAAGGGCTTTTAGGAATGGGATCGCCACCATAAGTCACTAGAACCTGCATGTTGCCCTGGAATGAGAGACAAAAAAAGGGGGTACTCTTCTGGGTGGAAGTGCACTGAACTGGCTCTCACAGCCGTCATTTGTCCCAGGGACATAAGGAGCTTGAATTCACTAACCAAGTCTAATTTTCTTGGGTCTCATATATTCCAGGTTGGCTTTGACCTGGCTATGTGACAGAGGATGACCTCTTACCTTTCAGTCCTCCAGTCTCTCAGGATTATAGGTGTGTGTTATGTCACCTCATTAATGCAATGCTGGGGATCAAACCCATGGCTTCATGTACGCCAGGCAAACATTCTACACTGAGCTATATCCATAGTTTGACTCAGAGTGGCTTCAGAAAGCACCCTAAACATACTCTTTAAGCTTTTGAAACATGACAAGAAAAATAGAAAAACCAAAGTATAAAATAACAGGGACAATATGCCAGGGACTAATGCCAGGTTTGTGCTATGAACTTTTAGGTATTAAAATCCCAAAGTGGGCTGGAGAGATGGCTCAGAGGTTAAGAGCACTGACTGCCCTTCCAAAGGTCCTGAGTTCAATTCCCAGCAAGCACATGGTGGCTCATCTATAATGAGATCTGGTGCCCTTTTCTGGCATACAGGTAGAACACTCATATATATATAATATATGAGTGAACACTATGACATAACACTCATATATATAACATACATGATGCTAGTATACATAATAAATATATCTTGAAAAAACAAAACAAAACAACAACAAAACAAAATCCCAAAACAGATCTAAGGAGTAGTTCTTACCGCCATGGCCCACTTTTCAAGAAGAATCAAATCTCCTTGGTTCAAGGAGGAATGGAACATGCCCTCATCACGCACACTTAGTAAGTGTATATGCTGGGTTTCCACCCATGGCACCCAAACCTATATGACACAAACCAACTCCAGCCAGGGGTACAGCCACTGGGCCTGGAGCCTCCAAACCTACACATCCAGTTCTTTAATGCTTGGGCATTTTACTCCTAAGAGTGTTCTTAGGAGTTGAGAGACTCTAACGCCTGATTCCAGGGAAGGAAAGGAAAGCTGTGGGAATGAGGGCACGCCATGTTGGAAGATTGGCAGGTCCCCTTGCTGGGAGCCCTGGTGGCTACAGAGGCACACACAGCACAACCATGCAACTGCTGTCTTTGTCCACAGGTCCCGAGCCAGCTTGCTGCTGACTTCCTCTCTCCACGCTTAGCTGCATCCTCCCCCTCCAAGACAAAGCTCCATGAAAGCCCAATGCTATCTCAGCAGATCCATGTTGTCCTTGCCTCTATGTCCAGGAATAACAAAGTGTGTGGGAGAGGAAGAGCAGTCCCCGGACAGCCCAGCAGGCGCTCTGGCACACAGGCCCTGCTAAAAGCTGTCACCGATCAAGTGTTAAAAGGGTGTAGCTTTTGGCTTGATATATATTTTCTCACATTCCTTTTGTAAATAAATAAAGCAGGGAAAGAGAGCCAAGGGGAGGAAGGATGGCTACATCAATGAAAGGGGAAGAACTGATTTGCGAGGAGTTTTAATACAGTGTACAAAATCAAATGGCTAACCTAAGGGTCTAACATTTTATACCAAAATGTGCACAGGTCAAAATCTACAGAGCTGGGAGCCAGCCAAGGGACAAGAAAGGTCTCCTCTAATGCTTAAGGAACACTGACTTGTTGTTGCAGCCACTGCAACCTTCCCAACTATCCCCTGAGCTTCCACTTCCCCACTACCCTCTAACTCCTTGGGTGCTGGGTTAACCTCAAGGTCAACCTCAAGGCTAACCAGGCATCTTGGTAAGAGCCTTCCCCTCTTTCTGCCCACTTCCCTGAAGTGCTGGAGAGAAAAAAAAATCTCCTTCCAGTTAAGCCTGCCCAGCTCATAAAAGTATGCTTCGTTTCCACTCACAGAAGCAACACAAAACGCAGATAGGAAATGAACTCTGCCTTAAACAACCGTAAGGAGTGGGAGTGGGTATGGGTAGCCTTGGAGACTCACACTTCTGACCCCTAAGCATTTTCATTTTCTTCTGAGGACAACCTATGAACAAACTGAGCTTTTCTCCCACAGGGCTCTCTAAGGCATTGACCACCTGTGTACTCTACTAAGATGAAGCTGCTTGCCAAACAGCTTTCCCTACAGTTTCTCCCTACGTGCTCCTGAGAGCTAACCTTTATTCTGAAAAACAAACTACACCCCCCACAGTAATAAGACAGTAACATGACAGCCTTAAAGATGGAACAAGAGAGCCTTCTACAGACCTCTCCAGCCAGAGCCTCCTGAGAGACATGTTTGAGAACATGTCAATACAAGGACTGCTATCCTGTGAGACTTGTAAGCTCACAGGGTTTCATGAGGGCATCAGTAGTGCATATGGCTGCTTATACCTGGTGGCTTGTGACACCATAGCAGTCGGTTTGGGCTGAGAAGGTTAAGCCACTTGAGGCTCTGAGACGGGAACCTCTGAGAAAATACTGAAGCCCCACTTACCATGCCTATTCTTTGAAGGTAAAACAGCACTGACTACTGTATTGTTACAGACATATCCAACTATTCACCTCATTTGTCTACTGCAGGTGAGTACCTGCAAATTGTTGTTCAGAGACTAGCAAGGAACAGAAGCCAGCAGCCAAAGTCTGGGTTCCTCAGGCACACGGGGCTTTAGCTCTTCAGAAACACTGTCTGTATTCTGAGGAGGAAGCACAGAAATCCAGGCCTGGATGCACCTATGCCTCTCCACACACACCAAGCAGCTGCCTTTGTGGGAAATTCTGGCCTTGTAGTCCTCAAAAACCATCTTAAGGAGGCATGCTCCTTTCTCCACCCAGGGGACAGATCTCTGGTGGGTCCAGAACTCTGAAGCACACCCCACAGCATAGCTGACAGATACACTTTCTACCACCCAATCTGGGGCTTTGGGCTCCTCCTGTGAATGAGACGCTGGCTGTGCACCCCAGGTTTTCTGCCAGATAATAATGTTCCCAGGCCAACTGAGTTTGTGAATAGAGGCACCCTATCATTTCATCCCTCAATCAGCTGCTACTCCGTAGGGAGCACGTACAGTGCCAGGCCTGGTGCAGGACACACTACCCTACCTTGGTATGGTGGTTTGAATGAGAATGGCCTTCATAGGTTCATGAATTTGAATGGCTGGTTCTTAGTTATGCACTGCTTAGGGAGGATAAGGAGGTGTGGCCTTGCTGGAAGAGGTGTGTCACTGTGTGCAGGATTGAAGGTTTCAAATGTTCATGCCAGGCTAGTCTCACCATCTCTTTGCCTGCTGCCTGTAGATCAGGATATGAGCTCTTAGCCTCTATCCCAGTGCCGTGCCTGCCTGCCTGCCTGCCCTCCTAAGCCATGTTCTGAACCATAATGATAACCCCCTGAAGCTGTAAGCAAGGCCCCAATTAAATGCTTCATCTATAAGTTGCCTTGGTGATGGTGTCTCCCCACATCAACAAGACAGTAACTAAGACACTTGGGTAGCTCACAGTTCTGGAGAAGAAATGTCACCTGTTTTCTTTGCCACAGGGAAATAGACAGAATGATGAAACTATGAGACTTGCTCTACACAGAAGGACTCCACAAAATGTCTGCAGAGGGCAACATTAATAGCAACACTGCACCAGGCTCCTTTGACATATCAAAGTCCCAAGAGGCCTCTTCGTGTCGTGTCAACAGTGCTCAAAGCTGCAGCTACTAGACAGCTAGATGAACTTGACCTCAGGGTCTTTCTGAATAAAGTCCTTCCTATTCTACCATCACTTCAAATGCAACACAGCTGGACTTAGGCTCTTGACATGCATCCTGATTGGCAGCTTTGCTTTTAGAGAGTTCAAGTCAAACCATGACTTCACCCTGCCATCTACAACTTACTACACCTCATCCAAAAGGTAAGACAGAAGCAGCAGCTAAGCTGCAAAAGTTTTAACAAAGCACTCACAGCCTTGTGATCCTGATGACGGCTTTCTGGTACTTTCTCCCAAGGAATGCAGAGAACTTGCAGATCCCAGCCTGAGGCCCCACCAGTCCTCAGAACCATCAGTGAGAAAGAACTGCCTGCTAATCACTGAGTGTTTAGACAAAAGAACAGGACAAGCTACCTACAATTAAGAATATGGAACCGCTGGGGATTCAGCTCAGTGGTAGCGTTCTAACCTAGCATCAACAGGGCCCTGGGTTCAATCCCCAGTGTTGCAAGTGAATAAATAAAATTATATATATATATATAAAGAACGTTTCAGTGGGACTTATCCCAGAGCATCCCTCCCACTATCGGGGAAGTGCCATAGAAATGATATCAAGTCCAAGGATAAGTAAGGCCTAAGGCAAGGAGGCTAGGCATACACACCATGTACACCCCATTCTTACTGTACCCCCGCTCTTTCCCACTTCACTCTTGATGGCCCCAGACTGCCTCAGCCAGGAAGGGTTGTGCATTGTTTCTGAGGATGGCATAGCCCTTGTCCTAGAAACAGCCTGTTCACAAAGGAGACTCCCTCCCTCACAGAATGAAAGAACCTCAGAAGCTTAAAATGACTGTATATAACACACAGCTTTACTGCC
Source organism: Pachyuromys duprasi (assembly GCA_028658305.1). Classification (NCBI taxonomy): domain Eukaryota; kingdom Metazoa; phylum Chordata; class Mammalia; order Rodentia; family Muridae; genus Pachyuromys; species Pachyuromys duprasi. The sequence goes on from CM053753.1 coordinate 10,591,205, forward strand.
AGCAATCTGCCACCCGGACTCTGGAGGTGAGGCCATGAAGCAAAACACAATTTTGAGTAATTGCAATAGGTTCAGAATCCCAGTTTCACAAGATAAAGAACACAGCGAAGATGAATGGAGTGACATCGCCACCGCACCGGGGACGCAACGTCTGCTTCTCAAGCGTACGCTTCAGCATGGTAGCATGCAATTTTGCTATGAGAAGGATGAATTTAAAAATTAAGCAAATAGACTTATAAACTTGTATGAAAGAGTGGTTTTTAGACCCTTACTGCATAAAATAACAAATAAATCTGCCCAGGCAGCAAGATTCCTCAGCAATTTGCTGCTCGGGCTTTGGGCCTTGGGGATTAAAAGCTGAATGGGCTCTTTGAGGGGGGAAAAAAAATCCCACTAAAACACCTCATAAAAAAGGTAAACTATGTGAAACAGCCTGTAAGAGAAACTGCAGGTGAGGGTTTTTTTTTTTTTTTCTATAATTAATAAAAGATTGGGAGTCAGAGGGTTGGGGGGGTGTAAGAAGGCAGATCTAGTAGGTCAGGACTTCTCTGATAAAATCCCACACTGAGGTAGGGAAGTGGTGCTGCCTTCCTACTCCTCTGGGAATCCCATAGCACCCTCAGGCTTTCTTTTCTTTCTTTTTTTTTTCTCTCTCCCTCCAGGACTCCCAGAGAGGATGAGAGCATACTGTGAGTCTGAGGGGGAAGTGCCAGAGCAGAAAACCAGGGACAGGAAGGACCCTACCTGCTGGGTTGGGGTGTATTTAACAGTGTGAGAGTAGTCATAATTATCGATGATATCCAAGTCCTTCACCGTGTCACCAGGAAGAGGGCTGTTGAACTGCACGTTGAGCGGTGCTTTTCCGGCCCCCTTGGTGTAAACAGTGAAGTGGGTTGGCTTCCCATTTTCCACACCTGAAAGGACACGTGAAACAGGGAGGTAGGGTTGGCTGGAAGAGGTTTCACTTTAGAACCAGCCTGACAGGTTCAACAGCACCGCACCACAGCAGCAGCCAGCGCCACACTGTGCCTGCTCCATCAGAGCCTCCGCTGGAGATAAGCCCCTCTAGGTCTAGACACAACACAGCCACTGGCTGCAGAGAGAACAACACAGCCTTACCCACCACAGTCTTACCTGCTTTACTCAACCCCGGGCCTTCTGCCTTTACTTTGCTGGCATCATGGGAAGGGTCAACTTTGACTCTGAAAGGGCTGGCAGGGATTTCCTGAAAGCAAAGACACATCTCAGAAGGAAGGCCCCAAGAGCACTGTCAGAGCTTAACCTTCTGACCAAACAAAGAGGCCAGAGTTTGCCCTAAATCCCACTTTAGCAGGTGCTAAGAAGCTTCCATTGCTTAGGTGAAACCTGCACACACAGGCACCCTTGTGTTTCTGACACCAGATGTTTGAAGATAAAGAATTAAAAACAAAACAAAACATAACAATCAAAACTACTGTGGCTGGAGAGATGGCTTTGCAGTTACAAGCACTGTCTTGCTATTCTGGAGGACCCGAGTACAATTCCCAACAAGTACACAGTAGCTCACAACCATCTATACCTACTACTGCCCTCTTCTGGCATGCAGGTGCACATGCAGATAGAGCACTCACATACACTAAATAAATAAATAAAACCTTAAAAAAAAATAGTAACACTTAGGATAAAGTAAAAACCAACAATGTATAGGGCCAGGAGACAGAAAATGTCCCCAGGGATGGTGGTGGGCTGAGGTGTGAGGGCTTCCAGGAAGGAATCAGAAACTGAGTGACTACAATTCTTCAAAAAGAATTTACAGGCTGTCAGAATAAAAGTAGAATAGATTAATTATATCATGTCAGCTTGAGATCGTTAACTTGGGCACAGACTGTTCTCCTGAGCTTCCTAATCTTTATATAGTTAATGTTGATGATTAGCATTTCAAAACACCTGGTTTCAGAACCCTCCTGACAGGACTACCATTACCAACCGCCTGATGCTTCAAAAAGCTTTTGCTATAAAAATTTAAGGGCAGAGACCAGAGTTATTACTGCAGAGAGGCCAGAGTGAAGAGCATTTAGAAGTTGCCTAACTTTTCAATCAAAAGCTTAGTGAATGCTTTAGCATGTCACTTTCTGCCTGGAGTCCTGCTCTGAGCCTCATCTCTGACAGAGAAAAGTGAGAACTTAGCTTAGCTTGCCCCGCCACCCGCCTTGGTTTTTAGGAGATAAGAGAAACCGAACATAGTTCTCAAGGCACTTTTCTCAGATGTGAAACCAAACAAAACAACAACAGCCCAAAAAGAAGATGTGCACACGGTGGCCCGAAAGAACGAGGCTCACTCCTTTCTCCAGCCCCAACACGTACCTGAGATGCAAAGAGAACCTTGATAGTGTATCTTCCAGCGGCAGGAGGCACGTATTTGACCGTAAATGTATCATTGGCATTGTGAATAATGTCAAAATCCACATCCTCCTCCTCATCACTTAACACTCGGGCATCACACTTAATTCCAACACTGACATCACCTGGAACAAAGTGGCTTGTTAGTACCAGCTACAAGCAGCAGCATGTCTCATACAATCACTTCCAGCTTGGGCTAACACCCTAAAGGAGCAACCCAAACAGGGAAGGTGGTAAACCATAGTTTTGGAAAAGGACACAAAAAGAATTAATTAGCTAAGACATCAGCGAGGAACAACATAGCTCATTAGGTAAACAGTCACCTACTAAAATGAGCAACTTTCTAATTCTGAGTTCACTGCCCTCCACACGTTACAAGACTTTATTTCCTGAAGGAGCGATCATCACTGGGGTGGATGAAGCCTGATCTCACCTTCCCCGGCCTCTGTGCAATCCACTGTGAAATGAGTAGGCTCATTTGCTTTCAGACCACTTCTCTCCACACCTGGTCCGAACACTTTGACCTTTTGGGGATGGCTACCTTGCCCGATGTTGACCTAGAAAGACATGAGCCCAGATAATCTACCTGTATCATAAGTATTCCCTTCTTTAGGTCAAGCATAAAAGTAGAAATGGTGTTTTTGTCAGCCTTTGGGCCAAGTCTCTTTTCAAGGCCTATCCAGAATGGGTTCTTTCCATAGTCCCGCCTCGGCCATCTGGATGCAATGCCAAATCTCAGTAGACAGCCAGGGTTTTCCTACAGTCAGGACCAGCCCTGAGACTTACCCTGTAGGGGCTGTATGGAATGTTCACACCTCCCCAGACCACAGCTATGGTGTGCTTGATAGCTTTGACTGGGGTGTACGAGCAAGCATACGTGCCATCCATCCGACTCTTCATCTGGATGTCAATGGGCTGGCCTTCCCCATCCTGCAAAAAAGCTGGAGCTTGAACGAAAGTTTTCCCAGAATGTTTCCACCAAAAGGGGGCCACTGTGGCTTCTAGAGACAGCCAAAATACCACTTTAGTAAATCGAACAGTAACTACAATATGCTATGCACTATAGTGCTATGCTATAGGTACCAACAAATAAAACCAAAAATCCCCAAATGAGATAGGCCTCATTAGCTTACTTAGGACTTAGGAAGTCCTACTTTGGGGTTCCTAATCACTAGAAATTGTTACATGTTGTTGTGTCCAATTCCATTTATTCACTTGCAATTACGAAGAGTAAATGCTATCATCTCCCACACCTAAAGCCATTGCTACTTAGAACTTAATTTCAATTCCTGAGCTGAAGTCCTTTGGATAATTGTGATTAAATCAGATAAGCAGGAATCTGAATTTTGTTCACAAACCTATTAGGAATTAAGTAGATTCAGTCAAACTGAAAGACATTACAGAGAAATCTGAAACAAAAAGCCACCTTTCAGCAGAGCACAAACTACAGATATCATGAAAAATGTGGTGCTTTATGTCAGTCCCGTGTAGTCCTCACATCACATGGTGAGATACTATTATTATGCCCAGAGTGCCGATGAGAAGGCTGAGGACTGGATGAGCATCTGGACATTACACCTCCCACCTGACAAATACAAGTGGCCCCAGACCGCCGACACTCACCTGAGCCATTATCCTTAAGGGAGCTTTCCCAGCATCCTTAGGGTCCACAATGAACTCGGCTGGGTTGTTGACAGTGCAACCAGATTTCTCCAAACCCGGCCCATATGCTTGGACCTGAGACAAAAGAAAACCTAAATGATGATTTTTTTTTCCTGTGTCAAAGAATGGGATGGAGGGGAGGGTACACAAATGCCCGGGGCTTAGTTAAGGATGGCTATAGGAAGTAAAATTGCAAAGTAGGCTGAAACTTAAAAATAAACACCACTAGCTCTTCACGAAGGCGAAAATACTCCGAAATGAAATCTAAACTAACCCAGCTCCCTTCCTTACTTTGAGGCGATAGAATGAACTTTTAGTTTCTGGGGCACACCTTTAATTGTGCCTGGCTTCAAGGCCCCACTTTGAGGGAGCATGGGAGGCTGAAGCCACCAAAGAGCAAACAGCCAACTGTGGGGCAAACAGTGCCTTAAGCTAGCTCACTGATGGCCATCTAGACAGCTGGGAGATAGCTGTAAGAGGCAAGAGGCACTTCCACAGCACGGGCTGCTCCTTTAACCACGCCAGAAGCTCTGGGAGGAGACATTTTTGTTCCTCGTTTACAGAGGGAAATGCCTATGGTCAGAGGTACCTTACCTTCCCAACATCACCAAAGTTCTAAGAGCCCACTTCTGTCCTAAGATCTAAACTGTTCCTGTCTGCCATAGGGGAGAGGGGTCAAAAGAAGGGTGAGGGTATTTACTAGATCTGGATTGTAGTCTCCGGAAGCAGGGTGAATGAAAGCCATGTATGGGCTGTCCTTGATGTCTTCATCATCACACATGATGTGAACAGCATATTCTCCAGGCTCCTTGGGCCAATATTTGACATCACACGATCCATCGTTCTGATCATCGTACTCTATCTTTGCTTGGGAAGGGCCTTCAATGGCAAACCCTGGGGGATGGAACAGAAGGGCCTTCCTGGTTACACATGGTGAGAATTATCTGTTCTATGCTATTATCATCTCCTTTTCTCTGCCTCCTGGAAAGCAAGCAAGTAGTGAGTAGAAAACTGAAATCAAGTGTGTCCCTTTTTTTCATAAAACCAGGGCCATTGGATCTTGACTAGAGGTGAAGAGTTAACCTGGATATTTCTGGTTTTCAGATGACATGAGGAAGGGTGGGAAGGAGGTGCATGGGGTACACACAACACTATACAGAGACATATGACAAAAGTCTGAAAACAGCACTCGTTTGTCTAAACCCATTTCTGAGTTTTCTCTGAATGAATTAAGAGAGGTTATATGCTCAGCATTGTTCATATAACAAGATCTTGGATGTAACTGGAGAGCCCAAGAACAGACTGAAACACAACAAAATCCCATAGAAGCCATGGAAAATGAAGGCATTACATCCACTCATCTGGGGCACAAAGATATAAAGATAAACGTGTGTGTACAGGATAAAAGCCTAAGAAGAGACTAAAAAGGTTCTAATTAATCAGACTAGAAGTACCAAAATGATTAATCTTTCTCCTGTTGGAAATACAGGGCCAGTAAAATATAGCTCACTGGCTAAACCCAGCTCACTCTCTATTTCTATAGAGAGAGTTTTACCGGAATGTAGGCATATCCACTCATTTATGTTGTTTTTAATCCCAACTTTAAAGCCACAATGGCAGAGTCACATAATTGTGACAGAGATCATGTCACACACAAGGTGAAAATATTGGGTATATGGCCCTTTCTAGAAAAAGTTTGTCTTCTAATTTGTAACAATCACGTTTTATCAGACATCACTTAATATATATTCAGTTATGCTCCAAATCATCTTTACCTTTTTAAATTTCAGCAAAATGTACCTGAGTCATTTATTTATTTAAGGGTCAGTCACCAGTATTTGTCTACAATGATGTATGCACTGTTTAGCATACCCTCTCCCACCCCTCCAGGGAACTGGTGAGTAAGTAAACAATATCACAGGCATTGAACAGCTGAAAGCAAGAAGGAAATAAGAACTAGAGTTCTACAGCATCCAGAGAAGGCTTTGGGTAGCCAGGAGGCCAGGAGGCCACATGAAGCTCCAACACCAGGCACCTTGTTATTCTCAGCCTTACAGAAATGGCTGGGCAGTTGCCTCCACTTACCCAGAGTCCCAACCTCAGAACCAATGGACTCCACCACAAAGTCTGCTGACCGACCGACAATGCCCCCATGGAGACCAGGGCCCCAAGCACGGACTTTCTGCATGCCTGCTTCTGGGCCAACTTGAACTTCAAAGGGGCTAGAAGGAAGGGAACAGAAGAAGCATTGAAGAAGAGCATAGAAGGAGATTACTACAGCCACAAACTCTTAACATAATTCTTTCCACTTGCCTGATCTCTTGCATGGAAGCTGAGACTCTAGGCAAGCTCCTTCCTCCACACTGGTCACCCCCACAGCCATTGTTATGTCAACAATACAATGTAATATGGTTGCTTCGGGAGCTGGGGGCCAAGGGGCTGTCACTCAAGCAACACACTTGCTCTAGTTTGCTCATTAGTAAGTGGCCTTTGGTATACAGGTCCTCTAGAGCATGAGCCTTAAAGATAAGAATATCCACATTTCTCTTTTTCCTATATCCTATAGCAAAGAAAGTAGTCTGAATTGGCTTTATCTCATTCATATGCAATCAAATATGCTTTAAATTTGGCAAGGGAAATTTACAGTAAGCATGCTCAGACACTGAAAACCCTATGTAAGAGTTCCTCTTATCCTTGGTTTTATTTTCTTAAGTTTCAAATGAGGTCTGCAATATGTACATCACTTTGAGGTTAATAATGGCCCAGTGCTTTGCATGATGCCTACATTATTCTTTTCACTTTATCTCATCATATAAGCATTATGTCATCTAACGCCATAAGAAAGCAAGGTCCAATACAATATGGTGTATGTTCATCAAGACCACATTCATGTAACTTTCATTTTGCTGCTTCATTGTGATTGTTATCAGTTTCTTATAGTGTCTATTTTATAAATTAAACGTTTTCATGGGTGTGCATGTCTAGAGGGATAAAACAAAACAGCACATGACACTGTCTGGGGTTGGTTTCAGACATATATTTATGGTTTTAGGAGGTAACTTTTGTGGATAAGGGAGAGCTACTATAATCCTCTATTATTTCTCAAGACAAACAAAATGTATTCAAAGTTTAAATTACCCTCAGGAGAGTGGCAAAGCACAGGGTTACAAAAAGGAAACTGCAATAGCCCCAGGCAAAGCTGTGGCCAGGGTTCCCTTGTCCCAGATGGCATTCACGTAGATGGTTTTAATGTAAACCATAGCAGACTCTGCCCCTGTGGCATTCATGAACAGAGGCATTCATTGAAAAGGAGAGCCTGGGCTTATATAAGGCTGTATAGACACACAGTCCATTTGCTCTCTATTACAGCTCTTTCTGGTTTCCCTGCCTCCCACCAGGCACAAACCACCAGCATTTGATTTAAAGCAGGGCAGCTGAAACCACAGTGACTTTCTGCTGCTTTTGAGAATAAGCCAAGTGTCTGTGCTGCTCTGAAAAAGGGTGGGGTGGGGTGGGGTGGGGTTGGGGAGCTTTTAACAAAGCAGATCTCTCTTCCCTCTGGCAGCCTGGAAAGCAGAAGGCTCCTGTGAGCCTGTCACAGGCCAAACGTGCATCTAAACGAGGCCTATCTCCAAGCCAAACTCACCTCTTTGGAATGTGGTGTCCCCCCCAAGTAACTGCAATGTTGTATTTCCCTGGTGTGCTGGGGTAGTACTCAAACGAATAGACCCCATCCAGAAAGCCCTTCTGCTTTACCAGCTCCTCCAGGCCCTCTGTGGAAAGAAAGAAAGCACACAGCCTTTGCAGGCTTACAAGGAGACTATCCACAAAACACAGGCAACATACAAAAATTAAACTCAGAATGTAAGATTTCCCCCCAAACCTGGGAGAGGTTCCCAAAACTAAGAGCAGAGCCATCTTAGCTTCCAAGAGGGAGAAATGGAAGACTTCCCAGCTAACTCACTTCAAAAGCTTTAGGTTGGCAGGGGTTGAGGTCCTAGACCAGATGGCTTGTTTGCTGTGTCTCAGCATTTCCCAACAGTCCTAGCTGCCTTCCAGCCCCCAATCCACCCCATCCCTTGTCTTGGACAAAGCACCTATGTGTCTTTTCTGCTAAAGCAGGACATCAAAGACACATACAACAAAGGAAGAAAGTCCTTACTGGCTATGAGAAGATGGGTTTTAGGTTCTATATGCAATTTCAGATACAGCCATCAGGCAGAAACTTGTTTTGTGTTGAGGTTTGGCCAGAAAAGCCACCGAGTCAAGAAAAGTCTCCAAGGTCACAAAAGAACACTTGTTTGGCTCCTGTTGCAACAAGCTAGGTGGGGAAGAGGGCTGAGGGTGGTTGGATGGACAGCCCCCAAGCTACTTGTGCTTGGCTCTAGATCTGGGCAGTCTAGAAGCTTGGCTGACCTTGGGGCACATCCTTTCCTAAAGCTCTGAGCTCACATATGAAATTCCTAGACTCAGGACTGATTCCGATAGAGAGGAAAAGAGAAACCCTGACACAGGAAGCTCAGGACTCTATGAGCCTTAGAACCAAAACTATCAAGTGCTGTAACTAGGCCTTCAAAGCTGCCTCTCTGTCCTAGGGAAGATGTGAGACAGTGAAGACGCTGACTCCATGCATGCTGTCTCCATCCCAAAAGACGAAGTAGGAACAGGATACTGGGGAAACATGTCCTCTGCCTATGGCTATTACCTCAAAGAAACCCATCCTAGGGCATTTTATTCTTCTATAAGCACTGATCACACTGATGTAGTAACTGACATAATTTCACAATCTATAAACTGTAACCCATACTGGAGAAATCATTGGCTTTGAACTCTGCAAGAACCTTCCACTTTACACCTAGGTCTCTTCAGTTAAAAAAGAGGGAGGGAGGGAGAAGGAATAAGGGAGAAGTGGGGGAGAGAGGAGAATGGGAGGGAGACAGAGAGCTGTTGTCCCCAAAGCACTGTTTCTCCATTTCCCTTACAGCATTGCTTTTTATCCCAGAGGTCTTTTACCATGTAAGGCTGTCAAACCACCCACTGGTCTTGCTTACCTATATCCAGGGCAGATGGTACTAATCAATCACTGCTCTCTTCTCCAAAGACTACATATAAGACTCAAGGCTTATCTTTGTCAAGGCTCTTTGGGAGATATCAATCAGGGCTGGCCATGGGATGTAATCAACACATCATAGCTGAAAAATTAGCTAAGATTTCGTTTGAGATGGGGGAGAAAAGAGGACTTACTCGGGCCCTTCACAGTTACACCAAGCTCCCCACTTCCAGCAGCCTTAGTGTCCACCTTGAAGTCTGCAGTCTCCCGGATCCGGACACCTTTGGGCTGCAGGCCTCTGCCACTGGCCCGGCAGGCGTTTGGGTTGCAGGCTGCAAGCAGAGTTTTGACATCAGTTCAACCTTGTAACATTTTGTAAAAGGCAAGAAAGTTAAGGTAACTTGGGGCACCTCCTCCCAAGAAAATATGTGCTTTGCACAAAGAGCACCCGGCAGTTGCCTAAGACCAGGGGTCCCACTTAGAAAGCACACCAGCTAACAAAGAAGAACACAGCCTGACTTTGTCCAGCTTTACCACACCAGTGCTGGGCAAGAGTTATTTTGGCAACATCAACAGGAGAGCAGAGTAAATCCACACTGTTCTCCTGGTACTGCCTTTTGGCCTTTTATGAACGGGGAGGCATTAAGACTGAATGCTGAACATTATCCAAACCTCACTGCCCAGGCCCAGTAACTGGGGAGACTATACTTTTTCAAATCTACTTAAAAATTGCCACACTTGAAACATCTGTCTGGGTTCCAAAGCACGGGTCAGCCATTTCTGAAGATCTGGACATGGCTGTTGTCTTGCACGTGGACAGCCAGGCAGAATAACAAAAATCTGAATGAAATTGTGCTCTCAGCCAGAGGCAGCTGTGACAAAGCTCTGGGCATCAATAAAGGCAAGCCTCAGCAGAAAATGCCATCCTGGACCTGATTTCTGGTCTTCTTTGAAAACCCCAAGTTTAAGGACTATTATTAAATCAAGCACTGAGGTGAGGCCTAACATCCTTTAATTGATATAGCCATGAAACTACCCTTCCATGTGGGGCCGGGTGGGGCTTAGAAAGACATATACATTTCCTAGGAATGCTTTGCTCAGCATGGGCAATTTCCTCCTTAAGAGGAAATGGGAAATTGATGGGCACAATGTCCTCTTGTTTATGAGGTGGCCTTTTTTCTCCAAACCTCATATTGCACATTTGACAGCCCTTTATACACAGGCTCCGAAAGTGGAGGAGAGGTAGTGGCTCATTACATACAACCTCTCTGTTGGTTATTCCGCAAAGCACTGACCTTCAGAGGACACCCAGAGATCCCTGCAGTTAAAGATCATGTTAGATTGTTCAGGGAAGAACAGAGTTTATGTTGGCACTTAATGGCCAGTAACACTGGTTTTCCATTGTTAAAGACACCTAAATATGTGTATGTGTGTGCGCGGGTGCGTATACGTACCGAAAGTCTAAGGATCGGAGCCAGGGCCTGTGCATCCTGGGTGAAGGCCCTACCATTGAGTCCTCTTTAATTTTGGAGACAGTATCTCACTAAGTTGTCTTCATGTGGCCCAGGTGTGCTTTGAACTTATGACTCTCCCATCTCAGCCTTCCAAGTAGCTGAGATTAGAGGCCTGTAACACAGGCCCTGGCTAAAGCTTCTTTTAATATCAAATCATTACAGAGGAGGGCAGCAAATTAAAAAAAAATCTGACTGTGCCAGAAATGAATAAGGCAGGTCATGAATGAGAGCTCACGAAACACCAGAATGAGGAAAATTGTCTAAATTATCTCTTTCCTATGTCAAAGAGATTTTGATTATCAGTATCGAGGGGAGGATTGCTTTTTCTTTGTCAAAGGGAGAACAGTTGGTCACAACAAGATGACAGGAATTCCCTGGGGGTGGGGTGGGGTGGGGCATAAATGTGTTTTAAAACACATACGCACATCCATGGAAATACTGTGTACAACAGGGTCAACATTAAAACCGGTAACTGCTCAGTTCCTACAGTCAGCCAGCTCTGCTGAAGAGTTTGAGGGTGTGCCTCAGCCATTACCACCCCTCAGCACCTTGCTCAGGGTGGGATCTGGCTGTACAAGCTGTACTCACTACCACCTACGCAGGAATTTCCTGAAGTCAAACACAGCACAGGCTCCATTGATGTGTGCAAGCAGCACAACGAAATGGTAAAGATGTCCCACCCAACCAGCCCTTACCAAAGCAAGAGCCTCTGGCCCAGAGCTTGCAACTAGGAAGCCAGCAGCTTCAGGGTCCAGGCTGGCCCAGAGACAGGATTCGGAAGAGGAAGCCAGGTCTGCAGGCGCAGAGGCGGAGGACAGAACAGGGAGAGGCAAGTACTGGTTAGAGAAGGCAGCACAGTTGGAAAACAATAGTAACAACAAAACAGAAGAACAAAGTTGGAGAGTGAGACAGAGAGACTCTAACATTAGAGGGAAACATATGCTCCGGGTTGCAGAGGAATTTGGCCGGGGTTACAGGCATGTCAATGGATACTATGGTTCTACTAATACTTTAAATACTAAGACCTACACTGCCAAAGCCTCAGAGGCTCCACCTCAAACTGGGGGTGGTAATCACACCTGAAAGGCACAGACTTGTGTGGGTTAATACAGTTGGGCTGAGTGCCCGGCAGCTAGTAAAGTACCTGGATTAAAGTGACCTGCTGTTGCCAAGCTTGGTACTGGATACCAAATCCAGCACATTTAGGTCTCTGCACACAAATCTGATACTCTTTATCCAAAGGGCTTCAACCAAAAGATTTTGCTATAATAAGGTTTTAAGATGGTGTGTGTTTTAATGTGTGTGGTCTGTGTGTCTGCTACATGGGTGTGGGTACCCATAAAGGCCAGAAGAGGGTATCAGAACCCCTGGAGCTGGAGTTAGAGGTGGTGAAGAGCCAATGGTATGGGTTCTGAGAATCCAAAGCGGATGCTCTGGAAGCTTAGGAGGAGCTCTTCACTGTTGAGCCGTATCTCCAGGCCCTATTTCAGACATACTGTTTTTTGCTTTTTCGAGACAGGGTTTCTCTATGTAGCCTTGGCTGTCCTGGACTTGCTTTGTAGACCAGGATGACCTTGAACTCACAAAGATCAGCTTGCCTCTGCCTCCCTGAGTGCTGAGATTACAGACATGTGCCACTAGGCCCGGCTCAGATACACTTTAAAAAAATATTTGCACAGACTTTATTGAGTTTCCCTAATCTGAAAACCTAAAATCTTAAATGTTCTAACTAAAACCTAAAAGTATTTGGGAATTACCTAAGTGTACGTGATCATGTAAGTGTAATAATTATTATTATTATTGAAGCAATCCAGTTTTCAGATCAGGGACACTCAATATATTTTTTTAAAGATTTATTTATTATGTATACAATGTGTGTTCTGCATGTATACCTGCACGACAGAAGAGGGCACCAGATTTCATTTTAGATGGTTGTGAGCCACCATGTGGTTGCTGGGAATTGAACTCATGACCTCTGGAAGAGCAGCCAATGCTCTTAACCTCTGAGCAATCTCTCCAGCTCCACTCAGTCTTAACATGCTCCCTGAAGGCTCAAGTGTTGAAATGGAGGTACCTAGTGGAAGTGTCAGGTCACTGGAAGCTTGCCCTGTTGAGGACTGGTGAGATCCTACACCCTTTCCACCTCTTCTCAGCTCCCAAGCTTCCATGCAGTGAGCAGCTCCTCTGCCACAAGTACCCATCATAGATGTACAGCACCACCATAGGATCAAGAGAAACCAGGCCAATGATCATGGCCAGAAAACTGTCATCATCTATTGACACAGGAAGGGAAGCTGAGGAACACAACTTGTGTTAGGATTCATATCCTGAAAATATAGTACCACTTCCTGTTGAAGAGGTCTTGGCAGGAGGAGGATGGAGAGGGGCCAGATTTATCAGTCTCCATGCCAGGCATAGTTGGCCAGCACACTTACCTTCCCCAACCTGCACAGCAAAGGGACTCTTGGGAATGGCATCTCCAGCAAAGGAGACTTTGACCACATGGGGGCCAGGCTGCACTGGCTTGTATACGCATCTATAAACCTGGTTTCCTCTGTCTTCCACCAGCAGCTCCACACTGTTCTTGCCCTGAGGATCCTCCACCTCAACGCCAATGTCACCCACACCAGCTCCTGTGAAAAGAATGGCCATTCCATGAGCACATCTTCCCGTTTCGAAAGCTCATTGTCAACCAGTGCAAAGTGCAAACAGAAGGGGTCACTCAGGCAAGGCCATACCAACAGTCACCTTTTTCACAGTTTTTATTTCCTTAAAACAAAACAACTGAAAAGAAAGCTGCCAGGTGGTGGTGCACATTTTTAATTCTAGCACTCAGGAGGCAGAGGCAGGTGATCTCTGTGCACTGAAGGCCAACCTGATCTACAGAGCGAGTTCCAGGACAGCCAGGGCTACAAAGTGAAACCCTGTCTTGAAAGCCAAAAGAAAAGAAAGCTAAGAAATCAACAATCCATCTTACGCATTTGTGCTACTCACTACTCCCAGTCTTTCATAAAACTTGGTCTAGCATTTGACTGATAAAATTTCATACAGACTGAAATCTGCAGAGAAATTGATTACTTCTCAATCAGGAACAAGAGTGGAGATATGTAAAAATACAACTCATCATGCGAAAAACTTGTTTGGTCAATTTAAAAGACAAAAGTTTGGGCGCACAAGCCCAAAACTTTTGGATTCTGTTTTAGATCCTGCAAGAAGATTCAAAAGTCAAATCTATTGAATACATTACCAGCTGTGTAGATGTCAAAATAGGTGGGCTTATTGGCAATGTTCCCTGTAACTTCCAACCCTGGGCCTTTTGCAGTGACTTTGCTGGCATCTCCTTGGGCTTTGTCAATGTTCACTTCAAACGGACTCTTGGAAATGTGCTGTCCGGCGAAGAGGACTATGACCTACAAGTAACAAGAGAGATATAACAGCTTTTTCCTGGCTAGCAAGTGTACTATCCAATCTCATGCACAAACTTCTTTCACCTTTCTCAGGACCGTACACCCAGTGGTGGCTGAAAGCAGGAGCCCCAAAGTCAGGGAAAACGGCCAGAACTACATCTACACCTAGACCCATCAGGCATATGGCTATGCCCATGATATCCTGTCTTAAACTACTGAAAGTACTTATATCAGATGCCCTCTATCCCCCAACCTACCCCCCACCCCATACTTGTGTTTGGTTCTATTCTAGCCTCCGGTTCCAGGCCATGCAGGCAGTGTCAGGCATGGGCTCCCTTTCGTGGCATCGGCCTCAAGTTAGACTAGTCACTGGGCAGCCACTTCCACAAGTTCTGCGCCACCTTTACCCCAGGACATCTCGAAGGGCACTTGGCCTCTCTAACAGGAAATGAGCAATCACTTATACTTAGATCTCTAGGCATGGGGTTCTTTAGTAGTGCAGAGAGGGCCACTGCACTCTCAGAACACAAACTGTATCATCCCCAAACGTCAAAAATAGAGTCAGATTTTTCACAGACCAAGGTCATTCTCAGATAAATGTATTTGAGACAAAGTATAATGACTTCTGTCTAAAACTTTAGCAAAAATTTCTCATCCTGGGATATTTCAAGAGAACTGGACTGGGCTGCCTATGAATCCATATTTGGCTAGGACAAATTAATTAGATCATAAATGTTCCCTTTGAAGATTTCATTTTCCTAGACTCATGGCATTCTGGAGTAAGAAGAATCCTGGTGAACTCACAAAAGCTCAAGGCAGAAAGTAGAACTGTCTTAAAGTCTGGGCATGATATAGGATGACTGGCTTTTGTGTGCTGAAGGCTTTCTTCCAGTGGAATACACATTCCTAGCTATTCACTTGCTATAGCTCAGGCTCTCTTAGCTTTTGCCCTATGGAACTATCTTGGAAATGGTCTCAAACAGAGCATGATATGATGCTGAGGTGAAGGAAGGGCCTTGGATCCCTGGCATTCCTCAACTGCTTAGTGTAGTCTTTGTGACTGTTAGTGAGCTGAACTTGGGTGTCCTCAGGGCTCAAGACCAGGACATTCTCTAGCCCATCTCAAAGGAGAATGAGGAAGGAAGCATTCATAGTTTAGAACTACAGTATCTATATTCCAGAGAGACAGCTTCAATCTTTAGGTACCCATATGGAATGAAAACAATGGAGATGTGCTAGCTAATGCCAACTCTGATTCATAAAGGTTCTACCTTTTTCCCTAAACGAACATGAATATGCTAATTAAGTTAACCTATGTCACTCACGGCTTTTGCCTAGCATATGAGGGAACCTACATTCCACATCCAGGACTATACAAACACTGCCACCAAGACCATCCCTCTACTTAAGATCTCTTTCTTTAACATATAACAAGTCTAAGGGCCAGACCTCGCCATGGCCATTTGCTTATCTTACTTTGTGCAGCCCGGTGACCTTGGGCACATACTCCACAGAGTAAGTCTTATTCTTGTCACTGTCAGGCATCACGTGTGCCTAGAGGAGAAGATAATTATCAATTAGAGAAGGTAAGAGGTTTAAGTAATGAGTTGTGTCAGCTTGCTGCATGGCTGCAGCAAAGAGGCAGCATCAACAGGGGTGGGAGGGGAGGAAACTACCCAGCACAAAGCTAGGACTCTCCAGGGGCTGGTGACCACGGGTAGAGAAAAGAAGAAACAGATTTATTTGATCGCCTAGTGGTCTGGTGATTATTACAGGTTTAGGAGATGCCAGACCCAGATTTGGGAACCAAAAAGAAAACAGTAAGTTGGACAGAGACTCTGCCCCAGAGGGGAAGCTAGACAATATTTAGAAGTTCATATCATACTGTGATAGGAGTAAGATCTGGACCTAAGAAAAGAATAATATCCTTGGTCCCTGGTCAGAGACCCAGAGATGATCAGTAAAGGAAAAGCAGGACACCCCAATTTACAAGTTCTCTGTCTCATCCAAAGTATCATTTAATTTATTAAATACTGTGTTCTTGTGAATCGATGTGTACTGCACTCAAGGCTCAGCTCTTGGGCAAGTTACTTTAGCCGTGGCAAGCCTCAGGATCCTCTTGGTAACATTTTGGTTGAGTGCTATGAGGGCCTGAAGACTTGGTCTTACTCTCCTGATAAGGTCCAGTAGCTCCAGAGGGAGGTAGCAACCCCCAGCATACCTCTTCTTTGTTTCCTTCTGGGTCTTCAACAAACACCATCACATCTCCTTGCCCAGCACTGATGGTATCTACAGTGAATTTGGCTGGCTGCTTCACCATGTTTCCGGTGGGTTCAATTCCTGTCATGAGTTCACACAGTAAATTTTGAGTTAGCCAATGCCTCACACAAACTCTCACCCACTACGTCCTCCCCTCCACCCTCCCACCCCCCGCAGTGACCTGGGAGATGAGACCCAACCCTACAGATCCTATGTGGGAGATGGGGACAGACTGCCATGATAGGAATAATCAGATAGGTTCAAACTCTTAATTTTCTTCACGTTATATAACTAATACCCAATTCTAAAATATTTAGGAATTTTAGATAGTGGTCCATGTAATGGTGAAAATGTGCATAGGTGTAGCTAGCAGCTGGGCCTGCCTTGGAGTGGCCATGAAGGAGAAGAAAGTTGCGCATTTCTTTAAACAACATTGTATATACTTTTAAAAAATTGTATTCAGCTATTATTTGCAATCAGATTTTTAAATTTAAGATAGCTAAGCAAGAGTAGCTAGACTCAAAGACAAATAGCCCATATTTTCTTTCCTATGTGGAATCCAGATACACAGATGATATAGAAGTAGAAACGTGAGCTTGTGGGGAAAGTAGTCTTCAGGGAACAAAATGGTGGGGGTAAAGACATTGTGTTTTTTCTAATGTGCAGGACCTAGGTATTAAAAAGCTATATGAGGGGATAGAGAGCGCGCTCAGCTGTGAAGAGTACTTGCTACTGCTGCAAAGGACCTGGGTTCTATTCCTACCACCCACATAGTGCTTAACAACCATTAACCTCCAGTTCCAAGGGATCCGAAGACCTCTTCTGCCTTCCTCAGGCATCAGGCTTTGGTGTAAGACCGGTGGGGAAAGGAGAGAAAGGGAAGGGCAATGGAGGGGATAACATGAGCAAGGAATGATGATTTACCTGAGACCCTATAAGAAAGGCAAGAAAGAGAGAGAGAGAGAGAAAGAAAGGTAGGAAAGAGAAAGAAAGAGGGAAAAAGAGAAAAAGGAAGGAAGGAAGGAGGGGGGGGGGACAAATCTATTATTCTGTATTCTTGTTGAAGAAATTAATTTAAAACAAAAAGATTATTGAAAGGGCCAGTCCTGCTGATCCAAAGCTGCAGGATCTCCATGACACAGGGCAACAACAGGATGACCAAGAGTCCTAGTGAGTATCCAATACTGTTTGTGTCACAGAAGCCCGAGATCTCGAACCAGACCCACGACTCATTGCAAGGAACATTTGGACAGAGGGGTACTCTGTGGGACACACTGTGACATACTTCAGCTTCCATGATGAGATGTTTTCTATGCTTTGGTTTTTGTCATATGCTTTGGTTTTGGGCTTGCAAGCGCAAAGGGCAAATATGAGGAGATAGGGAGATGAGTGGTGCATCATGTAAAACTCACAAAGAATCAATACAAAGTTTAAAGTTTAAATTAAAAAAAAAAGATAATTGAACAAATTAGAGGCAGACTCCCATACAGATGGGTGTAAGAAATGACAGTCTTTCACCAGCATACCTTAGAGACAACTGCTTTCCCCTGTTAATTCTAGCACTACTCATAATAGCTGAGATAAGGATTCCACCTAGGTGCCCACCAATAGACAGAAACATAAAATGTGATATTTGACACAACAGAAATATTCAATTAGGAAAAAAAAAAACCCAAACACTACCACTTGCAGTAAGAAAGAACAGACACGTAGGACATTATGGAAAGCAAAATAAGTTGGATGCAGAAAGGCAAGTCCTGTGTGCTTTTTCTCAAACAGAGAAGTTAGAAAGTCAACCTGAATGTAAAAAGTACTTAGTTGGGACTGGAAAGGAGGTGTTGGCTGGATAGAAAGAGCTGGATTGGGTTTGATCAATGCACAATTCATATACACATGTAATAGTACCCTGAATCTATGAATACGCACAATCATTGTTAATAAATGTGCCACAATTGGCTGGATAGATGGCTCCCTGATTAAGAGCACTTCCTGATCTTCTAGAGGACCCGATTTCAGTTTCCCCAGCACCCACATCAGATGGTTCAGAACCATCTATGGCCCCATCTCCTGGGGATCCAATGTCCTGGTCTGGCCTCTGCAGGTACCTGTACTTCTGTGTACATGGACAAAAATAAATAACAGAAATCAACTATTACACTTAGGAGGCATACAAAATGCTTACCCAATTGCCTCAGTGGTAACAATGATGCAAAGTGATGATAGATATCACAACCAGAGTACTAAAAATGATACGGTCAAGATTCTAACCACAAGGATCTCTCATGTTGCCCTCATAGGATCCCACCCACTTCCCTTCACTCCACCCTCTTCTTATCCCTGACAACCACTAATCTGCTCTCCACCTCTGTAATTTTGCCATTTCAAAGATGTTACATAAATGGAACAGTGTATTATGCAACCTTACAGCATTGGTCCCTCTCACTGAGAATCCTGTCGATTCTCTGGCTGCTGCTGCTTTTTCACCAATGAGTAATGTTCTGTGCTATGCAAGTGTTTACTCATTCTCCACGGAGGGCTACCTGGGTTATCTCTGGCTGGCTGTCATTTCCAAAGCTGCTATAAACATTCAGATATGGGTTTTGTGGGAATGTAAGAGTGTATCAAGTATAATGTTCTGTATCTATATCTGTATCTTCTTCCAAACCTGGTTCCTCACACTGAGTCCTCAAAATCCCCTGTAAAGTCCAACTGTCCAGCTGTGGGAATGATCAGGTCCTGACATAGGGCTCCCAACCTTCCCGGAACTTCCTGGGTTGATAAGCTTTTGGTGGGACTCTCAGTTAGGACGGGTCACCAATAGAAAGGCAGGCTTGAGAATCCAGAAGCATCTCTGTTCTTGCCAGGAGGGTTGGTCCATCCCAAGTCTCAGGTGCTTTCGAACCTCATGATATGACCTCTTTTCATTCTAGAATATTCTCTGGACACGCGGGTATCTCCTGCTCTCCGTAACTGGCTAGCCTAAGCGGGGCACAAGAACCTCTGATCTGGAGCCAAGAAGCACAGAAAGTGTAAATAACTCCAGGACCCACTTCTTATAAGCAGTGTCTAAGGCTGATTAGAGCCTGGGGCTTCAACCTGCAGCTCTTGTGCCAATGCCCGGCAGACAGCTCTGGGATGAACTGACCGTGAGCCGTTCAGCTGCCATGCAGGGAACTGGAAGAGCAGTCAGAGGGAAAACCTACTCAGTTGGGCAGGCAGAAACTAACACAGGAAGGAGTACAGGAGGTGCTCAGCTATGGCTGAGACAGACAGGTGCCAATGAAGGCAGCTACTGGCTTGCATGGGATTTGCTCGTTTAGTGGTAGGTTTTATTGTTGTTGTTTTAAATTGAGGACTTCTTGCCCACTATGTAGTACATACACTAAAGTTAGAATGACACAGAATATCTATGTCACTCTACATTTATACCAGCAATGTGGGGGTCCAGACAAGCTTTCTCTGTATCCTTGCCAGAGAAATTTATCAGTTTTTACTTCGGCCACTCTGATAGTTAATCTCCCACACCATACACAGACTTTAGGACATAGAAATTTTAAAAATATTTATTTATTTATCTTATGTATGTGAGTACTCTGTATGTATACCTGCATGCCAGAAGAGGGCATCATATCCCAGTATAAATGGTTGTGAGCCACCATGTGGTTGCTGGGAGTTGAACTCAGGACTTCTGGAAGTACAGACAATGCTCTTTACCATTGAGCCATCTCTCCAGACCTAGATTTTTTTTTTTTTTTAAGACTTGAAAGTTTGGGTTTTTTGTTTTAATTTTGATGAAGTAAATATCATTTTTCTTTCGCGCTTTTGTTTCAAATGTAAGAATTCTTTCTCTACCTAACCCTAGGTCTCAAATATTTTTTCTGTTTTTTTCCTCATCAAGTGTTTTAGTTGCATGTTGTATATTTAAGTGATTCAGTTTGAGCTAATTTTTGTGTTAGGTATGACTGCACTTTTAAAAATTATTTATTCTCTGTGTCTGGGTGTTTGTATTTCTGTGTACTACATGTATGTCCAGTACCCATGGAGACATTAGGTGTGACTGGATCCCCTGGGACACTCCAAACAGTGTTAGCACCATGTGGGCACTGCGAATCAAACCCTGATCCTCGGCAAGAACAACCAATGTTCTTAACCACTAAGCCATCTCCAGCCCCTTCGGTGTGGTGTTTGTCTGTCTGTCTATTTTTTGAGATAGGGTTCTTCTGTAGAGCCCTGGCTGTCCTGGAATTCACTGTGTAGACCAGGCTGTCTTTGAAGTCAAGGATCCTCTTGCCTCTTGTGCTAGAATCTTCCGAAGTCAGTACAGATCTGAAGCTACAAATACAGCAGACTGACGCCTCTGTCGCACTTCTTTAAAAACTCTTCTAATTAATATAGTTCCTTGGCTTTTCTTCTTTTGATACATACTTGTCAACACCTACGAAACATTTTTATTTTGTTTTGTGGTGCTAAGAATTGACGTCAAATGTACTAGGCAAGTCTGTCTTGCTGAGCTCATTGCCCAAATCTCAATAGCAATCTTGTCCATTTAGGAAGAACCAATGTCTTTGTTTTGGTCTCTCCACTTACTCAGGTCTTTTCTTTACAGTTGTTAGGTTATAAATCCTATGGGTGTTTTATTACACTCATGGCTAATTTCTTTTCTTTCTATGTGACTGTAAACGGTGTGCCATTTTAAATTCCAGGGTCGATATAGTGTGTATTCTACCACGTAAACCTATAATGGATTCTGTCACTTTTGTGCCTTGTCACACACTGAACTTTATTTAAGAAAAACTTTATTTTGCTTTGGGGCCCTTCCCTTTTTTGTTCTTTCCTTCTCCTCCTCCTTTTTTGAGAGGGCCTCACCATACAGCCTGCCTGCCTTTGCCTGGGATTAAAGGTGCATGTCACAAAACCCGGCTTTTCTCATTTTTAACTATTTGAGATGGTTAGTACATACCAGCAGCACATCACCTGCAACTGGGCAGTTTTGGCTCTGCCTTTGCTGCTGTCCTCAACTTCCCGCCTAACATCACCATCCAAAGCTCCCTTACTGTGTTGCAAAGACAGCTGCCTCCCTGTGCACCAGATCTTAGGGCACACCCACCGGTTCCCTGCTGAGATGTCAGCCAGAGCTCCTGTGGCAGCTACTCTCCATTAACTTAAGGAAGTTTGTCCTTCCCCTTTTCTGAGTCTTATCATGGATGACTGTTGAATTTTGCCAGTTTTTTTTTTATCATCGGTATGACCATGCATTTTTTAAAAATTCACTAGCCTGTTATTATAATCTGGTTGATTGTACTGATAAGATTTCTAATAGTGGACCAGCCTTATATTGCTAAAAGAAGCCCCATTTAGTCACAATGTGTGACTCATTTTATATTATTGCCCGAATGTACATGATAATATTCGGTGGTGGGTTTTAATATTTATATTCCATTGATCTCTGTTTTTGTCTCTTTGTTTTGGTATCAGTTTTGGTTTTATTATTAGTTTCATAAAGTGGGTTGCTAATCCTGCTGGTTACTTTTTTGACACAAGCTAGAGTCACCCGGGAAGAGGGACCTCAACTGAGGAATTGCCTCCTTCGGACTGGCCTCTGGGCTTGTCTGTGGGGTATGTTGATTAATGATTGATGTGGGAGGACCCAGCCCACTGTGGGTGCTGGCACCCTGGGTTCTACTATAAAGCAGGCTGAAGAAGCCATGGAGAGCAAGCCAGGAAGCAGCACTCCCCCATGGCCTCTGCTAGAGCGCCTGCCTCTAGGTTCTAGCTTGAGCTCCTACACAGGTTCCCCTCGAATGGAACTGTAAAGTGTAAGCTGAAATCAACCCTCCCTTCCTTCCTGAAAGTTGCTTCTAGGTCAGTATTTCATCCCAGCAGCAGGAAGCAAAGTAGAACAGTAAGTGCTCTCATCCCTTATTTTTACGACCATAAAATCGGTTTTAATTCTTCTCTTAAGTGTTTGGTAGAATTCCCTTGTGGAATCATCTGCATCTGGGGGGTTTACAGGAGCCGTACAATTTTACAGACTCAGTTCCCTGAACATTTACAGCCTCATCCCCGTTATCTGGCTAAATTGTGGTAGTCCCTGTAGTTAAGACATAATTTTGCTTCCTGTTGTTTCAAGATCTCTTCTTTTGTATGTTTCCTTTAAAAGGCCATTCTTTCGGGATAGACTTGTGATGACAAATTCTTTTGCTTTTCCTTGGTCTAAAGTATGGGAATTTCTCTTGGATAAAAAGGATTCTAGTTGACAACTTCATAACAAAAAACAAAGAACACTTGCAAACTGCAGTGCCATGTCCTTATGACCTCCATGGTTTTGATGAGGTATTTCCTCTGGGCAGGCTTTCAGGAGTCTCACACTGTGCTTAAGCTTCCACAGTCTTAGTCAGGTGTAGTGGCAGGTGCGTGTGATCCTGCAACTTGGGGGTGAGGGCAAAGGGATCCAGGCAGTCCTGGATTTACAGAAGGCCCTGTCACAAAACAAAACACCTTTCATTGTCTTTAGTTTTCTGAAGTGTAGCCTGATGTGCTTTTTCCCTCATGAGTGCTATTATGTACACTCTTTCCATTTGGCTGTTTTTACCCTATTCATTTACAGTCTTTATAGTCAAATATTTCTTTAAGCGGTTTTTTTAGTCCTGCCTTCTTTTCACACCCTCCCATTGTCTCTTCTAATGTAATCATTAGCATTCTTGTTTTAGTTCCCACAGGTCTCCAGGGGCTCTGTTCATTTCTTTTTCTTTTCCTGTCTTTCATGTAGACTACTGGGTCAGTTCTCCGGTTCCATGTGCAGCTAACTGATTCTTCCATCTTTCCACTCTGTTACTGAATTACATCCAATGACTCATTTCAGTTGTTGTTGTTATTATTATTATTATTATCATCAGTTCTAAGGTCTTCAACTGGCTTTACATCTTCTGGACATTTTAACTTCTGTCTGGGAATCCCATTTCTCTGCAGAAAAATTCATTTTTTCATTTATTTCAAGGGTATTCGTAATTGTTGTTGAAGCCTTTCTTTTTTCTTCTTTGTAAAGATTTTTTTTTATTATGTATACAGTGTTCTGCCTGCATGCCAGAAGAGGGTACCAGATCTCGTTATAGGTAGTTATGAGCCACCATGTAGTTGCTAGGAATTGAACTGAGGACCTTTGGAGGAGCAGCCAGTGCTCTTAACCTCTGAGCCATCTCTCCAGCCCTTACTGAAGCCTTAAAAAAAATATATCCACTGTTTTTGTTGTTGTTTTCCTCATCACTATGACCAAATACCTGACAACAAGAAAGCATTAGCGGGCTTAGCGTTCAAGAGCCCACAGTTGCTGGCAGAAGCTGGAGCTGGCTGGTCAGTGAGTGACATTATACTCACAGTTAGGAAGCAGAGCAGACACTGGTACTCAGCTCACTTTCTTTTTATTCAGTCCATCTGGATCCCAGGCCATGGGATAGTCTGGGATAATATTCATACATCAATTAACCCAACTCAGAAGATCCTACACAGACTATCATGGACAATTTAAAATGGTTAGCAGGTAATTCTTATATCTCAGTCAACACACTATTGGCATCAACTACCATTTTCATTTGATTTGAAATCTTGGTTCATGGCATGACAATGACTTTTAAAGTTGAAACTTGGACAACGTGGGTTTTCTGTTATGGGGTTCTGGACTTTAGGTGAACTTTCTGGTAGCTCATTTTTTAGCATACCACTCCAGCAGGGGAGGAAGCAAGGATCTCCACTCCACTGGTCCTTGAAGTTTGAGAGGGGTTCCCCATTTCTAATGGGTTAGGGTGCGAATTTTAGTTCTACCTCTAGCAGCCAGAAAAGGAGCCCCTCATGACCGTGTCTTACCTAGCCTCTATTGATATCATTACAGCCTTAAAACTAGACTACAGTCAAGGTCTTGGCTCCACATTTACTTTTGCTGCTATATGAGGAGGGCATAATTTTTTCCTTTGGTGTTTGGCTAAACACAGAGCACATACTGTCTTGAAAGAGTATTCTTCTACCTTGTGACGGCAGGCATTTAGTTCAATGACAGAACATTTGTCCTAGCTTTCATAAGGATATCCCAGCACTACTTCCCACCCCCATGTGTCATTTGAAATAAATGCTTCAGACTTGGAAGGAAAAAAAAAGGGGGGACTAGCAATTGGAAAATGGACTTCTAGATTTTATTTTCTGTTTTTCTTTTGCTTACACAATGATCAGGTCACTAACAAGAATTAAATGCACACCTACAATATTCACAGGCACCTACTCCATCTGACTCTTTGAGAAACAACTTATTCTGCACCTGGTCAATGACTCAGTTAAGTTAGTGTAACCTGGCTAACTAGGGTTGGTTAGGAAGCTGAGCCACAGCCACACTCCAGAAAACTCTGGTAGACTCATGTTCACCACGTGGAACCAGTCCCTCTGATTACTCAGACTGAGTAATTACAACAGGCTCTGCTGTTAACACTTCACACGGAACATGGTTTGGAGGACAGTTCTGCTCAGCTAGTGGACAGATGTGTTCACTGATGCTAACCCGGCAAGGAAGCCTTACACAAAGACCTCAAGCCCTCCTGTCCCACTCACACCAGACAACTCAGAGCTCATCTGCAAGTGCTAACTGGTCTCAACAGGAATCTACTCAACTTCCACAGGATAAAACAAACCTCTGAACCCTTTTAGAAACTAAACTACATGGAGTATTCTCTATTCCTAGTCTGAGTAGTAGAAACATAGTAATGCAGCAAAACTGTCCCGACATATATGGCTTTGTGTCGTGGTCCCATCCCCAAAGTGACTGCGTTGCCTCCCTATTTCAAAAGGAGAAAAGTTAAGCATAGAACACAATACGGCCCATCAATTTCATGTTTAGGTATATACCCAAAAGATTCCAGTTCTGAGCAGCATTGTTCATATAGTTAAAGGTAGAACAACCCATATGCCTGTAAGTAAATGAACGAATAAACCAAATACAGCACACACAATAGAATATCATTCACCCATAAAAAAGAAAGAACCAGTTGGAGGCAAAGACAGGTGAATCTCTGCGAGTTCGAGGCCGTTTGGTCTACAAAGTGAGTTCCAGGAAAGTCAGGGCTACACAGAGGAGGAGGAGAAGGAAGAGGAGGAAGAGAGAAGGAAGAAGAAAAAGAAGATGATGGTAGTGACATATGTTATAATGTAAAAAAAAAAAATCCTGAGAACATAGGCTAAATGAGGTAATCTGGATATAAAAGTCATCATTTCATTTCTGTGAGCTACCCACACAAATACATAAAGTAGAATAGAGGGTGCTGGGAGGAGGCAGAGGAAAAGAAGGGAGAGCTTGTTTAATAAGCATGGCGTTTTACTGTGGAAAGCTGAAGATGCTCTGAAGACGAACAGTGACGGTGATAGTTCTATGACTTGTGGGTGTGCTTAACGCCCCAGGACATTATTGTACATTCATCATGATGAAAATAAAATAAAAGAACAAGCCTACACACAAACAAATACGAGATGAAAATGGCTTGTTTTTCCCAGCATTCATAACACTTACAAAGAAGGAAACAGCCACATTCCTGAGCTATAGTGAGCAGTCATTCTACAGGAGACAGCACCACGGAAGGAAACCATCTCACACTAACAATGAGGAAACCAGACAGCCAGTGATAAGGTTATTATAAACAAACATTTAATGCCTTGGTCAAAGTCAACCCCCCGACATGAGAGTCATATAGCTATCTGTAGCTTTTTCTTTCTTTCTTTTCTCTTTTTTTGCATTAAAATAACATTATCTTTCATCTTTAAGATTCCACTGATCACCTTGGGTTAGGGTTCATGGAAAGCAAACTGGAGATGCCAATAAGCAATGCGAAGAGGGCCGCCAAACTTGTCCAGTGCTTATTAACTGACAAGTGGATGTATACCAAAATGTGCATATTAAATGTGACTCCAATTTTAGTTACAAAAATTAAGAAATACAATGCACTTGTCTACTTTATAAGATAGGGAGATTGCTGTTATAATCTTACCAGAACTCAAACCCACAGCCATGTAGTTGCTGTTTTATTTTCTGTTTGTTCACTGTTGTTCTGGTCAGGCTTAAACTCAAGATTCTCCAGCTTCTGCCTCCCAGAGCACTGAGATTTGTAAGGGAACACATCCCACCACATCCCACTGTTAACTACCCTCCTTAAAAAACTGATGCTTCAAAACAGCTGCTGAGCACAGCTGACCAGATACCCGAAGTGGCTCTGACCAGCCAGGAGGTGCTGAGCATCTTACAGTACAAGTCATAAACAGGATGTCTCAGCAAGGAAGTGTCAGCCAGGAAAACAATAGCTCCTACCACATCTGGAAACCTGAAGCAGATTCTGCTTGACAGCAGAATGAGTCAGCATACAGAAGGCAGGGGCTCCTGCCTCACCCCCATCTTAAACTGGGCTGCGGGTTCTTAAGTGAAAGCATTAGCTTTCGCAGGGCTACAGGCAGCAAATTCAGAAAAATGTAATACAGGCAAGCCGTAGATTCTCAAGACAGAATAAGATGGTCACAAATAAACAGAACTTTAGGTTTAAAGCACAAATGCATGCTCAACAAAGGAGACCTGGGCTATCTTTACAGAGTAAACCTTACATCACTGTGTCTTGAGACAATACTGGAAGTATGCGGCTATACCTGGCTTTTAGCTGAGTGCCGGGAATCTAAACTCAGGGCCTCACACTTGTACAAGAAGCCCTTACTGACCGCACCATCTCCTCACCCTTGTAATCCTGAGAACATTCGCCCCGGAGCTGACGGCAGAGAACACCCCTCAGCTCTAACAAGGTCAGCACTTACCTCTGCCATAGGCCCTGGCTTTCTTTGGGTTGAGTTTGGGCTTAAGAGGAGCGCCTGGCTTGAGCTTGGCTTTGGGGAACTGAGACAGGTAGGTCATCACGGAGTGCTCGTCTACGTCCGGGTGAATGATCTCCTCAGGAGTGATGACCTGGAATGACAACATGGTAGGTTTAAAGAAATGTCTCTAAAGCACATAACAGGCCTCTTCTTTTGCTCATCTATTGTATACACATTTCTGTAGTAATAAGAATCAAAAAGGGAAACCAGTGAGAAAGGCAGTATAAACACTTACAGCCCCAGCATTCGGGAAGCTGACCGGGAAGACAGCAAGCATGGGGCTAGCCTGAGACGCATCACGAGGTCCTGGCTTAAAAGCCAGGCGAGACAATTGGGGACAACATACTAGACATGCAGTCTTAATATATTAGGAACGTTTAAAACTGAGAAAACTGAGAAAGATGGCTCAGCTTTGAAGAAAGGATACCACACTCTTGTAGAGGATCTGATTTCGGTTCCCGGCAGCTCAAAATAGCCTGTAACTCCACTCTAGGAATCCATGCCTCTGGCCTCTGAAAGCCCTCAACACACACAATAAAAAATAAAAATGAAATACTAAGTGTGTGTTGGGAGGTTCTCCTGACACTCAGCTTAGGAACAACATTAGATCCAGGCTGGACAGGGAACCGTCCTGAAGTTATCAGCATCCTTGATTCCCTACCTGACCTAGCCCTAACAGACAAGGTCCTCCCTGTCTTCAGTGAGGATGCACAGTTGCTAGCCACACCTCCTGAGAGCAGCAGAAGGCTCTACTTCATGAGCCATATCAACCAAATGCAATGAAGAGATGAGAAAACTTACTGGAAATACTATGGTGATTAGTGGCTAGGAACAAAATAGCTACTGAGGTTTTGAACAGTTATCTACAAAATAGCCCATTAAAAGCAAAATATGCTATCTCTCTCCAGAAACCACTATAATAATACCCAACATCACAGAATATCACAAAGAGGTGGGATCAGGTTGAAAGGGGGATAAGAAATGTAATACAGCATTTGTAAGGATGACAGATACGAGAATGGTCGCGTAGCAGAGACATGATCCAAAACCAAACCAAAGAAAACAGGCCAGCTTTCCTCCTTCCCAAGTAATCCTATTATGGAATATACTGAACTCAACTCTGAACACCAACTCAGACTTCAGCATGGTGTATGACAAGGGGTCCTCTGTCCCATGAGATTGGTTTTCTACAACTTCTCTTTGACCATGGCTTTGATCCTGGGAGCCATGGTAGTTTCAGAGGGATTTTTACAAGGAAGACACTGGCTTAAATAGACATACAGCTATTAGATGCTATCTCTGACATCAAAAATTCAACCCCCCTTCCCCGCTTGTGATTACTGTGATAGACTGTGGGAAATAAAAATTGTGCTGCAATTTCCTCTAATGGGGATTGTCTTGACTAACTACCAGACTGAAATGACTTTTCTTTTACCTAGCACGCACAGTCAAATATTGGTAGCTCCTTCTGACTCTCCCTTAGTTAAGGACCATGCTTGTTTACTGGGGTTTAAAGAAAACCTTCAAAGTCTCTGGAACCAAAAGAACAGAAAGTATGCAGTGACACATACACCTAAAATCCCAGCATTCTGGAGGCTGAGATGGGAGATCAGGAGTTCAATCCAGCCTGGACTGTATAGTGAGACAGACATAGGAGGTGAGAAGAAGAGATGACAAAAGTAGAAAGGAGGAAAGGGAGGGGAAGGAGTTGCCAGCTCATAGTGTGAAGATTTCTGAACGCTCTACAAGCTGCTAAATCCACAAGAACCTATCATTATGAATTCACGGAGATGTGAGATGAGGATGGGGAGAGTGCCAGAGGCCAGGCTCTTTAAAGGCTGAATGCCAAGGTCAGACTTGGTCTGACCCAGAAAGGTATCCAGAAACAACTCAGTGGGTGGGAGTTGTCTCCTGGGACACGCCATGCATGTGCATACCTGTGGGACGCCCAGCCAGTCATCCGCCTGCTGCATGGCTTCTCGGGCATTATCCACCGGCTTTCGTGGGTCCCAAGATTCCCAGTCTGGGCATAGACCTGTGGACAACACACGAAAGGTGCTTTCAGCATTAGTTGACGAAGAGATTAAGAGAAGCCAAGAGCTGATAACCAAACCAGTTAGCCTTTTAACTCAGCAACTTCTGACAACAGCTTAACTAATTGTACACCTGAGGGGCAAAAAGTATGACAGCTAAAGAGTATAGCAGCATGGACACTATTCTACACAGGCAGAGACTTACACTTCAGTATGCTCTGTTCTGGCGTTAAGACAGAGGTTAGGCACTCCTTCAAGATCTACTAAAATCAAGAAGGTCTATAAAACTGATTGGGCTTGGTGCCTTTTTTTCAGGAAAAGGTTTTGTTGTTGTTTGTTTTGGTTTTTGAGAGTGGATTTCTCTGTGTAGTCCTGGCTGTCCTAGAACTCAACTCTAGACCAGACTGGCCTTGAACTCAGAGCTGCCCCTGCCCTCAAAGGCCTAACAAAGATTAAGTGTCCTACAAGTGACTCAAAACTCCACCTGCTCAAAGCTACAATCCTAGAATCATTTAAAAGGCTCTAATAAGTATAAGTAGTGTAGAACAGAAATAAAACTCCGATTTAAACTCAAAAGAGTAGCATAAATTGTACCTTTATGTAGAAGAAAGAAAGCACTAGGAAATGAGATAATACTATAGGTACCTAAAAGTTACATTTAGCTGGGTGGTGGTGGTGCATGCCTTTAATCACAGCACTTAGGAACCAGAGGCAGGCAGATCTCTGTGAGTTTGAGGCCAGCCTGGTCTACAAAGTGAGTCGAGGACAGCCAGGGCTACACAGAGAAACCCTGTCTCAAAACAACAGTGGTGGGGGAGGGGAGGTACATTTATTTACTTGTGTGTATGTGTGAGTGCATGGACACATGCACGTACCATGTGGATACCAGGGATTGAACGCAGGTCACTGAAACTTCATGACAAGGTAAGCTTTTACCCCTTGAGCCAGCTGGACAGCCTAATTGCTATACTTTGAGTTATTTCTGAAATACTCAGGTTTTCTAGGCTTTCAAGGAGAAATGAGGCTTTGCCGAAGGTTTTTTCTACTTGACCTTAGTGAATCCTGCTTTGAGCATGCTGAGATACAGTGCCTTACTCGGCATTAGTGCACCCAGCTCGTGTAGAACACTCAGTAAATGGAAAATATAATTATTAAAGGGTTCTTCTTATAAAAAATAATTTGGGGGTGGCACATAAACACTGGTTCTAGTTTTTCTAACTGAGTGTGGGCCAGCAAACTCTACCCATCAATCTAAGCCCTCTAGTGAGGATAATTACATCTTGGTGTCCACTCAACCACTTAGAAAATGGCCCATCCAGGGTGGAAAAGGCTCTAGCTGGATCCACACCAAGTGCTATTCCACAGCAATACGAAGAGAAAGGGGCAGAGAAAGCCATATATAGTCAAGCTAGTAGTTAATAAAAAACGGTCACTTTCCATTCAGCAGAAGGCTTTAGATTCCCATGCCAAGCCACTGAAGAGAGCCACATGTTTTCTTGAAGCCGACAGGAAACAAGGCACCAATGTGGGAAGACACAGGCCTGGAGTCTGGTGGACTATAACCCCCAAACCCGTTCAAAGTTCAGGCACTGGAGCTTTTCTGGCGATCTGATTATCTGACTGAATTCAGTGGCAAATGTGTATGTATACATCTAGAACATCTGCCTTTGGGAGGACAAACAGAATTATTTATAGCTCATTTTATGCCTTACAATGGACTAAAACCAAGAAACCAAACCACATACAGCCTTTCTCACAGAAATCCAGGTTTGGGCCTTACACACTCCCACTCTGGGTGGTTTGGGCATTACAGGTGCTTACCTGGAGCACAGCTGTCTACCAGGGCTCCTAAGGCTTTGCCGTCTTGCCAGTTCTGGTTGAAGTTGGTGATGGGCAAATATGGGATCTTGTTCTGAATCCATCCTAGCAGCCTCTGCTTTGGTGTCTGCTTCTTAGCATCATCATCCCCTTCATCTTCCCAGACGGGCATAGAGATGGAGTAGTGAAGGATCAAAGTCCATACCAGGCCCAAGATGAGCTTCAGGTTCCCGTCCACAATGGCTTTACTGTCTGAGAAGAAAAAACATCAGCTTGGTCACTCTTCTGAGTTACACAAGCATGGTTCAAACTCTTTGTAAAATATAATGAAACCCTTAACCATAGGGAACTGTACCGCGACACTTCAATGTTAAAGGATGCAGTGCTGGGACTCACATCAAAACATCTGGAAATGGAATAACTGCAACAACAGTCCAAGGTGTTAACTATTGCCCTGGATCACTGAGATGCAGTAGATTATTGTCTCTACATTTCTGCATGCTTAAATCTTTTCATACAAAGAAGGTTTTTAAATTTTAAAGGAGCCAGTATTTAAAACACGGTGGATGACATGCATCAGCAACAAACTACCAAAGGCCTAAATGAGCCCCTGACTCAGCCTAGATAAACAAATTTATGTGGAAATGACAAATGATCGAAAGCTTTGAGGCAGATTATATGTTTAGAGTGGACATTTAAATATGATGGGACATGGAGAAGAAACTCAGACTACTAGAGAAATTGATGAAGACACATAACAAAATGGAATGCCCTAATGTTCTCTGTCCATGGCGGGGGACGGGGGGTGTTGAGGGGGTGGGTGAGGTGGGAGGGAGCTAGTGTGTGTGTGTATGCGTGAGTGTGTGACCTGCTGAAAGCTGGTTGAAACAAAAAATTGGTCCTGTGCAGGGAACTCAATTCCCTCCTCAAATGTAGATGACATTCAAAGAGAAAGCTGCATACACATCGACACTAAGAAATGACCTGAAAACTATTGAGATGGCTTAATGGACAAAAGCTTGCTGCCAAGCTGAGAGCTCAATTCCTAGAACCCACGCGATGGAGGGAGGTTGTCCTTTGTTATCTATGAATACACACACACACACCCGCACTCACACTCATGATAAGTAAATAAATAAATACATAAATAAATGTAATAATATAAAAGAAGAAATGACTTGAGGATTTTTCCACCTTGAAATGAGTTAATTCACAAGTAATTTACAACTTCTCCAAGCCTCCAGTAAATGTAATCACCACAATGCTGTTTCTGATAAGTTTCTGACCATTTTTCTATCACTTAAAGTTGAAATTTTCATGGCTGGAGAAATGACTCTGCAGTTAAGAGCACATACTGCTTTTTAAGGACCTAGTTGGGTTCCTAGCATCGACCGGTGGCTCACAACCTGTAACTCCAGCCTCAGGGAAACCCAGTGCCTTAGCCACAAGGGTACCTGCACTCACACACATACACACAGATACATAATTTTAAAACAATAAAAATAAATATTAAATTGATTCTTCCTTTATTGTTTAAAAATCTTTAAAGAAGCATTTCAGAAACAGACAATAAAAGGCATGTGTCCCAGAAACAGCAATGGTACAGCCCGTACTACTGTCTCGTTTGCTGTCCTGATTTTAGATTTTTCTGCACAAGCTGTTAAATGTTTCTTTTCACTAGTAATTATGTCCTAGTCATCTTTTCCCTATAAAAACTTGTTTCTGTTTACATTCCTATCTTTAGGTTTAAGAGGCCAGCTTCTCCTTTAATCTTACCAGTGTTGAGCTATCAATCACGTTCATCCCTGCTGCTCAGGAGTCACTCATCCAGAAGATAGTTAAGCTAGTGCAATCAGGAAAAATCTCTGTTGACAAGCCTAAGTAGGGACTCTGTTCTCATCCTGCCCCTGACTCGGAGAGCTGGCTAATACCCTGGCCAGCTTTATCCACATTTTTATTTGTTTTTTGAGACTCTTGTACTGTAGTATAAGCTGGCCTCAAATTTGTGGTCCTCCTGCCTCTGTTTCCCAGGTTACTAAATTATGGACATGTCCTTCTACCTCTCCCCTGCACTCATTAAAATTTAAGCACTATTTTTAGGATTGCTCTTTACCTCTCCTTTACTCCTTTCCTACTAGGATCCCAAGCTGAAAAACATCTTGAGATCCCCTTCAAGCCTCTGGTACAGTGTTTACACATCTCTTGACACATCTTTGCACCTTCCTATAGATGCACAGCTTCTCCTTCTCCTGGTATCTCTGAGAACCATGGAAGTGACCTGCTATTTCCACAGCCTCAATATCATGTTTCTAGCTGGGTACTTCCTGTTCTTCCAAACTAACTGATGGTACCTGCTGTCTGTAGGCACACAGAACTAATTGGCCCAATCTTTTTCTCATTCACTCAACCACATACTTCAAAGTTGGCCTGTTCCAAGGTGCCAGCTTGCTTGCATTGCAGGCCTGCTTCATGTTCTGAATTTAGTCGCCCGTGAAGCCCTTCGACCTATTCCTATGGAATATACTCTGGCACACCCCAAAGCTGGTGGTACCACAGGCACAACCGCCTGTGTGCTAGGATCCTTCAACAGCAGGACAAATCTACCTGACCTTCTGCCTTCCTCTCCCACAGCCAGACCGTGGAAGGGAACAGCCTTCCTCATTTTGCAGTTGTTTCAGCAACCATGAGGCACCTGAACATTAAACACAGACCAAACGGCACACAATGTGCATGTCTAGTAAGGCACTGGTAGCAGCCCAATGTGAGGCATTGTGGGGGGCTAAGAAGCCTCATTCCACCGCAGGCATAGGTCTGTAAAACTCAAAGTCCCCATTTATGTGTAAAATAAATGCTTTTCAAAAGCAGGTTTGCATGGCTGACTAGCACATGAAAGGCCCTCTGGCTTCAATCTCTAGCCTACAAGAAAAGTAACAAATTTGAGCTGGGTACAGGAGCACTCCCTTGTAATCTCAGCATTAGGGAGGCCAAGGCAGGAGGATCCTGAGGAGTTCAGTCAGTTGGGTTCACACCTAGCCTGAGCTACACAGCAAGACAGTGTCTCAGAACATGCATGCATAAGTGTGTGGGTTCACTTATCTCATAACCTGAAGCCAAGTGGTTCTATTTTTATCTGGGTTACTTGTATTACTCTAAAGGAGAAATTAAGGCCCTTTTGGGTAAGCATTACCCAGTCAAAATCTGAGCAAAACTTAGGAAATATACAATGCCCCGGACTTCTGTTTCCAATGAGTTCAAGGTGGGTGTCCTAACAGGAAAGGCCCCTTTATGGCCTTCCTGGGATACATGATACCTTCATCCTACTAGTCGAAGAAGCTGGAGGAAAAACAGGCTTCATTCCAAAAGTGATTTTTTACAGGTAAAGGTTCAAATGTTTAGCCCAGCTCTTTGAACAATAAAAGGATGGAGATTTGCCCAAAAGACCTCCCCAGTTCCCATCCACAGGAAACAGGAGACTCCCCAGGCCTTGAGAAGGAAATGCTAAAAGGGAATCCCAGTGTGCGCATCTGGCCATTGCCGCAGATCTGCTGTGCTGGGTAGAGCTCATTCTGACTCACAGAGGAGGAAGAGCCTAGAGCAGATAGAAGCATCCCCACAGTAAGAGGCTGGAGGGCCTCTTGCTCTCAGGAACCAAACAAGCCAACGCCCAGCAAGCCTGCCCAACCTCCCAGACTCTGCCTGGATTTCCACAAACTGGAACCTGGCCATGGGCTTCTCCTCCCTAAATCCGACCAATCACAATTCCCACATGACTATCCTGGCTATTGACAACACAAGCCCTCAAGCCACACACACTTCCTCAAACTACCTACAATTATCCAGTTACTTTAAAATAACAGCACTGCTTTTTTTTTTTAATAGCTAGAAAGTCGATTTGAATGTCTATAAAGTCTACAATGGAATGTATTTATATCACTTTTGTATCAGTCCTCTGGTCTTTTTTAAGGAGCATTTGTATGTGGCCTGGGGCCAATTATGAGGTGGGTACCAGGCATCTTTTAGCATTCTGCAGAAGTAAGTTTGAAATGCTTCCTTGAGGGGCCAGTTTTTCACAGTATATTGTAGTCTTTCGCCCCTCTCAACTCTCATCAACAAGGGTTAGACTGATACAACTATGTCTCCTACATCTAGTGCTACATCAGCACAGCACTGGAGTTCCTAAGGCACCTTCCGGCCTGGCTGCCAATGATTAACCAAGGTAGCAGGGGTAGTTACCAAGCCTAGAGGACAGATGTGGGTGGAGAGCATTCCACACTTTTAGTCTTCTGAATAAGAACAATAGGTCATCCTTTGGCCACAAGACAGTTGGCTACAGGGCCACAAACAGACAGCAAATGACTCCGGGAATTAAGAAATGTAAGAGTATCATGAGGGCCACAGAAACAGAATTCCATATTCTTTGCTCTCTGCACACTCAGCAACTGTCACCTGCTAGGAGGTAGTGAGCTCAGAGCCTGAAGTACAGATGGCTAACACATGGAAGCATACTCCACATGCTTAGCCACTAGGAAAATGCGAACCAAAACTGCACCGAGATTCTGTTGCTCCTGTCACAATGGCTAACATTAAAAAGAAAACTCTGAGGTGGCTCAGGGGTTAAGGCATCGGACGGGGGTGGGTTTGGATGTCAGCACCCACACGGCTGCCTCCAATCCCAGTTACTGGAATCTGAGGCCCTCTTCTGACCTCCAAGGGCACTGCATGCATATGGCACGCTCGCATACGTGCAAAGAGAAAAACAACACATGCTGGCAAGATGGAAGAGGGAGAAAAGCACCTTACAGAAGGTTAGCAGCCACTATGGAAGCAGTACAGAACTTCCTAACAAAACTAAAAGCTGGCTTACTGTGATTAAGCTGTACCGCCCATTCTTGCATATACAGCCAAAGGAAACCGTGTCAGCTTACCACAGAGATACCTGTTCATCCGTGTTTGCTGCTGCATGACTCAGAATAACTGAAGTTAGGTCCCCACCAGTGGAAAAAGAAAATGGTGTGTGTGTGGGTGCGCGGGCACACATCCATGCAATGTAGAATATATACACAGTTATAAAGAACAAATTGTTCCATTTGTAGGAAAACAGATAAGGCTGGATATCATCAGATTAAGGAAAAAGAAAGATGTAACATTTTCTTTCCTATATGGAAACTAGGGAGTATAGACACACACTCACAAACACACACACACACATACACACACACACACTCCAGATGAGCTAAAGAGAACTAGCAGAGAGGGGGGTAAGAGGAAGTCAATATGGTACCTGATACATGTGAACAAAAAGCCAAAATCCTTTGCTCAGTACAACAAATATATATGGGCTAAGAAATGAAAAACAAAAACAAAAATCAGCTGTGGAACTAGCATCTCAACTAGCTATTTCTCTTTGGAAAATACAGTGGTTGTCTGAGCTGTATTTTCCTCATCTGACAAACAGGCCCCATTATATTCAATAACTTGATAGGGTGGTATGAGGAGTAAGACCAGAGAGTGGCAAGAGTTGAGTGTGATGGCTGGCACACAGCAGGCACTTAGTAAGGCTACCTCTTTCCCCTCCTGCATTCATTCAGCTACTATTCTCCTACTGTGTCAAATATTCTTCCTCAGAGCCATAGGCACACTTCAAGTGTGATTTCTAAACAGAGACAAAAAGAAGTGCTTGGTGGATTTAAATGCAGCTGAAATGTCCAGCTTGCCACTTCTCTGAGTGGAGCCATTCTTTGGATGCGGCACAGCTCTCTCAGGAGGATCAGCCTTTCTTCCTGACCACCATACTGTGAAGCTGGGGCATGCAGTGTTGAGGTCTCCATTAAGTAGGCAGGACACCTGCAGGCTAAGCAGTAAGACCCACCCAGCCTGAGAATCCTCTCTCCCACAGAACCCAGATACTAGGCAGGAGCTGAACCTTCCAGAAGGAAGATGGCACTCGGGACAGACTTTGTGGGCCAGCTCTGTTTGAATGTCTTGATTTTATGGTACCTTGTCTGTGGTCCGCAACGTTCCTGGCCTGGAAAAGCCCAGAAAGGAGAGGTTCTGGAAGTATTCTCAGCTCCACCTCTTCTCAATACACTCCAGTTCCCTCACCTGGAAACTGCTACTGACGTCTGAGCACAGCCTGCTGTGGGCGCCCACTGCTACATCTTTGCAGCCTCTCAGCATGCCCCACAGCCAGTGTTCACTAAATGCTGTCCTGCTGTCCTTGTCACTGACGATTTCCACACACTCTTCTCAAAGCTCAGAAGCTCAGAGCAGAGCCCTCAAGCCTCACACTGGGGCTGCCTGTCGGCCTTAGTTGCATGGTGAGCCTGCAGTTGCTTGTATGGGGCTGCTTCCAAAGAACCTAGGACTGCAGAGCCCTGCGGGGTTGACTTGTTTTGAGGTCCCACAAACCTTGCCGGTAGTTGTCAGGTGTTCAAACAACAGGTCACCTGGAGTTGAAAGGAAGTAACTGGCCAATTGCTCCAGTTCCTTAGTGAAAAGACCAAGCCTACCTACACTGAGACTGGGTTAAAGAAGCTCCATCTTGGCCAGCTGCCAAGACCAGGGTCATATTTCTGGTATACTATGGACGGCCCTTCCATTCACACTGCAGATGGACTGTATGTGGGGGGGGAGGGGGGAGGATTCCTGAGAAGAATTACGAGGTCCCAAGCAGCTTCACTCATCTCTGTACTCTGAGATCTTTCCAGGGCCTCAAATCAACAAAGCACTACACAAGGCAGACACAGAGCCAGGTGACTCATGGCCCTGATGACTGGAGAGTATCGGTGGCAAAGGACATTAAAATCCTTCTTCCCCTTTTCATCCTGGGCATGTGGTTTCCAGAAATGTGGTTTCACCCAGCCTCTCAAGATTTCAATGGCCTAGCTGCTGCCAGCGGACAGTGGGCAAAAGTCAAGTATGCCATCACTCTAGCCCTGGGCAACAGGTGCCAGTCACAGCATTGTACTTACATCAGTTGTGAGGTGATTGGGGGAGGACTGAGAGAAGAAAAAAACAAAACAAAACAGGCTCCCAGAATCACATGCCCTGCCCACCTACAGATATAAAACAACCACATTTTCGTTCTTTTCCAATGGTGCTCCTGATGTTGTTGTCCTATCTGCCCAGCAGTTCACCCCACCCAAGCCTCTTTGTTACAGTAACATGACCTGAAGTCACGTGGGTCTATTTCAATATACACCACAATAGAATAAACTGAGGCCAGGAAACTGGGGTCAGTTGAATTTCCAATTCTCTTTCTTGCTCACAAACTGCTCTGAGGCTGCTAGGGACCTCTGAGTTGATTTGTATACACCCACTGCATTTTGGTTATTCAAGAGTGTACGCAGAAGGAAAAAAAAAGTGTATTTAGAAGGTCCTTAGTTAAGCTTTCAAAGATGATTTCATTCGTTACTTTTCTCGTTGCTTTTACAGAATACCCGACAAAAGCAACTTAAGGAAGGACAGGTCTATTTTGGCTCACAGTTTGAGGGTACAGCCCATTACGGCAATAGTGTCGGAAGGCAGTTAGTCAGATTACATCTGCAGTCAGGAAACAGGGAGAGATGGAGTCTGATGCTCAGCTATCCTTTTCATCCCTTCCAGGACCCCAACCCATGGAATGCTACCATCCAAGTTTAAGGTGGGTCTGCCCATCTCAACCACCCCAATTTACAAAACTTTCCTCATAGGAGCTTCGCCCCTCCCTGTGGGAATTCTTAGTTTCATCAACTTGGTAATCAAGACCAACCATCACAATGACACACAAACCATGATATTGGTACAATAATATATGTCTTTTTGCTGTACCGAGGAGAACTCTGAGACCACTTCTGGGCTAAATACACAGGATTCCAACATGGATTGTGCCAAGGCTTGCCATGAACAAGCAAGGCCTGGGCGTGGAAAGTGGTGATCTGCATCTGTCTGCAGGGGAAGGGACGGACTTCATCGGAACAGAATCTAGCAAACATTTCAAATGTTCAAGATTTCTACTATAAACCTGGTGTAGTGACACATGCATTTAATCCAAGCACTTGGGAGGTAGAGGCAGGTGGCTTTCTAAAGTTCAGTGCCAGCCTGGACTCTATGGTGAGTTCCAGCTGACAAAGGCTGCATAGTGACACCTGGTCTCAAAACAACAACAATAACATGTGCACATGCGCGTGCGCACACTTCACATAGAGAGATTTCTACTGAAAGCCATGACATATTCCTCACACTTTCCTACTTGGCAAACCATTCTTTCTGTCCCTCACCCACTTGCTGAACTTTCGCCTCAAACAGAAACACCTGGAGCAAACGATTATAGAAATACCTGATTTTTATTTTGGTACAGGTTGTAAATTACATTTTCAATACTTGGTAGCTTTTTTATTTCCCCTAACAAAACTTTGGAAAAATGTTTTAAAAATTCACTTTAGTTTATAGCCAACAACAGAGCGGACATTAGACTGATTAAATATTAAACAGCAAAGAAAACTTTTGAATTTTTTAAAAAATTCACTCAAGAATTAGTTTATATCCAACAATAAAGCTGACGTTAGACTGCCTGACTAAATATTAAGCAGCATAGAGGAGGCTGAAAGTTGTCAGGTCCAGAAGAAACTCCGGACAAATAGCGGACCCTGGTTCATGTTAGCACACCAAAGTACAGGCTGGCCTCCAGGCTCACTCACTGCCTGCAGCACTTCTCAGCTCTTTCACCCCCACACCTCACTTCCCCAACTCACGGATTTCTCATTCGTATGTAACCTGGCCACTTTAGCCATGTGACCTTCTGGGCCCCCTCTTTTGCGCCACTCTGTTTGCTCTCTCCTTTATCTTACCCTCCTTCCTTTCTTTCTCTTCCCACACCTCTCTTGGACACACCCGCCCTCGTAACCAGCAATAAAAAACTCCCTTTCAACCACACCTTGGAGTGGTCTTGTCCTCACTTCATACATAAGTAACAGTTCATTCTCTATTACTGTAATCTCAAGTTCCAGGCCAGCCTGGGATACACATTGAGTTGCAGACTAGGGAGCTAAATAGTAAAATCACGTCTCAAGAACAAACAAACCCACAAAGTATCAAATAGTAGGACGATGATTATACCCTTGTTAGAAAGAATAAAGAAAAAAAGGGGGCAAAGAAAGGCCACTCCAAAATGATCTGAATTACACTCTTTATCAGTCCCCTGCATAAGGCCGCTCTGTTGATTCCACACAGTTTCAGGTTGACTAACAGGGCAAAGCCCCCAAGGACTCCCCTGAACATGCTCATGAGTCACAGTGCAGAATACGGCCACTGGAAACTCAGGGTTAGACCTCAGCATGAACACGAGGCCTCACCACAGCATGGCAGCCATCAGTCCCAGGCTCCCGCCTCCAGCTACCACCACTCTGAGAATACATCCAGCTGAAATAACAAATGCTGGCTGTGAATGGAGGTCCCCTACCAACTCCAGCTCAGCTCGTCATGGAGACAGGCCACCTCCCCTGAAACGCAGCTCACTGGCTAGGAGCTAGGCCCAATGTGAGGGTGCCTGAATGTGCAGCACACAAAAGAAAAGGAGGGCATGAGAAACCCTCAGGCCTGAGAAGACCCCCAAGCACCCCTTCTGTGGTTAACAGCATGACAGTAGTTTTGTTGTTTTTTGTTTTGTTTTGCTTTGTTTTGTCTTCTGTCCATAATCTTCCCAGAGCCAAGCCCTGTGCACCTTGAAGCCCTTCCTTGTAACAAAGACCCTATGAGGGTGGCTTTGATGGTTTAGTCCCATTTTACAGATGAGATAATAGAGATAAAGCCATTACTCTATGACTCTGAATCTGTTTATCACAACAGGCAGATAAATCATTGTTCTCATTCTGCAGGTGAGGAGACCCAGGGTCCTGTGGCTGGCAAGTCCATGTGCTTAGAATGTGAACCAGGCTGCTGAGCCACAGGCAAAGCAGAGACCTCAACTCGTTCATTTTCACTGCACAGACCTGCGAGGCTCTAGGAGAAAACACAGTGGGCAGATCGCATGTAGAGTGGCAACGGAAGGCACAGGAGGTGCAAATAATGAGTCAGAGCTGTTTGTGAGGCCCCCTTATGTCTGCCAAGACCTTCTGGGGAATCAGGGATTCCATTAATCAAGGAACCGTCTCTCTCTCTCCAGGAAGTCCCTGCATATCGCTTCTTTGCTCGACAGAGAAACCATCTTCAGCCAATTCCTTGGAAGATATGGTTGTGCCCAAGGCAATCCAAACCTGTTACCCTGCCTTTTTCTCTGGAAAATACAAATTAGGCTTACTCATATTCTTGAAAGCCCTGTCTGTTCTTTCTCTTCTTCTGTTCTCACGTCCAACAAAAATTTCCTAACTGCCTTCTAAGCAGCAGGGCTTGTGCTGGATACAAATTAAATCTTAAACAAGAAAGATTAAACTTGCTCTGAAATAGTACAGGAAGAGAACAGAGCATACAGGATAATCCAGTGAAGAACAGGTCAAGGGGGAAAATATGATCACTTTTGCCTTTTTATTCCCCATACTACACCATAGTTCTTGATATACACATGCATATATATATATCACATGCATACATATGTGCACATAAATCAGAAGTTAGAAATAATAATGGTGAACAGGAGGGGATAGGTATTCGTTCAATTACAAACTTGTAAACACTGAACCTAGTTACAGACTCAGATCAAGGTGGCTTTCTTGGTTTGCATTTCCCTCAAATAACCCAGCTCATGTTACAAGTCATACAAGCTATTAAGGAGATGGCAGGCTGCCCAAAGAATGTGAAGCAATAAAAGGAACAAAACTTCCAGTTTAAAGTGGTGAACAGGAATAAAGCTGAGGGAAATTCAAAATGATTTAGATCAGCTAGCTCCCAACAGGAAGAGGATGAAGTTGGAGGAAAGAAATTTGCAGAGAGATGACAGCATGCTTTTCCTGCTTCCCAACACGGACACATCTGGGATGGTACCGGATCCCACGGCATGATTTAGCTTAACTGACAGTTAAAATTGTACTCCCAACTTAAGGCTTGTTGACCCCTGAACACATATGTCCCCCAGAGACTGGCCGCCTCACTGCAGGTGATGTACCCTAAATCCAACATCTCTGGATAAATACCATGGAGGAGGGGTGCCCGGGGCTACTCAGAGAAAAAAGTGTGATTCATTTAGTGAAATAACTGGTGGCCAAATAAAGGAGGCCAAATAAAGGAGGGATGAAAGAGATTGGCAGTTGGTGACAGGATAGCTAGAAGGTCACATGCCCTGCCCTGGGATCAGGAAAGCCCAAATCAATCCCAAAGTCACTGCATCGACTAGCTGATGAGTATGGGGCTCAGAGTGGGTCACTTCCACTTGGACTCACCATATCAAGCCAGTGTGACACCATGCAGTAAGACAGGTAGCAAATTACCCATTGTTTCACTGCATCAACAGGGCTACAGTGAATATTATTATTAGTACTGTAAAAATGTCAACATTCACGAATATGCAAACTGATGAGAAAGGTTTAGTAGTAGCCTATTCTGGTTAAAGACTGTTCATCACTGATTGCTTCAGAGCTCGGCCTTCCACACAGAAGAATATTCCATCTGCTAACAACTATAAGAGTGGGACCCATCAGGGACTCTGGATTAAGGCTGATGGAATCAAGATGTTCTTTGCTTCACGAGCTGCTGAATGAACTGCTAGTTTGCTAAATTCTGCAGGCCACCCCAACCCTACC
Organism: Pachyuromys duprasi; assembly: GCA_028658305.1. Lineage (NCBI taxonomy): Eukaryota > Metazoa > Chordata > Mammalia > Rodentia > Muridae > Pachyuromys > Pachyuromys duprasi. The sequence continues at coordinate 10,633,922 of CM053753.1, forward strand.
AGCAGATTCCAGAGTGGTCCCATGGCAGACAGAAAATTAAATTCAGGTTCCCTAAATTCAATTTGAAACACAAAGTATTCAAGAAAGTTCCTGGATGAGATTTCTTTGTTGAATTTGAGATGGGCAAGGAAGTAGTATTAAAAAGATCATTAATCAGCCTTATTAGGCTGATATAAATATAACTTAAATGCCCACATTCAACAAGCAGTTAAAGAAACTGTACAAACAGGAATAGCAGGCTGCTGTTGAAAGAACGAGGAACATTTGTTTGTTCCTCCTACAGTGGTAAGCATTGGTTGTACTATGGAAACATTGTAGCAAGGACGGTCTTCTCTGACTCTGAGGCAGCAAAGAAGGGCTTTTAGGTGTTGTTGCTTGCATATTTTCATTTTCATTCTTTCATTTATCCATTCATTTATTTTGGGGGGTTTTGGTTTTTTTCAAGACAGGGCTTCTCTGTGTAGCCCTGACTGTCTGGAACTCACTCTGTAGACCAGGAACTTAAGAGCCTACCTCTGCCTCCTGAGTGCTGCGATCAAAGGTGTATGCCACCATCACCTGGCTTTTTTTTTTCCTTTTTAAATTATTACTCTTTTCAGAATAAATTTTACACATACAACCCAAAACGTGTAAGTTCAATCATGCACATATGAAGAAGCTTTTCAATAAAATTGATGGCAGGGTTCTGTAGGATTTCAGCAATATGGGGAAATCAAGAGGCTTTATTCAATGATAAAAGCAATAGGTTTGGTAGGCTTGTGTGTGAGTGAAAGGAGTTGGTGGGTGTGCACAACTGAGGTCATACACGCACAGGCTCAGTCTTGAAGAGACTGGAACTGCTTACCAACTGAGCAGTCTGGGTGGAGGAGCAGGGAGGGAAGAGGCCGGGTGGAGACAAGGCCTTCTGCCTTCATCAGGGGCTCCTCCTGGGACTTTCACTATTGGAGTGCTGTTCAGCACAGAAGATCAGAAAGAAAGAAAACCTTGTAGGTCTGGCCAATTGTTTTTCTGAGAGGTTCCCTCACTCACTTTTCTCACAGTGAAAATGCAAATGCCTCATCATTATTCACCAGACACGTACACCCTCCAAGATACCTGAAGGCCCCAAGCCTCTGAGATGGCCTCTGACCTTTTCAAACAGCTCGGGGGAGTAAGGGGATGATGATAACTTAGATTACAAACAACGCAGTCAGGTGACTGGCTACCTTTAAGCTCCAGACAACAGCAACAAAAATCACCTTCTCCAACCATTTTCCTGAGACCCTGGGCACTCTTGACAAGATTCAGAAGCCAACATGACCTGGTGCAATCACCTTCTTGAATTCTCACAACTGCTGTGAGATACCATTGTCAGTTCTATTTTCCAGATTAGAAAATAATAATAATAATAATGAGTAAATTAAATCTGAAGTCACACAGCTCCAGAGGTAAAGCAGGGATTTGAACTTAGGTCAGTAAATCCACAGCCTGCTGTTGGCCATCCATCCCTAGAGAACCAAAAAGGCACACAAAGGACATGAACAATATATGGGCAGAGTTGTCACAAATGCTTCAAAAACTTAAAAGGATAAAAAAAGAAAAGAAAAAAGAAAAATGTTGAGGGTTACATCACCCTCGTAAAAGAGATTTATCATCACGCCCTTGAATTCTGTCCCATGACAAACGGTCTTGGCAGCAAGATAAACAGACCAAGTACAGCAGGTCAGACTCACTGCTAAGTGGGGAAACTCCATCTAACATTCCTGAAGCACGCTGTCCAAAGCGACAAGCGAGTGACACATGATTAATTTCTACAGTTAGCCCAGCCACCAGCTGCTGCTGGACTGAAGGGAGAGCCAGTCTGCGCCAAATCTCTTTATTGCCAGCTCTTCATCTACGGCCTGTATGACTCTGATGCTGCCCCTAGCCCGGTAAGGAAAGGACACCAGTTCTGGCAGCTAAGGCTGGAAACTGTCCTGCCTACTGGTGATCCCAGGTCCTGCCCAGTGTCCCCAGACCATGTAAACCCGGTTCCCACCCTTCCACCACCTGGACCATTGGCCAGCATTTATCTTAATTCAGCTGCCTCAAATGCTTTAAGTGATAATGCCCATGAAGTTACAGATTTAAGACACAGTTACATTTTACTCATGAAAATACTAGTTACATTGGTTTAAAAGTTAGTTGTTGTGTAATTGTATAATCTTGAGAGGCATGTGCCTTAGAAGACCAAGTCAGATCTCCACCAGTTTTTCCAGACCAAAAATAAATAAATAAATAAATAAATAAAGGTGAGGTGCAGTGGAGAGATTATTTTTGGCTAAAGTAGCACTGGTAACACACTAAACTACTCTCTCTTTTTTTTTTTTTTTTTGACAGAGTCTCCCTATATCAACCTTCCTATTGCTGTGACCCTTTAATACAGTTCCTCATGTTGTGGTGACTCCCAACCATAAAATTATTTTCATTGCTACTCCATGAGTGTCACTTTGCTGCTGCAATGAACCGTAATATGAATATTTGGTATGTAGCCGCTGCCGGGTGCAAACCACAGGCTGCGAAGCATTGCCCTATGCGGGCCGAGCTAGTCTTCAACTGCAGCTCTGCTGCCTTAGCTTCCCCAGCGCTAGAATTAACGGCATGCTTAAGCGTATTTGGTTAGTTTTTTTTTTTTTTTTTTTAAGTCTTGCTACATTACAGATTCCTAAGCTCAAACGAGGTGGGTGTACTATACCCAGCTCTAAACAATCAAGCTGCTATAGGGCTCCTCAGAACCTTCGATACACAAACTTATACTGACTGAATGAAACGATGGAATGCGCTAATGGCAAGACAAAGTTATATGAAATTAGAAGTTTTTTGGAACCAGCTCTTGGCTGCCATGAGGGAGAGAGAAAAGTGCAGGTAGAGAGGAGAGACAGAAGAAGAAAAAGAGGAAGAACAAAATTTCTGCATTATATAGTGCAGGGCCTCTGGGAGAGTGGAAAGCCCCGCGCCTGGACAAGGGAATTCAGCGGAGAGGGCAGGGCATGCCAGCCACACCTGCAGCAGGGAGGGACCTAGGGATGTCTGAAACCAAACACTGACGCCTTCTAAGAGATGGCTAGGATGTCACTCAATTTCGAGACATTACTGAACTAGGGAGTGTGTGTGTATTTGTATTAGGTCCCAATGTCTCAGGATGACGGTCTGGGCTCAGCTTTGAAGCCAATGGGGCACTTAACAGTTTGTGTGTGCGCTGCATGTACCTATGGAGGGCACAAGACATTGGGTGTGTCTCCCTCACACTTGCTCCGTTTTATAATTTTATTTTTTGAGACAGTCTACCACTGAACCTGGCAGTTACTGATTTAACTAAATGAGCTCTCTCAGAAAGTCACCGGTCTCTGCCCACCCCATTTTGGAATTACAGATACAGTTAGATTTTTAAGTGTGGGTGACGGAGTTCGAGTTTGGATCTTCACTTTAAGAACTGAGCTATCGCTAGACTGGAGAATTTTATAAAAATTCTGCCTCAAAAAAGACTAATACTTTACATTTTGGGGAATTCTACTTTTAGCTGCTCTTAAGGTTCACCAAACATAGTCAGAATCTGGGAAATGGACATTTTATAAATGGTTAAGCATGAGCTAAGAGATAGGAAATAAACAATAACCGGGAGAACCCAGGCAACACAGAAAAGCAGCTTTCTCTAACCTGTGAGGGCTCTGTGGCAGGGATTGAGAAATTACAATTGAGGGGCATAGGAGGGGATAAGGGAGGGAGGGTGGGATTGGGATAGGAGGATGGGGCTACAGCTGGTATCCAAAATGAATAAACTGTAATTAATATAAAAGATAAAAATTTAATTAAAAAAAAAGAAATTACAACCCTGCCTTTGGAACCTAGAAGTTTTACCAGAAAACACACCCTTTGCACACCCCTCAACCAGGGCTCATAGGTTCTGGTGATAACCAACTGCTGAAATAACTGCTGTAATTTCTTTCTTTTTCTGAGACAGGGTGGTACTACGTCACTCAGGCTGGTCTAGACACTATGCCTCTGCCTCCCGGGAGCTATGAGTAAAGGTATGTACCACAAAGCCGAGCTGCAAACTGTCATTCATTCTTAAGCAACAAGCAATGATTGGAATTCAGGCCCCAAACAGCCTCCTCCTTCCTGGATTCACTTTGGAGCTTCTGATGTCAAAACCAGCAGATTGCGTATTGCCAAGAAGAAGAAGGAAGCAGGAGGGTCTCCGTGGATCCAGACCACTGCTGAAATTACAAAGAATCCCTCAGATGGGGACTGGATTATCAAATCATGGGAAAGGGGAAAAATTTGAAACCTCTACCTGTAACTGTCCAGGCAAGAATGAAGGCATTCTAAGTAGGTTATTGGTGCTCCTCCCTTTGGCCATCAGTCTTCTGAAACAAAGGTCCTTAAGGGATTGGAATTTCCCCAGGAATCTCATGCTGGGAAAAGGAAGAGGCTAAAGCCTGGTGTCAGCCAGAAGAGGAACTTGTCTGACGACCTGGGAGTAGAGACTGGAGCTGAGACAAAGCTAGGCCAGAGTGGGGGCTGGGGAAGGAGAACACCACACCCTGACCCTGCCGGCTTGCCTCTTGACCTCTATTTAAATGTTACCCTGCCAGAACCCCTAAAATGAGGTGTGGGTGGAGGACCACTGAGCTTGTTTTTGTTCCTCTTCCCAGTGTGACCCCACTAAATAACTCTCCTAAGGCTCAGCTACTTGAACACTTGCTCCCCCAGTGCCGGTGGGGCGGGGGGGGGGGGCAGCAGCGAGGGCTTATAGAACATTTGGGAGGTGAAGTCTTACTAGAGGAAAATGCCAAGGCAGGCTCTGAGCTGTGAACAAGTTGCGACTGAGACTTATGGGAAAAGGCCCCTGTCCTCAAACTGCAATGGTAAGAGGTTGGAGTGCTGCATGCAGGTTTAGAGGCTAATTACCTTATCTTGGCTAGCCTTAGCTCCCCCTACATAGCCATTTCCCTGCCCACCCCTGTGTCCAACGATTCGTCACCTGTATGACAAATAGATAAAACCTTTTTAAACTCTATTACCACAGCTCCACAACTCAAAAGTAACCAATATCTCCCAAGAGCACCTGAGGCCTCTCGAGAGAACTGGTCCCCCATCTTGCTTGTGGCCTCCCCTCTGATGTTTTCACAAATGTATTTTAAAATTACCTTGATTTATGGTTTTCTTTGTTGTATAACTATGAAATTTTATGAAGGACATGCTTCCATGTGGGAAATTGTTGGGTTTCAGACCCAGGGCAGGCAGCGGAAGTGATATTTAACATATCAAAGTGCACCAGACCTCCAGGTTCTCCCAGCATCCCTCAGTCCCTACATGTGACAGGTAGGGCTGGCATATCCCACCTTCTATGGCTCTTCCCTACACAATTCAGACATTTTTGCAAGTGTGTGCTCTCTCTCTCTTCTCCTCTTCTCTTCCCTCTCTTCTTCCTCCCTTTTCTCTCCCAGTAGGCACAAGCTCTTTCACAAGGAAACAGAATGTGGGATCCAAATGTAATCATGAGTGGAGGAGTCTATTAGATTACGCATATGCAAGAACTTCAGAAACAGGACACACACACAGCTCACTGGAAAGTGCTTGCATCAACTGTGTGGAAATGTCTACAATTCCTTAAGCAAAACCTTCCAAAACAAAACAAACAAACAAACAAACAACCCCAGAAATTCTTGAGCTAACACGAGACCATGGTGCGAATTCCGTCTCCTAACTCATGATGATTAACTTTAATTGTCAAGCAACATCCCACAGACTACGGTCCTGGGCTGGAGAGAGCGCTGAACACTCAGTGCGCTGGGTTGCTTGGTGTGCCCTCGGTGCTCTGGCCACCATTCCTTCCTTGCTGTGAGGAACTGTCTTCCTGAAGCTGTAAGCTAGAAAAACCCCTTCTTCCCTTAAGTCGCTGTCTTAGTTAGGGTTAACGTTGCTGTGATGAAACACCAAGGCCAAAGCAAGTTGGGGAGGAAAGGGTTTATAAAGCTTATACTTCCACAGCATCAAAGGAAGGCAGGACAGGAATGGAAGCAGGGCTGGAACCTGAAGCCAGGACCTGATGCAGAGGCCATGGAGGGGTGCTGCTTACTGGCTTTCTCCACCCACAAGCCTGAATGTCTCAGTTTGTTTTCGGTAGCTGCTGGAATCCTGAAGAAGCAGGCTCAAATGCCACTTAAGGAATGGACTTGCTAGCAAGAGAGAGCAAGCAGGCAAAGAACCAAAGCTTCCTTCTTCCCTGTCCTCATGCAGGCTGCCAGCAGAAGGCACGATCCAGATTAAATCCACTCAAGACCTGGATTAAAGTTGTGTGTGGTCCTACCTCAAAATCCAGATCGGAAGGGGATCTTCCTACTTCAAATTAAGCAACAATTCTCTCACTGGTATGCCCTCCACTTTTGAATTTTAGTTCATTCCAGGCATAGTTAAGTTGACAACCAACAACAGTCATCACATTTTATAATATTTTGTGAGACATTTCATATCAAATTAATTGGCCATGGTTATCATACTTAGCATTTAATTTCCATCAGGTTCCCTTTCTTGGCAGTACACTCCGGCACAGCAAATCTCCCTTTAAAAAGCAGTGAAGGAGGCCAATGATGGCTCAGTAGGTAAAGATGCTGGTTGCACAAGCCTAGTGAGTTCACTCCCTGGGACCCACTTAAAGGTAGAAGGAGAAATGACTCCACAAATCATCCTCTGGCCTATGGCTGTGACATACATGTCCACAAATATGTGAATGTATGTCGAGTACATGCATGCATACATACATACATACACACACACAAAACCAAACCCATAAGACAGAGGAAGAGATGGGGGGTTATCTATAACTGCCATCCCAGAAGTCTGAAGGACCCCTGCAAGGGAAAGACTATCCTGGTACATATTGTGAGTTAACTCACCAGCCAGGATCACAGAGCACACACCTTTCATCCTAGCTTTTGGGAGGCGGAGGCAGTTGCGCCTGTGAGTTTGAAGCCAGCCTAGTCTACATAGCAAGTTCCAAGACAGCCAGTGTTACACAAAGACCCTGTCTCAAAACAAAAGAAGGGAAGGGGTGTGATTTCCCACATGGTTTGTTTTCCAAAGTACTGAGACCAAAACTCTAAGCTTCTCCGGCTCAGCAGGGCTTGTGAATGGAAATGAAGTGGCCAGTCACATTCTGCTTTAAAAGGTAAATACAGATGAATTAGAAGGGAAAAGATGAGGTGCGGTGTGTGACCTTCTACCTTATCTACCTCCCAAGGCAAAGAGGGCACTGTATGTTTCTAAATCCAGAGGGCTCACCCTTGCCCCACACAGAGAGCCCTCCCACAGAAAAAGGCTGGATGAAATGGCAAGGACTGGGAATTCTTTACATCTACCTTTAAGCAGCCTCTCGATTTAAAGGCCCCACTTAGAGCTGCAAAAACAGTCGTGACACTCTTCGCAGCTCCTGGAGTGTTCACAGAATGAGCCAATGTTTCCAGAGCCTCAGGCCAACGGTGTAATCACCCCGTTAGAAGCTTCTGGTTGCTCATCAGAACCTAGAAACTTGGTTGGGGCTGCACGCAAGGCGAAGCTCTGTCAGGCTTCATATCCTAATAAATTCTTCCACACCCCACCTGTGAAACTCCATTCTCATTTATTACCAAAACTCGAGTCCTAGCTTCAGGGCTTCTCCTGAGGCCTGAAAGCTGGCTGCTCTACCTGATGACATCACTGGCAAACTCCTGACAATGGCTCCCTAGAGCTTAAACCTTTGCTAATACCTAGCAAGAGCACATTCCTCCAGAGTGAGGTCACACTTAGCTAATTGCTAATCTGGCCCTTGCCCTTAAGCCCAAAGCCACTGGTAGGAGATGCCTATACAGTCAGCCCCTGCCCCAGGACCTTCTGAAGCTGCAGCAGGCAGCCTGCAACAGGACTCAGAACTGCCGGTGTTTGAAAAACAAGCAACACAGAGCCGGTAGAGTTAAATATGAACTTAAGAAAAGAACAAATCTTTCTTTAGTATGAATGCCCTACGCAACAGTTTCTAACTCGTGAGAACTGCCTGCCACACATGGGCATACTTACATCAGAAAGATCAGCACCGTTTAATCTGACATTCAAATTTAACTTCTCTTTGGTGACACGTGAGTCTTTATTGCTTTGTTTAGCTTATGTGACTTCCTAAACTGCCAGTTACATCCTGCGACAAATGGTCTAGGGTTAGGGGAAGAGTGGGCGCCAGAGGGCTGGTAGTGCACTTGTTTGGCGTGGGAGCAGCCTCGAGATGGACCAGCACTGTGTAATCAGGGAAAAGCTCAGACCTGTAATCCTTGCATTGGGGATGTGCAGGCAGCAACCACAAAAGTAAAGAAGGAAGAACAAGGAAGGGGGAGGAGCTGAAGGCAGGCAGAAGCTGGATAAGAAAATACCTGTTTAGTGTGGTTTTGAGTCTGATTTCCAGTACACTGAAAAGAAATCAACACTCTCCCTATCTTTCTCTCGCTTTCTGGAAAACACACACACACACACACACAAAATAAGAAAGCAAATTAGGGGCCAAGCATGGTGGCTCACACATATAATTTCATTACTTGAGAGGCAGAGGAATGATAGTAGCCAATCTAGTCAACATAGTTGAAACTGGCCAGAGCCTCATAGAGAAACCTTGTTTAAAAGCTGTTGAGGGGGGAAAGAGTATGGCACAAAAATCCAGGATGCTACACTTCCCCCGCCCCCTCTCTTCTATAAGCGTTCTTACTCCATTCTGACTTATAAATGAAAAGTTATGATGTTGCGAAGAAATGATTTTACAAAGAAAACCCACAACCTCCAGAGAAAACATCTTGGCCTTACATAGAAGCTCCTCCCTCCTTCGCTCCCAGGAGTAATCCTGTACAGTAGGAAGCCCAGGTGGCCTGGACTAGTTGGGGCACAGAATAGAAGCTGAGATTAACATTAGGAATGAATCTTGACAAATTTATTTACAGAATAGTATTGTTGCTAAACGGGACCTAATGTTGTTATCATTTTTAAATTTACCACCCCTTGACTAAAGAATATCAAGGACATAATTATTGCATGCAAAGGATCTGAAATTGAATTCTTAATTTAGCTCAATAAGCCAAAGCTTAATTAACATGAAATACGGGCAAGAATTTATTTGTTAAATAAATGTGATAAATTACATCAGGAGCTGAAGAAAACTGGCAAATGATAAACTATATAGTTATAGGTTTTAAGTCTGAAAGGGTTAAGAGCCATCTAAATCCTACAAATGGGAGCTGAGAATAGTGGGCACATCTGTAATCAAGCCCTTGAAGCAAAACAGGATGGTCAGGATTTCAATGCCAGATGAGGCTACATAGGGAGTTCCTGGCCAGCCTAGGCTACATGAGACCTAGAAAAGGTACAAGAACCAGGCTTGGGGAATGGCTTGGTGGATAAAGACTTGCCACCAAGCCTGACAAACTGAGTTGGATCTCTGGAATCTATTTGGCAGAAAGAAAAAAGTTGTCTTTTGACCTCCTGAGGTTCCTACAGGACCCATAAAATAATTGCAAAACATTCAATAGATTTTTTAAAAATTAAATACAAACAAGACTAGAAATGGGAGCTTGGAGCATGGGTCAGTGGTACAGTGGTATTTAGCCTGCTGAAAACCCTGGTTTAAATCCCAGGATGGGGAGGGGGAGGAGGGGAGACTTAAATGTTAATTCAATTAACAAGTCTTGTGTACTCACCATGAACCAGGCTTTGTGTCAAGTCTGGAAGGCCAAAACTGACTATGACCCGTCTTTATAGAGGAAACTCAAAACCTTGCTGAAATCCACACTTCAGGGGAGAGGTCAGGTTGGGATTAAAATTCAGGAGCCAAAGAGTTTTTCCACATTCTGTCAACCTCCCCAACTCTACAGTTAAAGAGCACCCCTCCCCAACACACACACACACTCACACACTTGGAAGATCTTCTACAAGTGTCCAGGAAGGCAGCAGGTTCCCAGGAGCACTTTCTAAGGCATCTTTCTTTTGAAGTTAATGTATACTTAAAATATTCTGGTTTTGGTCACGAAAGTCTATTACAATCAGAAAAAACAAACAGACAGAAACTATTAATGAGAATCACCTGCACCCTTTAGAAGAGTTTTTCTGTAGAAATTTTAAAATCTCTATTATATACATACACATTTAATTTTTTTTTATCTATTAGTATCAAGTAGATGTATGTGCATGCCATGTGCCATTGGAGAGATCAGAGGGCAACCGTGTGGAGTTGAATTTCTCTTTCCACCCTTAAATTGGTTCTAGAGACCAAATTCAAGTCCTTTGTAGCAAGAGGCAAGCACACTTACCCACCTAGCTATCCCCTATCCCCGTATCTGTTTTTTTGAAACACACTATTGCTGGGCACCCTTCTGGGGGAATCATACAAAATTAGGTTGTAACATCGTCAAAATGAAATGGGGAGTCAGTCATCCACAACTTGCATTTAAAAACCAAAACCAAACCAAAACAAGAACAAAAACGGGACCAGGGACATTTCTCAGTACATAAAGGCACCTGCAGGCCTGACACCTGAACTCCGTGCTTGGAGCCCACATTAAATGCCTGACGTGGATGCAGTGGTGAACACCGTAGTCCAGGCGCTCTTACGGTGAGATGGGGGTGGAGGGCGGAGAAAAGAGCGCTGGCAGAGAGTCTGAGCGCGTACTCCAGGTTGGAATACACTGCAGTAGAAACGAGACCCTCCTCAAACAAGGTGTCCTCTGACCTCTTGTGTGTGATGTGGGGCAAACACACAAACACAAAAGCACCCGCTTCAGGCAGTTCACAACTTCCTGTAACTTGAGCTCCAGGGAACTGGACACTGTCTTCCCGTCTCCATGAGTATTGCACTCAAGTGCACAAGCCAACATACATCACACCCACCCCAGACACACACATTTACGTAATTTAAAGTAATTTACAAAGTAATATCTAAAAAAAAATGTGGAGAACAGAGAAAGACCTCTGGTCTCCTTATGCATGTATACATACATATATGCACCTATACATGCACAGACA
>CM053753.1:10645470-10668697 GCA_028658305.1 Pachyuromys duprasi
TCAGTTTCCAAACTTCTGTGAACTTGAAGGAATAATAAACCTTCCTTAGGTTTACTGAAGGTCATGCTTCTAGCCCACAGCACGGAGTTGTTACCCTTTGGTCTTGGGACTTGAGAGCAGTGTCTCCCCCACCTCCGCTCAGCCATGTAGCTCAGTTCAAAAAATGCCAAAGAAAGGTCACTTTCCGCACTAACTGTGGTGGTGATTTTTATGGACAGTTTCCAAAGCACTGACGCTCTGAGGACTCCACCTCCAAGTGTGAATACTGGAAGCGGAAGGCAGGCCAGCCACTGACCTATGAATGTGTTACATTAATCAGAGGCTCTCAGGGCCAGCAGAGGTCAGGATGATTAAAGGACATGTCCCTTCTCCCGGGCTCATCTACACAAAGTTGTTTCTATCTTCTGCAGCCGCTGAGGCCAGACACTGGAGCCACATCGACAAAACTTGCGGCAAAGCCAAAGGCAACACACTGCAAGTAATCAGCGCTGATTAGCGTTTGGGGAGATCCTTGGCCTTGAGCGCATGCGTTGATTCAGTTTTTCCAGGAGAAACCGTCCAGCCTCTCAGACCGTGCTGCAGACTGTGCAGGAAGGAAGAGCCCACGCTGGAGCAGAGGCCAGCTCCAAGAGTTCCCAAGGTGCTGATCTGGGCATTGCTTTGAGGCAGGAAGGAGCCAGCCACGTAAGCCAGTTGGAACTTCGGGTGACATGTTCCTAGCTTGGAAACAGGCCCTGGACATGGCTTATTTTTAACATCTTGGACTGAAGAAGTGCTTAATGCCCTCAACCAGACTAAAATAAGCATCTACCTGTCCCTCTGGGGCCCTTTGACTGTATCACAAATTCTTTACAATTAGACTCCACCAACCCGGATTTGCTTAATGGTGGTGCCGGTCTCTCTGCCCACACCTGACTGAAGTGGATTCCCCACAGTGGCTTCTGACTTTTGGTTCCAAGTGCTTCGGTACAGGTTTGTGTATTCATGTTCCTTGTAGGAAACTACTAATGCCCAGTACAGAGGTGGGTACCTATGACGGAACTCACACATAACAACTGGTGTATACCTTAGGGGTCTGCAAAGCAAATCTTCCTTGTCCCTTGTTGGAGTTGGGGGTGTCTTGGATTTGGGAGGACTAAGTCCAAGAGATATCAAGAGTAGTAATTTCAAAACTTTTTTTTTTCATTTAAGCTTGTTTTTCTCAATTGTGTCCAAAAGAATAGTGAGTAATAAATTTCCAATTTTATTATGTATATAGTTTAAAGTTTGGTTTTCTTTTTGTTGTTGTTTTGGAAACAGGGTCTCACTGTGTAGCCCATGCTAGCCTTCAACTCACAGAGATCCACCTGTCTCTGCCTCCCAAATGCTGAGATTAAAGGTATGTACCACCACATTCAGCAAGGGTTTATTTTCTTAAAATTATCCAACAATGCATCAAAAAGTCCATGGGCCAGGTACTGGTGTCACGAGCCTTTAATCCCAACTTTCAGGAGGCAGAGGCAGTCTGCTCTCTGAATTCAAGGCCACCCTGGTGTGCAGAGGGAGCTCCAGAACAGCCAAGGCTACACAGAGAAACTCTGTCTGGAAAACAAAAACCCAAAAACAAAACAAAAGATCCATGAAATTCTCCAACTGCTTCCCGCAAGAACTGAAATCTAGAAAGGTGAATGACTACTGTCAACCCAGTCTTTGGCCTCCATGATTCATCCCCTCCCTGTTCACGGGCATAAATGTTTCCCAGAATAAAAATCATTTAACAGGGCAGGGAGAGGCCTCTTAGTGCAGGCCTGAAATCCCAGGGATTTGGGAGGCTGAGGCAAAAGGGATATACTCAAGGCTTACCTGAGCTACAGAGTAATAAATTAGTTCCAGGTCAGCCTGGACAACTTTGAGACCTTGTCTCAAAAAAACAAAAACAAAAACCATGATGAAGCTGGGCATGGTGGCACATGCCCAGCCCCTGGGAGGCAGAGGCAGGTAGATCACGAAGTTTGAAGTAAGCCTGCTCTAGAGAGTGAGTTCCAGAAGAGTCAGGATGATATACAACCTGTCTCAGAAGATGGGGGAGGAGGAGTATAAAGTGAGAATTGGAGATAGTTCAGTGCTACTGTGCTTGCATAGCATACAAAGCCCAAGGTTCAATCCTCAATGTCACACACACACACACATACTCACTCAACAACGGGGTAACAACCTAAAGACTCCAAGGACCCTAACAGCAAATAAGTAACAATATTCACTAATAAGCACCCATAATCAAACAGAACGCCAGATCCCATGAAGTGTTTCTAGGGCAGGCTGAGATGCAGCAGGTGTGTTCAGGCTTCTAGAATGCTTTTTCATCCCTGAGTACAGGAAATCCACATACACCTAGCACAGACAGCAGAACATCTGAGTGAAACAGCAAACTGACAGTCATCTAAGGCAGTCAGTCCTATGAGAAGCAAGGGGCAGAGCAGGGTCATGTGGGAAACTGAAGAAATGAAGTGGTTTACCAAACCATCCAGAGAAAGAATCTCAAGAATGCTAGAATTGCTCTACCCAAAACTCTAAAGAAGACAAAGATGGACACATTCAAATTAAGTCAGCTGGCCAGGCACCTTTCTGAGGCTATTGGATGTAGTGAGGCTGGGACCACACAGCTGGCCACAGTGAAGACAGGATGGATACCTCCTGAAGGAAACCACAAAGAAAGCCAGGGATCATAGGGAAGACACATGAAGTAGACTTCAGAATAGCCCGGATGACCCTGAGCAATCTGTTTAAACAGGCTCTCATCTGTTTACCACAGGCTGCACTCGAGACTATGGCTCAAGAACTGCCCCTACCTGATAAATGCCTTGAGGTATCAATGTGACAGGAATAGATATGTTACCTATTATTTGGAAACTAAGTTTGGAATGAAAAACAGGGTTTGGTAGTGGCTGAGAAGTCACATCTTCCAGGAAAATCAAGTCCTTCAAGAGAGCAAGGAACCATCTGGGTCCAGCTACAACCCCAGGACCTGCGGGCGTCAGACAGCCTCAGGCCTTGCCTAATAATAACCTTTGCAGTCACAGTAATCTGGCACACCAAGTACATACACCTGGTGACTGACAGATGCAACCCCAGCTCATATGTCTTTTCTTACTCATGAAAACATGGAGCTGACTGTAATCATGTAAAATGTCACCAAAAGCAAAAAGAATTGAAGTCCATCAAGTCACTGAGAGCCTGGAGAGATGGCTCAGTGGTTAAGAGCACTGGTTGCTCTTCCAGAGGATCTGAGTTCAAGTCCCAGCACCCACAACGAAGCTTACAATTATCTGTTACTTCAGTCCCTTACAAAACACTAATGGACATTAAAACAAACAAACAAACAAACAAACACTGAAGTTCTGGGTCACCTCCGCTGCCCAGCCAAGGCTCAGACACAAGGTTACCAGCCATGTAAACTGAGGAACCTCGATTTCATCATTCGTTCCTCATTCCTCATATTGACTTTGCACTCACAATCCTCCTGCCTCACATATAATGGCAGTGTTTTGTAAAGAACTCATCTAGGTAGCAATCAGGTACTGGCTCCTTTCAGGATTTACAGGCATAGTCTAGAAGGCCCAAGAGGAAAATGTCGACAACTCCTCCTCTCCAGGCAGAGGCTCCATGAGAGTGAAAGATAACTGTTTACACACAACACCTACAGTACCAGTTTCTGCTAATTTGCTTTTGTTCCTTGAACCAGCATACACAAATGTTTCAAAAAATGCTAACCTTACAAAAGAGCCTAAGAGCATTTTTGGGGGGGCGGGGGTCAGGGGTGACTGCCACTGCAGTACCACAAGGATCTGCACCATCACAGGACTCCCTGTGCAATTCACAGAAGCACTCTAAGTTGGTATTACAGTACCATGCTGTTAGCCATTTACAAAGACCTCTCTATTACAGGTGCTGAGTCCTACTGTGAGTCACCATGACCTTTCCAAACAGGGCAAAGCAGACAAAGCAAGTAACTATCGGCAAAAAAAAAAAGACATAACTTAAAAACCCATCTATTCACGAAGAATAATTTTCTAAGGTTGCACATAGAGGCAAGTGGTAAAGAGCATTCCCAGAGTACATAAGGCCCTTGATTCAATCCCAGAATGCCACATCAGCTGAGTACGCAGCCATGTCTCCTGTCTAATCAACAAGGGGCATCCTTTAGCTTATGTATGTATGTGTGTGTGGTGTCATGAAGAGCCTCCAAAGGTTCAAAGCTCCCACCTTAATCCTAACACGCTTCCAATCTGGAACCACATTCAAAATGACAGGCTGCTGGTTTGTGCTATGTTTTGCTGTTTTTTTTTTTAATCCTCCATTAACAAACTCTGAACCCCAACCCAATTCTCCTATTCCACACATGTTCATTATGGCTCAGCATTTAAGAGCACTGGCTGCTCTTACAGAGGACCTGGGTTCAATTTCCAGCATGCACATGGCAGCTAACAGCCATATGTAACTCTATTTCTAGAAGATCTAACACCCTCTTCTGGCCTCCTTGGCACTAGGGGCACACATGGTACACAGCCATAGATGCAGGCAAACAAACACACTCATACATATGAAATTTTAAAAATCCATTAAAGAAAAAAGAAATGTAAATTATACATCTGTGTGTCCCTTGCTCATGTCTGTGATGTGACCAGGTAAGCTCTTCACATAGGTGTGAAAAAGATGCTTTCCCTAAGTCATCAGGTAAGAAACACATAGTGATACCACGTTTTCATAAAATAAAATGTTCTAGTTTCTAACTGGGGACATACAACACATGACCTAAACTCAATCAATAATTATATGGTCACTGACCACAATGAGTACTGGAGGAGAGGGCAGGGAACACAGACTGGATGAATCACACTGAATCCTGAGACCTTCCTGGGACTAGGGGCCAGCCTTCTTCCTCACTGAGGTATGAGGTGTGACGGTAGTGCCTAAAACTGTTACAGCAACACAACCATGAATAGACCGTGGAGAAATGGGCCAGGACTCTCTGGTGGCGAGCAAACCTCTAGTTCAAGCTGCCTGCCATAGTTCTAATGTTTCAGGTACTACAGCTGATGAGCTACCTTTTTGGATGAACCAGGATTCTTTGAGTTTCTTATAGCTTGGACCATATGCATCCTACCACATTACATCCAATGTCTGCCTCTATTGCTTCTTGTCTTTGCGGCAAGCCATTAAAGCAGACATTTGGTGTCTTAGTTCCCCTACCTGTAAAATGGAGATGAGTAAGTGGGAGATTTGAGTATTTGGTACCAACCTGGGTAGGTATTGCTTACAGTCCTTGAGTGACGGCTGGAAAGGTTGTATTCCGTTTTTACAGTAAGTATCCACCATGCCACGAGTTAACCCATGTGGCGAACCATGGGGATTCTGGCCTATAATTTGTTACAAGAACTATCTGCAGTGAAAATCTAAAAGGTTTGTGATAGGAAACAGATTAAAGTCTCTAACATGACAGCTACTTTCACCAACAATCTTTAAAAAATACTATCTGTAAAAACCAAACATAAACCAAATTGGGTGTGATGGCAGATATCCGTAATCCCAGATGGGGAGATGTCAAGATGGAGGCCAAAGTTCAAAGAAACTTTGTAGGTTACTGCATAGGTACACAAGTATGCTGTCTTCACACAGCTAATGGCACCCTTCTATGTGAAGAAATGTGTATTTGAGGGTGGGAGTGCCTATGCTTGTAAGTGCCCTTAACTATATCTGCACACTCAAACTTGTTTTTGTTTGTCTTTTAATTTTTAAATTTAGAGACCAGAACACAGTCTGCTGGCGGGGGGCTAAAACCATGAGTTTGGCCAGTGCAAAGGTGATCTCAGCTCTCCCTAACATTCATTCCCTCCTCTTCTACCTACTTTTGTAGACAGTACAAATGTTTCAGCAGTCCCTTGGAATACTTTGAGAACCATCTTCTCTCAGACAAAAGGCTATTGACTAGAAGCTCCTGGAGGCAAACTTCTGGGGCCTTGGGTCTTTGGGAACCCCAAGCTTATCACACTCACAAGCAACAGGAAGGCCTTATGCGCTAATGCAATTAGCTCAGGTCTTTCAACACATCTGTGGGGAGGAATCCTACTCAGCATGAATGTCTTTGTCTTACTATCTATCCAAACATCTTGAGGATGATCTATTTTCTTTATTATAAGCTGAGCTCAAACCTGTATGCAAGACAACCGAACATAACAATAAACACAAGGTATTTTTCTCCTTTCCATGGTCAAATAGAGAAATGTATTGCACTAATCCTTTTTATATAAAAGAAAGGAAGGAAGGAAGGAAAGAAGGAAGTCTTGTTAGGGTGCCTAGGATGGATCAAACTCTTGGGGGCTCCTGTGATCCCCCTAACCTCGGCCTCCCCATGAGCTATAGCTTTGGGTCATCCTTCTCAGCCAGTTATGCTTTTATTTTCCCAGGACTTCATATATGCTAGGTTGCTACTCTATTACTGAGCTACATTTCCAGCATTTTAATAAGGGAACTGGCCCAGACAGACACACGGAACAGGGGAGGAATAGTACAACACAATTGCCATTCAATTGAAGAATTAAATAGAGGAAGAATCAAAAGCCTCTGCTTACCCCTTCCCCCTTTTGTTTGTTTTTGAGACAGGATCTCACCATGTAGCCCTGGCTGGCCTAGAACTAGCTATGTAGACCAGGCTGCCCTCAAACTCTCAGAGATCCTCTCCCCAGTGCTGAGATTTAACACATGTGCTGACACATCCAGCTGCACACTCCTAGACTGTATGGCCCAGTTATGGCACACATATAACCCTGGCGTCCACAAGTTTTGGTGGTGGTCATTCCCATGAACAAATATACATACATACATACATACACATATTATTACACATGTAAGCAAACCTTTACATAAACAGTATCCCAGCAAATAGTCTCTTAGTTTGCTTTCTTGGATCTACATCATGTTTTGTAAAACTGACTTAGGGTAAAGACATGCGTGGTCGACCCTCCGCGCATGAAGGATGAAGTGGGATGGCGTAAGTGCACTCGGAACAGGGTACAGTTTCAAAATTACTCACAAGCCAGAGAAGACCAGAGCAGCCACTGTGCGTCACAGAGCTGTGGGTCTCTCTCTCCAGTTCCAGCCCTCAGATCTCAGCAGCAGGTCTCAGCAGGTCAGGAGAAGGGCGGTGCAGGTTACACTCCACACAGCCCTTCTCCCGCTCATCTCCCCCTTTTACTACCAGCAGGGAGGCCTGGAGCTGAGCACAGGCAAGCCGCTGGCTGGGACTCTGTAACACTGTTTTGGGTTTATTTATGGTTACCTTCCATTTACTTAGTGATGCTGCTTTTCCATTATGATAGTGACACAGAGTCTCTTTTTCAATTACATCTGTTATAAAAGTGAGTCAGCTGCAGGGGGAAGTAAAATTAAGTGAGAATGAGATGGAGCCAGCCATAGGATGTAAAACTAGGAGTGGTAGCTAGCTCCTTTACCAGCCGCTGAAGTTCAGGTGATGCAGGCCTCATTTGGTTCAGAGAAGGAGGTCCTAATGACCATAGAGATAGACCTGGATATAAGAAGGAAGAGCTAGCCTGGGCTTGGGCTGAACACCTGTTGATCTTATTGATAACACTGAACCGCCGGAACCGGAGACACAGAAACAAAAGCCATTGTGCCCCGTCGTCACGCGGAAAAAGCACCTTTGACTGACTCTTTCCTGTGGTTAAACTGGAGTTCTGCCTTCCTCACTCAAGAACCTTCCACAATTCTACCTTTGGGAAAGGGGCTGGATGCTCCCTGGCCATGGGAAAGAAAATGGCTGTCCGATCAGACAGTATACTATAACCATGGTATCAGTAGGCAAAAGGAGAAAGCAGGTCGGTAGACTATGCAAGACCCACACATTTCCCTTCATCCTGGTGGGGGAGGCTGGGGCAGCTGCTGAGAACTGAGGACTCTGCTCTCACTTCCCAGGTCCACTCCTGTATTAGAAACCACAGAATGAACTACTGGCAACCTCCTACACCCATCCTGGCCCAGCGTTCTGGATGTTCAGGGTAGTTCCCAAATATTACTGTAAAAAAGCTATCCTAAGCCTCCTAACACAAGGTTAGACCGTGCAGGGTTTCAGGCCATACCTAGGGCAGTGAAAGTGTTGGCAGGTGATGCAGGCAGCCCTACAATGTCCCAGATGTCAAGGGCCTGGATAAGAGGGAGACAAAGTGATACCCAAGGCCAACTCAGGGACAGCGAGTCTCTGGCCGGATGGAAACAGTTGGCTGGCTTTGCTACACTGCTCCAGTTGAGAGCCTGTAAGGCAGTCGGCATAACCTCGTCAGCATGCATTAGTACTGGAAATACCTTCATGCCTTTTCAGCTTCCTGCTCGTCAGTGTTTTCACAAAATCCTGAAAAGATAAGCACCTGTGACATTAGCATAAAGACTCATTTTTCCAGGGTGAAGCGAGGCCAGTGCTGAGGACCCGACAGCATTGGCTGTCATTTCCTGAGCACTTGCTAGGAGCCAGAAAGAGCTTTCATACCCTATAACTGTAAGGGAGAAAATGTGGGGGTTTTGTTGCCCTTCACTCCCTGTGTAGGCTGGCTGTGAATGCATCTGCCTCAGTTCTCAAGTGCTACAATCCCTCCCAAACCCCATCTTTTGGGGTGGTCTCTATGTTGTCCAGGCTGGTTTCAAACCCCTGTGCTCAAACGATCCTCCAAGCCTCAGAAGCATCTGGCATTACAAACCACTGCAGGCCAGAAACAGCTTCCTGTGGTCAGTCAGGGCAAACAAAAAGGTGGTCAGCATGCTTCAATTCTTTTACAGGGCATTTCTTATACAGACAAGACAAAACCAAACATCAAAAAATGAGCTGGGGAGATGGCTCAGTCAGTAAAGTACTTGCCACTAAAGTATGGAGAGTTCAATTCCCGGCATCAGTGTAAAAACTTGCCCTTCCCACTGCCACACACATAACAGAAGCACATATACACAGGATAACAGTGCATAAAGCCCCTAAAAGAAGAAGGCTGTGTGAGATAGCTTAGCACGTAAAGGTGCTTGCCTATGCAAACCTGGCAACCCAAATTCAATCCCTAGGATCAAATTGTAGGAGAGAAAAACAAAACAAAACAATTTCCACAAGTGGTCCTCTGATGAATCTACACTTATAATGTGACAATGAATGCCTGCCCCTGTCCCCCAATCATGTTCGCGTGCACACACACACACTAGTAATAAAAAATACATCTTTTTTTAACAAATCAAAAAGGGCTGGCAAGATGCCTCAAGAACTAAATATGCCTACTGCCAAGCCTGATAACTCAAGTTTCATCTCTGAAACCCACACAGTGGAAAGAACAAACCATTCTCCAGAGTTATCCTCTGACCTCTACCCATGATGTATTAATCACTCATTCACTTACACACACACACACTAATATGCTTTAAAGTTTTAAAAAATGGGAGGGGAAAACATTGAAAGAGACAAAAAAGAATGAAAGAAAAGGAAAAGGGCAAAGAAGCCAGTAGGGGATTAAAAATAAGGAAAAATAATTGGCCAAACTATGGGTTTGAATGCGAATGGACCCTGTTAGTTCACATATTTGAATGGTTGGTCCCAGTGAGTGGAACTGTTTGGGAAGGGTTAGGAGGTGTGGCCTAAGGGTGGGCCTTCATATTTTTAAAAGCTATACCATTCTCAGCTCTTTCTCCTTCCTACTTACAGATAAGATAGAAACTTATATCTACTGCTCCAGCACCAAGCCCCCCACCATCATGATCACAGACTCTAAATCGTCTATAAATTTCCTTGGTCCTGGGGTCTTACCAACGGATAAGTAACTACAATACAAACTGGCAAGGAAAGTAGAAGAAGCCATCAAGCCTTGGCATTGCTAGGAGTGGTAGCTCCCGCCTGCCATCCCATCTCTTGGGAGGCTTGTCCCAAGTTTTGGGCCTGCCTAGCTACAGTGTGAGAGTCTGTCTTTAAAAAGAAAAGGCATTAGCCAGTGTAGTGGTGCATGCCTTTAACAGGCAGAGGCAGGCGGATCTCTGTGAGTTCAAGATCAGCCTGGTCTAACAGTGAGTTCAAGGTCAGTGAGAAATACACTGTGAGACCCTGTCTCAAAAAACCAACCAAACAAACAAACAAAAAAAGGAAAAGAAAAAGTATTATCATGCTTTTTATCTTTAAAATCCCAAAGTCCAGAAAATGTTACCAACCTAAGTGGTAACTCAATAGCTAATTAAAAACCTAGGTGACCTATTTTCTTAATAAGTCTCAGTCTTTTAGATCTGACCAACTTCTGGCCACAGTTCTAAGCACCTCTACCCTTCATTGATAATGAGATAATTTCTTCCTCTAGCCTGAGGTTACCCTCTGCAGTGGGGTGGGGGAGGGGTGTGCGAGGATAGGGGAGCTACATGTGTGATTCACATGACATTTATGAACCTCCAGGACTAGAGTACTATTTGGAAGTGCTGTGAGAGGTCAAAGTACTTCCTATCAGAACACTCCAGAATACCTGCCCCCAAGACTCCCAAGGAAGTGGTGGGGTCCTAAGCACTTGCAAAGTGGCTTTATCAGAAGTGGCTTTCATCTCCTTTGCCTCACAGGAAATGGAAATGGGATATTCTGGGGTCTGGTGTCCTTGAGAGCACCAGGAAAACAGCTCCTCCATAAGAACATGAAGCCTTTAGGACGGTATGGGACAGTTTCCACAAGTCCCAAGCAAGGCAAGGGGGAACCAGGCTGCCCAACTCCATCCTGCCAGGAGACTTCTGAAACATATTTTAAACTGTGAATATAGCTGAGCAACTAAAAACTAAACTGAGTTTCTCTACTGGGCAGAGAAACATGAGACAAAACTCGCAACAGTTACCAAACGTAATAACTGTTATTAACAGACCCTGGCAGTCCCAATAAAAGTTGCTTCTAAAAGCTTTTAAAACACAGTAAGTAGTTGGAACACCCCTGCTCCATGGTTGACCAAAACATATTCCTGAACCAAGGGAGACTTCCAAACCATAATGAAAGGCAAGTAAGACTTCCAATTTTAATTCTGCTCCAAGCACAGTTAAAGCTCAAAGGTGAATCTTGTTAGAAACACCGGTGTGAGCAAATGACTGCACAGAAAGCACCAGTCCACAGTCTCTTTCCCTAGAAAATGCACCTCTCTTTTCTCCATTTCAACGGAAAGGAGATGTAAGCCAAATTCACTAAAAAGAAACAAAAGTTCTTTACAGGTGAGATCTATGCTTTTCTATGTTCTTGATTTTTTTTGTAAAATAATTACAAATGTAAATTTAAAATTATATTTATTTATGTATCTCTGTGTATGTTTTTTATGTATGTGCTTGCATGTCAGGGGAACTCAGGGGAAAATTTGCAGTTCTCTCTCCTTGCAACATCTGGGTCCCAGAAATTGCATTCAGGTCTTCAGGCTTAATGACAAGCACTTTAACTCCCTAAGCTACCTCACCAGCCTTCAAATATGACTTTTTAAATTTTAATAGAAAAAAAATGTACCAGAAGTAGGCTTCACACACATGCTGAGGCTTTATGAGACTGAAATCCTGGGATGGTTCAGAGCTTAGGGCCCAGGTTTAATCCCCTGCACCACAAGGCTGCTCACAACTATCCGGGACTCCACTTCCAGGGGATCTGATACCCTCACTCAGACCTGCATGCAGGCAGAACACCAACGCACATAAAATTAAAAAATAATTTTTTTAAAGTGATTAAAATCTTTAACAATAACAGCCAGCCACACCCTCACTAGCTGGCTGGGTGTGCCTCAGTTTCCTTTAACTGTATAAGCACATTAGAACAATAACTGTCTCTCAAAGGCGCAAAGAGGTTTCCTTCAGCTATTGCCGAGAGGCCTTTCTAACGCTGCCTGGTACTCAACAGACACTCAGTATATGCTCTCTGCTTCTCACAGCTTACCTGTGATTACTGGGATCTGATCCTCTGTGGCATGCTATTTATTAAGTTGTCTGAGCTTCACATGGCAACTTGGGAAACCTTGCTTTCACACAGCTGATATCAACTGTCAGTGGTGAGAGGGCTTACTTAGATTCAGTATCACAGATCCAAAAATGAGTTTTTCCTGGGACACCCACAGGTCACTAGACATTGTTCCCACTTTAACAGCAAGACACAAAATAAAATAAAATAAACTTGAAATCCGCTAAAAACCAAACACACTGCAAACAAATCAACGCACTGGGCTTTTTATTCAATCCACTGTACTAGAGACTGTTTATTTGTTCAGTAAGTAATTTCTTAAATTCCTATTGAATGCCAAGTTCAGGGGTAAGCAAGACACAGCCCCTGCTTTTGGAACAATTACGATGTACGGAAGAGGAGACAAGTCAGATGTTGAGCGAGGGATGTCAGTCCTAAGGACCAGGCAATGGCCTCCAGCTGATGAAGTTACTGTCCTCCCTTTAGATATCAAAGAAAACACATAAAAGGGACACAGAGGATCGTGGAAGGAGAGGGGCTTGCAGGAAGTGGACTGCTGACCCCTAGATCCTTCCAGTAGCAGTCCCTCTGTCCCAGAGGCATCCCATCCCGAGGTGCCGGCTAGCCTCCTTCAGCTGCTATGAGGAACATGACAAGCCACTCACAGGTGCTTAGCTGGCTCCACCTAGCTCATCAGTTCAGGGCACTTCTGGCTTCTGCCTCCAGATGACCTGAGCATTCCTGTAAGCCTCTTTCTGTCAAGAGTTTTGTGAACAGAACCTAGAGCTCTGCTCGGTTAAGGGAACTACCAAGTCATAAAGACATGCAAAGCCTGGGAATGCAGCTCAGTTGGCAGAGTGCTTGCCCAGCAAGCAAGAAGCCTTGGGTTTGACCCCTAGCACTGCATAGACAAGGCCCGGGAGCACATCGGAAGTTCAAGGTTATCCTTGGTTACATGTAACCAAGGCCAGCCTGGGATACATGAAACCCTGTCTAAAAAAAAAAAAAAAAAAAAAAAATCTTTATAGAGTTTTGGTCCCTAAGATCCCTGAGGAGCAATGTCCCATTTCTGGCCACCTTATAACCAATGACTCTGTCACATCCTCAGACTCCGGGGAGTGCTTGACAGACTGTGGAATGCTGAATCATCCTTGTTTCCCTGGAATCTGTTAAGTCCCTTCAGGAACATGCGAGGAAGTGAGAGTGATTCACGCAAGAACTGTGGTACCAACATGATAAAAAGCAAGCTGTTTCCTTGAGCGGTTGCTGGTAGAGGGCAGAGAGGAGCCTGATTTTAGCCACTGGAACCTTTCCTACCCTGGCCTGCCAGGGACACCAACCGTCCCTCGGTCACACTCAGCATAAGGTGGGAACGGACACCATCTCTTGTGGAAGGAAAGCCAACTGCTTGCTCCCCCTTTTTTCCCTCCCATCTTAACATTTCAATTTATGTGTCACAGAAAATTTACATAGTCTCTGCCACAAATCCCCACCCGTTTCCCTATAGAGCGAGGGCGCCGACATTCCAAGCTCAGTTCCAAATAATTCCAACTTCACTGGTTGCCTTTCTATCAGAGAGGAAATTCCAGAAAAGTTGTCTGGCACAGCAAAATCCTTATGAAAATACCCAGTAAGGTGACCAGCCCATTTAGTCAAAAGAGCTTCAAATCTCCATGAGAAAAGGAATTCATGCCAGCATAAAGGGCCTTCAGAGACAGAGAACAGGAGTGCTGTGTAAACACCCAGACCTTTCAATCAGCCAGCCCTGAATTGCTCAGGAGGCTGAGCCCTGAATGGGCCTTCAGACCAGCTTCTCTGGGAGGGGAGAAGGCCAGGGGCAGCACAAGCTCAGCTTCAAGCACACAGCTTCCTTCCTGCTGGTGGCCAGCCTGAGGCCAGCTGAAAAATGAACAGAAAGCCACTTGGTGGAACTGCAGGCAAGATATGCCAGAGCCAGCAAACAAATAAAAGACCACTGCAAGCATGGGCAGAAAGGAACCCTGCACTCCCCAGAAAACGGCTTCCCAGGTGGTTAATGTTTAAAGGAGGGAGAAGGAAGGGATGAAGGTGAGGTCATTTCTGATAGAGAACAGCTGGGCCAATGTGCACTGCCACCAATGCTCTCCTGACGCAGCCAGCTCTTGTCACATCCTCCCCCTCCCCTCCCTCCTCCTCCCCTCCCTCCCCCCCCCCCCCCGCCCCGCAGGGCACACTAGCTATGTGGCAGGCATTGTGAGTTCTCCAGAGTGACAGAAGCGGCAAGGAATGAAGGTTGCCTCCCTCACCTCCAGCTTCCAGGCCTCAGGACACAAGGCCCAACCAGCACCTCAAAGCAAACAAGCTCTTGCTATTCCCCACTGGGACTCAAAGGTCAATGAATCACAGAAACATCTAAAGAAACTGCAGAAAGCACCCTCCATACACAATGCTCCCTGCTGTTGGAATAGGTAAGCCGAACGGGCCCAAGAGTTTTGTGGTATGTTGGGAAATTTCTCCCTCCCTCCAATTCTAAGCATTCTATCACTGAACTATATCCTCATTGACAGGCCCCCACTCAGTTGCACAAGCTGGTCTGGAATTTGTACTCTCTTAACTCAGCCTCCTGAGCTCCTGAAGCTTATGTCATCAAGCCCAGATTGTGGCAGAAAACCTTAGTGTTACATTAATCAAGCACAAATGAGTAAAGCCTGAAGCAAAACAAACCAAGAAATAAACCAACCACCACCAACACCCAATCATGAAGTCCCTCCCACAACCCCTTTCTACAATGGACCTATTTTACTTGACAGAGTACAACCTGGCTGACAGGAAAATACTGCTCTCTCACAGGTCAGGTCAGTCCAACTTTTTGACACTGCAACAGGACGCAGTCATCCAACAAAGTTCATACAACAGAACAATAGAAATGAATTACCAAAGAAAAAGAACTTGCACATAATGTTTTAAGTAACTTTACAGTTTTGCATTGAGCCACACTCAGGGATGTGTTGGAGACTTAAGTGGCCCACTGGCTTCAGTCAGACGTGAACACGCAGGCACAGCGTGTACCGTGCCCGACTTAGAAATGGAGGTGGATTTCAGCCTTAGTTTTTCTCACTTATAAAATGCAGATACAACACTCAGAAGGTGGGAGCAGGAGGATCACCAGTTTGAGAACAGTCTACACTAGAAAGCGAGACCCTATCTCAAAGACAGAATGAAGTATTACTGGGTTTGCAACGGGGATTGTAGAGACCAAAGTTCAGAAGACAGAAGGCATGGAGACACTCGCTGTTATAGTAAAGGCTGAGTGGACACACCTCAGTATTGAGTGCGCAGACAGCAACATCAGGAGGCTGGTGCCAAGAATAGACAAGTGAAGAGAACAATGCTGCCGTCCCCGCCAAGCTTTCTGCCTGAGCTATTCAGAAAAATCAGGTTCTGATGGGGGAGGAGAAGCAGTGAGCCACCGTGAGTACGCTGCAGCTTCATCACCAGGACTGACTAGGTCAAGAGCCAAGCTGTTTTTGCCTGCAATACGAAAGACTCTGGCCAAGGACATTCTGGAGTGCGAGGACTGGCTGAAAGGGGATGACGGGCGGCAGTGGCTCTGTGGTCAACTTTGCCACTAGACCACAGGCAAAGTAAAAATCTTATCCAATTACTTTATATAACGGTTTGTAGAAGAGATATAACAACTATCATTTATCCAAGAAGTACACTGAAGGCAAATGCTAGAAGGTTCTTAAAACAAAGGCTACAGATAGGTGCCTCTCTACACTATCAGCACCTTGAAGGCTGAGGCCATCTGTCTCAAAAACAAACAAAACATATTGAATAACCAGCAGTTCCCATCTTTATCTCCAATAAAGCTATCCTCACTTACCATTTTGGCACCACAGCCTACCGAGAACCACCTGGTTTTCTAAGCATTTTTCCCAGGAAATGCTCTCCCTAGGACATGGACTCAGTTTTCCATGAAAATTGAGACAGTCACCTAAGGGTTTCACCTCAAAGCCTCTGAAGAAATGCTATTGCTCATCATATGCTAAGACTACTCCGTGGTCACTGGCACATTCACTGCATACCTAGTTACAGCAATAATGTAAAAGCTGATTTCTAGTAGAATGCCATGCATGATGACTGTAATTATTATTAAAGTGGGAATGGCACCCATTTAGGTTGAAACGGCTCATTCCATCAGGCTTAATAGGTTACATTTATGGCAGGCGGCGTTATAACACAGATCCAACTATAAAATGGGAACTGGGGTAGATGAAGCAAGATAACAAGCTAAGGATATATACAGCTTGGTGGAGAGCACGTGTGTAGCATGCAGAAGGTCCTCTACAGATTCCAAACGGGAAAGAAGAGACAAGAACACCTGGAATTCCAAGACCAGCCTAGGCTATAGGAGACTCTGCTTTAAACAAACCAACAAGCCATTAATGAGAACAGTGATGATATCAACGTCATTGGGCTATAATATTGTGAGTATGGCAGGGCCTCATATGACCCAGAGTAAGCTGAAGATGACCTTAAATTTCTGATCTGCCTGCCTCTACCTCCCAAGTGCTGGAATCACAGGTGTGTGCCACCATGACAGGTTCATTCAGTTCTGGGGTACAAACTCCTGGCTCTGTACATCCTAGGCAAGAATTCTACCAGCTGAGCTACAGCCCAGCTTAATCAAGCATATTGCTCTCTGCCACCATACCACAGGAACTACTGTTCTGCTTCATTCTACAGATGGAGAAGTCAAGGCTTAGAAAAATAAAGCAACGCACCAGGGCTGTTACAGGGCAGAGTGAGCCTTACAATCCAAACAGTGTACCTTTGAGTCAATGCCTGGATGGCCAGGCCTAGGACATGCTCATCCCATGTGTACAGAAAGGAAGATGCCTAGAAGCCCTGATGATGGCCTAAAAGCTTGGGGTCAGAGCATCAATGACCCCAAAGTACAAGGCAGCCACACTAAACCAAATTAGCACACCACTTGTTATGCCTGCTCATGGGGGCAGAACCTTGACAGGTGGGTGGTGGGAGCACCTAAAGACATACTTGGCTCCAACTAAAAGCCCTTCTTCCCACAGACCCTCCAAGAATGAAGGCAGCCACTGGCTGGCATGCCGGCTCCACCATTGCTAGAGCTCAGCAGAGCCTCAGCCACCATCTGGAAGTGATTTGGCCCAGAGATTCCGGAACGGGGTGGGAGGTTGGAATGACAGGCGCTTGGAGCTCCTGTCCAGCTCAGAAACAAAGCTAGTGTGAATGGGCCTTGGGGGCAGCCAGAACATACCAGGGTCATCCCCTTCCAAAGAGCAGACACCCTCTAAGCAGCTCCTCTATTTTAGCAAGCAGGATGAACACTAGCCAGCTGAGCTGGCCTCCCAGAGTGGTACTGACTCTGAACTTCATTTCAGTGTGCAAACCCTTCCAGCCCAATTTGAGATTATCTGACAGTATCTTGTTCAGTTAACAAGCACTCATAGAGCACTTACTATTTACCCTGAACTGTTCCAGCCACTTAAATACTTTTTATTGTATGAGTGTTTTGCCTGCGTATGTGTGAAGGCACCGTACGTGTGTGCCTGGTCCTACATAGTTCAGAAGAGGGCAGAATATTGCCTGGATTCATAGATGATTATGAGCTACCATGTGGGCAATGGGAATTGAACTCAGGTCTTCTGCAAGAGCAATAAGTGCTCATAACTACTGAGTCAGTTCTCCAGTCACTTAAAAAAATATTAACTTGTTTTATTACAAGTTATGTAAAAGATAGGTAAAAGTATCTTCATTAACAACCATTTAAGGTGGTATTTATTATTTCTATTTCAGCAATTACACAACAGAGGCACAGAAAATTTTAAGATACTTGTAGCAAGTGAGAATTAAACCAGGACACCTTACCCTTAGCTCTGTATCTCACAATAATGGGCTGCTGTCTTGTTGCAAATTGCCCTGAATTTGTCGGTTCTAACAAAGTATACACTTTAACTACATACATGTTCTTTGGGGGTCTTAAACTACATGGTCCAAAAGGACACACTGGTTTTTGCTAGCTAGTTCAGAAAGAACCACAAATGGAAACTGTCTGTAGTTCATTAGTTTACTGATGATGGGATGGATCAAAGAGATGATGAGATCAAAGATGGGTGGCTCGGTGACCCACACAGGGCCTCAGAGTCTTGGAAACTCATGCCAACAATGCCTAGACTGCCCCTGTACAGATAAATTAAATAAGCATGAGGGTCGGCTGCATCTTGTAAAAAGGGGGAAAACTCTTTTCTAAAGGACCAAACCACAATATATTATCCAAATTTCTAGCAGCCTCAATTGTCATTCTTGGGCTTGGAGACCTCTTTTCTTTCCAAAGTGAACTGGGCTGCTCAAAATTCAGGAAGATTTGTGGAGAACACAAGTAAATAAAACTGCCAACTCCGGACAAAAAAAAACAAAAAAACCACACACACAAAAAAAAACCCTATAACTAAGTATGATGTGCCTCACTGTGAACTGCTCAGACTTATTCTCGTGAAACTAAACAAAACTTTGAATTTTGGGGATAGAGCCTAGAGTGGGACCAACTTCTGATGAACCACAAATGTGAGTAAGTAAATAATCAGGGTTGTCTTTCAGAAGTTGTTGGCAGGTATGTCCTCTGGCAGCTGCTGGCATCTCAAGTCTCACAGCTGGGCTAACCAACATGATTCTAAAAGTTCCCACAATGTAAACTGTTGGGAGTTAGCCAAGGCCTATGATGATGCCCTGAATTCTTCTAATAATCTACCCTGGTTATGGACTAAAACATGAGCCCCTGGGGAACAGGAAAACTCAATAAAATGCCACCAATAGAGACAGCAGCTATTCCTCAACAGAGTCAACCATAGATAGAATACAAACTGACTCCACTTACCTCCCGACAGTTACAACATTTAACTCCCTGAGCCCTTATCACAGCCCAGAGGATTAATCCCGTCACTCACCAAAGACCCCATGATCCCTATTACATCTGGGGCTAAGGTTCAAACTGGGGGTCTCCAGCAGCCACTTCAACACCCTAGAACTTAAAAGTGTAGGCTACATCAGCCTTTTTATACAGAGAAGGCAAAGGAACAGGGTATTATTTTCATCTCTGACACTAGAAGGAAATTTACTTGAAGTTCAAAATCAACAGTTTGGCAAACCTGCATTCTGGGCCCAGTGTACTTTCTAGCCGCATCACCTCCAGAAATTGGTTTATTTCTGTTTCCTGTCTTGTACCAAGTAGGGACTAATACTAACATCAGGGACAGTAACAACAGCAACTGCTTTTTAAGTACTGTGTGGCAACCTCTGACCCTCTGGGGGATTGCTACAGAAGATCATTATCAGAAGGAAATTAATTGCTATCAATTGATCATCCTGGATATTCAAAGGGTATAATCAACAGAATAAAACACACAGTGGGTGGCCATATAAAAAAATGCCATGGTGAGCACAAGACAACATAGAATGAACAATGAATAAGTGAACTGAAGTCCAAGCTAGAAGACATTTTTTTGGACAGGCTTTTACCTACAACATCCCTAAGAGTAGAAAGATGCCTTTGGCTCCTTCAGCAGTCTGGGCCCCTGGCAAGACGGACAGGTCTCCAGAGGAAAACCTGTTTGCTAAGAGATCTTTCTGGAAAGCAACTAGGGAGGAGTTGTATATGGTCACACCCTCTAACCTAGGAATACCACTTTGGGGAATATAATCCAAGAAATATTTTAAAGGGACAAATCAAACAGTACAACTTGTGATGGTCTACTGAAACAAACTGGCCATGGGTAAGAGACCCGTATCATAAATGGAGGATAATATGCCTCCGTAGGTTCACAACTGGAAATCATGAGGACCAGTTAGAAAACTGTGAGGGACCACCAAACAAGGCCAGAATGAGACCCTCAAGCTGGAGCATGGCTGTGAAGTCATGACGGAAGCAGCTGCCTGGGAGTAAACAGTTGGTAAATTAAGCAGTCCTTCATTTTCTGGTGCTACGGTTTCTTTCTTTCTTTCTTTCTTTCTTTCTTTCTTTCTTTCTTTCTTTCTTTCTTTCTTTCTTTCTTTCTTTCTTTCTTTTTTTAAAGAGATTCTATGTCATGTTTAACTCCTGATTTAAATTTCTTTTTCGAGTTAATGAAATAAATATACAATTTAAAACAAAGAGTAGATGCAAGTTGAGCTCAGTCAGGCAGGACTTGGGAATCATTCTTCATAGGAAAGGAGCGTTCCCTGTAGAATTGAGTCCCCCCTCCTCAATACAAGAGATGCCTCCCCTCCCAACCGCTCCCCAGGCAGCTTCCTCCACTGAGAAGCCACCCCTGGGAGGGAGAGCCTGTTGAGAGGCTAGTAGTTGTAGCTGCCTGGACTCAGGAAATAGCAACCTGAACTACCTGCCAGCACAGGTGTGGGGAAAGTCCAGGGTGAGGCTGGGAGGAGGTTCAGTCTGGAGGGAACCCCTTTCCACTGGAGAAAGTCCCAGAAGCCACACCCACCTCCCTTTCTTCCTGTCACTGGGGTCACTATAATGGCCTTATTTCCTCAGGAAGAAACTCCAGCCCTAAGTAATCCCCTCCATGAAGTGCACGCATCCCCTGCACACCCATTGTGTACACAAAAATCTCTGCATAAATACATGCTATAAGTGCAGACACGGAAGCCTGAGGGGGCAAATGACACAGCCCAGGCGGGCACACACTTGAACCCCTGTCCCTACCGTCACAAACCACATCAAGGGCCCTGTTCCCTCGTTAGAAGCCTGAACTGTTCCAGACCTTAATTCTCTCGCCCAAGACAGTAGGAAAGAAGCCAGACTCAAACTCCCTCTCTCAGGAAGGCCAGGGAAAGGGGTGGGGCACTGCTTTAGTTCTTAGCTGGGTCATACTAGTGGTGACCTTGAGCAAACCAATTAGCCCTCTAAAAGTCCCCTCTTCTGTAAAATGGACCTAAGGACATCTCAGCTCACAGGACGTTAAGTATTGAGATTACTTAGAAGGCTGTGGCCACACAGCCAGCGCTAGATAAGTCCTCTTCTACAGACATTAATTATTATCGCCACTAAATTATCTCAGTTTCAGGGAACCCGCCAGCGATGAGCCAGAGCTGAGACACGAGGACATTCCCTGTGACTCCCCTGTCTAACCTCAGGGCCCACACCCATTCCGGTGTTGGAAGAGGAGGGGAGGGTCGCAGATCCTCGCTCCACCTAGGTGGAGAGAGCACAAGCCAGAGAACGGCCGCTTCCCCGGTCTCCACACCCAGACTCGGAGCCAACGCCCTTAACAGCCCGGGCGGATCGCTCAGGTGTGGGCGCACCTGGCGAGGGTGAAGTAGGAATTTAGTATTGGAGTCCAGGGCTTTGCCATCAGGGTCATCAGACGATCTCCCCAGCAATCCCCGGGGGTCCCGTAATCAAATCTCCAGCTGTGAATGGAGGTTCTCGGTGCTTAACCCTCCCTCAATACTGCAGCGGTACCGCCAGGCGCACCACGGCGACCAATCACGCCAGGTTCCAGCCCACAGATGGCACCGCAAAAAGGGCCTAGGTTCCTAGGTCCTCATCCCAGGGCCACCTCCTCCTCGTCTAGGCGCCCACCCCCACCCCCAAGAAGCAATGCGCGGTGGGGCGCGCTGCCGGACACCCCGATTTCTGCACACGTAGGGCCCGGCCACAACACTCACCAATGGACACGAGCTTGATGCTTTCATGGTCCAGGAACTCCAGCGCCACCGACACATTCTCCAGCTTCATCTGTCGGAAGGTGGGCCGCTGGTGGTACTTGTGGTGCATGCGCTTCTGGCTGAGCACCTCGAGCAGCGCGATGAGCCGAAGCCCGTCGCTCAGGTCGGTCTGCAGGTTACCGATGCGTTTGTTCACGCATTTGAGGTGCTCATTGCACCAGCGCGTGAACGTGTTCTGCTGAATCTTCTTCCACGGCGCGTCCTCCGCCAGGTCTTTCTCGGTCACCGGCATCCTGGAGGCGGAGAGTGCAGGCAACGAGCGCAAGGGACTGAGATTAAAAAAAAAAAAATGCCACAAGGGCCGGGAGACAGGGAAACGAGGCAAGTGGGAAGGGGGCTCGAACTCCTTGCTACCGTAGGTGCAACAGGAGTTGGTCTGCTCTCATCCACCCCCCGAGCGCGCTAGTAGAGCCTGGCCTGGCGCCTGCGCGCTACGCTGCACCGCCCCCGAGGCTCCGCCCCATTCCGACCCTATAGAAGTGAATTCCTAAGCTGCGCTCGCCCTCTACCGCTCAAAGCCTGCACTACGCCTGAGTTGCCTCCCAAGTCTCAACAACCTGATGTGCTGGCCAGCAAGAAGAAAGTAACCTGGGAAAAGTCCAGAAAAAGGGCACATAAGGAGGCGGAGGACTAGACAGAATGACCACGTGGAGAGGGAATATGCCAGATACCTGGAGGCTCAGTGAGAAGTAGGTGCTCTTCTCAGAGCTTGCAAGGCAACTGTAAGTTGGACACATTGATTTCCTTATGTCCAGGAACTCAGCGTTAAAGTCCAGTGCCACATACGTCTGAGTAGCAGCAGTGAAAAGGAACTGTATTAGTTATCTTTTGCTGGTGTAACAATTACTAAGACTTGCTGTCAAGAATGCCACAAATTTCTTATCTTGCATTTCAGTAAGTTGGTTAGATGTATTGTCTGAGGTTCCATGAGCCAAAATTGAGGTCACTGGCCAAATGTGTTTCTTGCTGAAACTTCTGGGAAATAATCAGTTCCTTTGCCTTTCCAGACACTAGAAGCTGTGTGCATGCTTTGGCTTATGATGCCTCCTTATCTTCAAAGCCTGTACATTAGGGCACAGGACCTTTCTCACCCTGTCATCTCCTTAGCTCTCCAAAGCACGTCTTCGTATAACTCACTTGATGACCCTTCTGATTGTATTGCGTGAGTTGATTAGTCCAGAATGACCTTGCTATATTTTATTTGGTAACTATGATGGCCAAGAGGCTCCAAGAAGGCACAGCCCAGGGAAAGGTCTTGATAAACAGGAGCTGGAACCTACTGACCTGTGTCCCTTTTCTGGTCTCTTTGCTTGGGAGTTCAATTCCTTTCTTTCCACATCCTAAGCCTGGCAACTCTCAATTCCACTTGGTTATCTCTTCCCTGAAGCCACCCTGCTCCCCAGTGTGGGGGAGTATATAGAAATCTAAGGCCTTGAAGAAATTACAGATACATTTCTCACACTGGATCAGTTCCACACTGGGTTGCACACCCCAGTAACAGGGTCACGTCCCTCT
>CM053753.1:10668797-10686195 GCA_028658305.1 Pachyuromys duprasi
CACAAGCAAACAGTAATGTTGAGACAAAATGGGAGAGGCATTTTCCTTTTTGCATTTTAAACCATAGTGCACTCACTCATGTGTGTAGTTCAAGTTAGCCTCACACTCCTCATGTAGCCAAAGATGGCCTTGAACCCTTGATCCTCCTGCCTCGACTTCTAAGTCTGAGATTACAAGCACGGACTGTCACACCGGCCTTAAGATTTTAAAAAGACAATTAAATTAATATTTGTAAAATTCGGATTTCAGGTTGGAGGTTGAACTCAGTGCTAGAACACTGTTGTAGCAAGCACAGCATTGCTTGCAAGTATAAAAAGCTGGAGAGCACCCCTTACTCTGTGGTCAGAGCAGCTTGTGACTGGGGAGCAGGAGAGAAAGCACATACCTCCCCGCCACAGGATATGGTGAAAGGGGCACTTTATCTCTGGTTGATCTTTTAAAACACAGAGGCCTCTGTTGCCTTTAGCTCAAAGGAGGCAGAGGCAAGGGATTGAGAGTATGAGACCAGCCTCAGCCACATAGTGAATTCCAGGCTAGCCTTAGCTACATTACAAGACTCTGTCTTAAGGACAATAAACACCTCCCCAACACACACACATATACATTCACTTACACCTGGGGGCTAGGCAGATAGCTAAGTTGGTAAAGTACTTGCTGTAAAAGCATGAAGATTACTAGAACCATGTAAAAAGGCCAGGTATGGTACCTCTCACCGTTGGGGAGTAGAGACAGGTAGATCCTCGAGACTTGCTAACTAGCCAGCCTAACTTGTTTGGCGATACTAGGTGAGTTATAGCCAGTGAGAGGCAAACAAACGAAACAAAAAACGGTGCATGGCTGCTTATGAACAATACTCAAAGTTGATTTCTTGCATCTTACATGTACATGCAAGCTTGTATACATGTCCCTACATGAGCAGGAGAAAACACATACACATTTAAGTGAGGAGTAAATCAAAGAAACAGCTTGCAATGATTTGGGTGAAGGGTTGTATGTTTTAAGTTAGTTTGTTTACATGTGTGCCTCTGAGTGTGTTTGTGTATGTATGTGTGTGTGTTCATGAAGGTGCCACGGCAGATGTGTAGACATTAGAGGACGTCTTGTGGGGGTCTTTATTTTTTTCCTGCCATGCGAGTTCTGGGGCTCAAACTCACATTGTCAGGTTTTGTGGCAAGTGCCTTAGGCTGCTAAGCCACTACTGGCTCTGATTTTGTTTTTATTTTGAGATCAGGCTGGCCCTTATATATTTTAGGCTGGCCCTGAACTAGCTATGTAGCTGAAGATGAACTTGAACGTCTGATCCTCCTGTTCCTACTTCCCAAGTGCTAGGATTACAGTCATATGCCATCATGCACCAGGCAGTACTGGGTTAAACCCAGGCCTTCATGTAGCCTACATCCCTAGCTTTCTTTCAGTGTTTTGAAGCAGGGCATTATCGTAAACTGCTTGTTTTCCTGCCCCTGCCTCTCAAGTGCTGGGATTATGGGCATGTGTGACCACACCCAGCTGGAGCCTTCTTGAATAGAAGCTTTGGCTCCCTTCTCTCCACTGGTCCTTGGTTGTGGTGGCAGTGGATATCACTTGCAAAGGGACCCACCCCTCTTGGCCTCTGCCTCCTTTGTGCTGTCATATACCTGGTACACATGGATTGATTAATTACTACCATGACACTATTAACATCCCAGTTACTAAGGTATAGGCTTAATTTGTGGATGAATATTTTATTTCATAACAAGGTGACTTCATTCAAGAAATTTGAGTTAAGCAGACTCCTTTTTATAGTTCTTTGATAAGCCTGTAAGCTGTCCACACATCCCTTCATAGGGTGTTAAGGGTGTTACCAACACATGTGGCCACCAGCAAAGTCCTGTCCTTCCTGGTTTCTTGTAGCTTCAGACTAACTCCTTCTAGGCTGAGGCCTGTTTGGATTCACTACAGAGTCCTTTCCTTTTCCTAACCTTCCCTCCAATATTGTTTTCTTTCTCTACTTATCTCCTGTTAAACTGGCAGGGCCAACTCATATTTTATTTCTCATATTGAAACAACCCCACCCAGCCCAGATGAAGGTCAGGCCAGTATTAGACTTGTGCCAGCAGAATTGCTGTTGAAATGGCCCTTCACTGCTTGGAGTCCCCTCACTGCAGAGGCCTGTACACTGGTTTCTTCAAGAGGAGGGAATGGCTATATGGTTATTAGGTCTGGACCAGAGCTTAGGAGCTGCACCTCCTTCTGGTCAGTAAGTTGCCAGCTCTGGTGCAGAGTTTCTGAATCTCATTCAGTTTTCCCACCTGTAAAATAAGATAAGGTTTCCTTCATAAAGAACATTCAAAAGCAAGGGTTGGGGATTAGGTTACTTGGTAGAGTGCTTGCTTAGCATGTATGAAGCCTGAGTTCAATCCCCCAGGAAGACCTTGAACTTCTTTATCACACCATCCTGGTTTAGGAAGTTCTGAGGAGCCCAATACAGATCTTTTAATATGCTAGCTTGGCATTCTGACTACAGAGCTGCATCCCCAACATGACCTTGAACTTCTGATCCCCCTGTCTCTGTCTTCTGAGGGCAGAGATTACAAATGTGCAGTTTAAACAATACCAGATATGGAGCCCGTGGCTTCATGCCTGTAGACAAACACTTTACAAATTAAGCCATAGTGCCTCGTATGTTCTTTTATTTATTTATTTTGATAGGTTTCTCTGTGTAGCCCTGGCTGCCTCAAACTCAGAAATCTGCCTGCCTCTGTCTCCCAAGTGCTGGGATCAAAGGAGTGCACCACCACTGCCAGGCTTTGCTCTCTTAAATCTTAAGGAAAGGCATTTGTTATACAAGGTTCAAAGTTGACATGAAGGACAGGAGTCCATGCTTAGCAACTGCACCCCCAGCCTGCTAATGTCTGACTAGCTACATCACAACACTGGCTGCCTCATCTTTCTCCTCCACCACTCATGCCTTCTGTAACCTTCACCTCAAAATCTGTTTCTGGGACAGCCTGTACTACACCAAACAGGGGTAACGTTGTCCCCAGAAACATTATCACCATGGAAGAGATAAGATGTTCCTTCCTATTAATGGATGCTGTTAAACATAGAATACATGAAACAGTTTCCTCACGACTAGAGCTATCTGGAATGTCCCAGCCAAGCCTGGAAAAGCAGTAGGACACACAGTAGGTCTCAAGAGAGCAGGGTTTCTTCTCCCCCTTTCTCTTCCACCTTCTGCCTAGGACAAGGAGTTTAGCTCTGTCTCACAATGAGATCCAGTATAAGGATTAGCACGAAGACTGGCTTGGCCAATTAGAAAACCCCTTCTAAAAGCGGTCATGAATTTGAGGAGTGTGTGTGTGTGGGGGGGGCGGGTGGAATTGAAGGGAGGAGAGTAGCAGGGCAGTGATGTAACACAATGCTCATGTAGGAAATTCTAAATACCAAGAAGAAAAATCCCAGATGTGCTGGTTAGTTTTATGTTAAGTTGATACAAGCTAGAGTCACCTGAAAAGAGGGACTCTCAGTTGAGGAAATACCTCCTTAAGATCCTAAAGTTGTAGGGCTTCTTCTTACTTAGTGATTGATGGGGAGGGCCCAGGCCTTTGCGGATGGTACCATGCCTGTGCAGCTGGGCCTGGGTTTTTGTTTTGTTCTGTTTGAAATAGGGTCTCTTTACATAGCTCTGACTGTCCTGGAAATCACTAAGTAAACCAGACTGGCCTTGAACTCAGACATCCACTTGCCTCTGGCCGCTGAGTGCTGGGATACAAGATGTGTGCCACAACACCCTGCTAAGTCCTGGGTTATATAAGAAAGCAGGCTGAGCCAGCCATGAGGAGGACGCCTCTCTGTTTGCTCCGGCCTTCAGCTTCCTGCCCTGTTTTGAGTTCCTGCCCTGAAGAGTTATGGGCAAAATCATTCTTGAGACAGAAAGAAAACTAATCTTCCCCAGAGATGAGGACCCTATCTGGCTATTCAATAGCAAGTGATCACTTCCAAAAATATATCCATACAAGCAACACTAAATGAACTCGGCAAGTTGTAGTCATCTATTTGTTCATATATATACATGCATAT
Source organism: Pachyuromys duprasi (assembly GCA_028658305.1). Classification (NCBI taxonomy): domain Eukaryota; kingdom Metazoa; phylum Chordata; class Mammalia; order Rodentia; family Muridae; genus Pachyuromys; species Pachyuromys duprasi. The sequence continues at coordinate 10,672,857 of CM053753.1, forward strand.
ATATATTTATGTACACAAACATTCATGCATATGTAACAATGATAACTGGAAATAGAGTAGGAGTTTGAGAGGAGGGCAGCATGGCAGGTTTGTAGGGAGGATCGAGAGGGCATGATGTAAATACAGTCATACATATATGAAATTAAAATTTTTATTTAATTTTCTTTAAAAGGTGAAAAAAAATCTCTTCTGCAAACCATGATGGTTGGGGGTTTGAATGTGATTCAAGGCAACCATATTTTTGCGTGTCTGTTTTTTTTTTCTTCTTCTTCTTCTTCAGAGAATTCTCAGCCAGATTCCCTTTACACTAGGGCCCGGGGCATCTGAAGGACAGCTTGGTGGCCATATAGGGAGCAGGCAGAGTCCTGGTGACAATACTCAATGTGATGAGTCAGAACCTTCCCTTTTTTGGACTTGTTTCTCAGTCTTGACTAATAGGGCCTGGTCTCTCCCACAGGACTAGGAATTTCCTGGTCTTTTATCTCAGATTTAAGTACCACACCCTCTTCCCCTTCCAGATCCTGGGTGGGAGCTCACAGACGTAACTGCCCAGCGATGCTCATGTTACTTGAGGATACCTGGCTGGCAGAGAACACCTAGTCTTGTCTCCTTACTCATCACTCAAGTCAAAAGCTGCCGCTGGGAGAGAGCCATCGCTATCCTTGAGGAATGTTTGGGGTGACCCAAGAGTTTTTCTCTGGAAGGCTACAGAGCACTTTACAGAATTCCAGACCACCCTGTTCTCTGTCTGGTTTGGCTATTCAAGGGAGCAGCCTATATATTTTAATTTAGGCTTAAAGCCCTGAATCTACTGGGTGAATCTGAGCCATTTCCTTTCTCTAAGCCTCGGCTTCCTCCCGCGCTGTCTCTAGACAATGGTGACACTAGAACCCCAAAGGCGGTTGTCACTGAGGCCATTAAAGGAAGCAGCAAGGATTTCGGAAATAATAACACTGTTCTGAAGATATTTCCTTTTTAATGTTTGAAGTTACTCTCTCTCTCTCTCTCTGTGTATGAGAGAGAGAGAGAGAGAGAGAGAGAGAGAGAACTCTGGAGTCAGTTCTCTCCTTCCACCATGTATGTCCCTGGAGTCTAACTTAGGCCATTCTACTTGGCAGCAAGCGCTTCTATACACTGAGCCATCTTACAGGCCCCTGAGAATATTTTCTGTTCAGAATGTAAAGAAGATGTCTCCAGGCCTACCCTCCTGTCTAAAGGAAAACACAGACTTCTGTGACCCACAGTCAGGCTGTGGGTGTGGAGTCCGGGCACACTCCCAGGGGCCTCCCTCCAATAGCCTATTGGCGCTGGATGATCACAACCACCCCAACCCCCACATGCCCCAGCCCCTCATCCCTGTGAGTCAGCCCCACATTTCTCTTCTTGGCAGCTTCAAAGAAAGGCCTAGAATCTCCGGATCAGAACCGTCTCCCTTGTCACTGCCTAGGCCTGATAAGAGCCGTAAGGTCTGAGTCATCTGAGAGCAGCTGCCCCAGGATTCTCCACTGCTCAGAGCTTGCTCTCAGCACATGCTGGCGCCCAGACCTTACCCATCTGCCGCTGTTCTGGGGTCAAGGCCCTGATTTTTACCACTCAGCCCCAACCGCTGGAAAGTTGCAGCAGGCCAGTGTTAGGTCTCAAATCCCAGACAAATGGCTAAGGTGTTCATTAACATATCAAAGCGGACCTGGCCACCAGATTCTCCCAGCATTCCTCAGACCCTTCCTCTTATAGGGTGTGACTGGCATACCCCGCCGCCTACCCTACACTTCTCTAGCCCAGGGACTGGATTGCCCTTCCCCCAGCTGCCTTTCTGTATATAATCCAAATGTTTTGGTTACCTGCCCCTTCTCGATCTATTTATTGGTCTGGCTCTCCCTTTTCCTCATATAGCCCTGCTCAGGGACATGGTCACTCTGGACTCTTACAGATGTCCCTGCCTCTAGCTACGTTCTCCCTTTTATCTACAATAAACTTTACCCTCCATCATACCTTTCCTTTTTATTTCTTTTTTTTTTTTTTTCATTCAGCCAGGAAGTGAAGTGGCCTCTCCCTGGACTTTATCAGCCTAACTGGCCTAGGGAGTGGAGCATGGGTGAGTACTGTGAGGAAAGGTGAAAGGTGGTTGGTGCCCCGCCTCCTGCTGGAGCGCCGCCCTGGAGAAGCTCTCCCAGCCCCTCCTCACGGTGCACCAGCAGAGCTTTAACCTGACCCAACCCTCCTGTCTACACTCCACCCAGCAACTCGCCTCTGCTCTTCTCTCTTTTTTCAGGCACCATCTTACTATGGAGGCCAGGCTGGCTTCAAACTCAGACATCTTTCAGCCCCTGCTTCTTGAGTGCTGGGATTAAAGGCAGGTCCTGGGGACGGCAAGGCAAAGAGCCTTCTTGGTGGATACTGTTACCCACTGAACCATCTTGCTACTCTCTTATCGTCTCTTCTTTTCCTCCTGTACGTCTTTCTTTCTCTTTCTTCTCTTTTTTTTCTCTCTTTTCTCTTCTCCTTTTTTCTCTCTTTTCTTCCTTCCTTTCTTCCTTCCTTCCTTCCTTCCTTCCTTCCTTCCTTCCTTCCTTCCTTCCTTCCTTCCTTTCTTTCCTCTTTCTTTTCTCTCTCTCTTTTCTTTCACTGTCTCCTGTAGCCTAACCTGCCTTGAACTCTGTTATATGTGAAGATGATTTTGAACTCCTGATCCTCCTGCCTTTACCTCCCGTGTGCTAGGATTATAGGCATGAGCTGCCAAAACTAGTCTTTTGAATACTGGAAATTAAATCCAGATTCCCATGCATGCCGGGCAAGACTCTACCAACTGAGCAAACTGAGCTACACGCTCAGCCCCATATGCTTATACTAAAGACATCTTCCCACCCCTTTCCTGTTCAGATTCTCTCTCTCGTTCTAGCTTTGTGTGCGTTGTGTGGGTGTGGGTGTGTGTTGAGGGAGTTGTCTTAGCCAGTTCAGGCTGCTGCATCAAAAACTACATTAAACGCAGTTGTTCATGAACAGTAACATTTTGTTTCTTATAATTTTGGAGGTTGGAGAAAGTCCAGATGAAGGCACAGGCAGACTTTGAGTGTTGTGTTCTTAAAGATAGTGAACGCCTCTTCCCCTCTCTGTGCCAACATGGAAAAGGTAACCAGTCTTGGGGGTCCAGTGTGATAGTACACACCTGTAATCAGGAGGCTGAGGCAGGAGGATGGAAAGTTCTAGCTACCCTGGGGTATGTAGGGAGACCCTGTCTCAAACATATAAACAAACAAATAAACAGACAGACAAAAATCCCACTCACAAGAGCTCCATTATTATGGCTTAATTACCTCCAGGGTACCCTCCCTCCTGTCACCTTGGGAGTTAGGATTTCTGTTCATAAATTGGATGGGGTTAAGACAATTCAGACTTGTAGGAAGAGTGTTTTCTTCTGATTCCCAAGGCCCCAGTCCTTTCTCCAGAGCTCCAGGTATGGCTGCCCATAGCATCTAGGGCAGCCTCTTAGCCACTTCCCTGGTGTGGATTAAAGCAAAGGGAAGGAATGAAGCCAGCCAGACCCAGATTTTCTAGATTATCCAGGCTGTGTAGGGTCTTTTCAGCAGGAGGGTGAAAATTCCTTCCATTAAACTGAAAAGGAAGAGCTTCTATGACATCCTAAGGCCTCTCGAGGAATATGCAGAAACTACAGCTCTAACACAGCCATCCTTCAGGCACAGACAGAATGAGGATGTCACAGATGGAATAAAAGAGGCCATAAAGGTTATGAACCCTCTGTGAGTCTCAGGAAGGCCACAGTGGCTTTCAATTTAGCTCCTTTTTCCCTCCCTTGTTTGTTTGATTTTTATTTATTTTGAGTTTTTGTTTGCTTATTTGTTTCAGGCAGCCCTGGCTAACCTCGAACTTGCAGAGATCTGCCTGTCTCTGGAGCGGCAGGATTAAAGCCAGATACCAACATGTTTGTTTGTTTGTAAATATTTATTTTCAGGCCTCGATCAGTGCTTAAGAGTACTTACTGCAGCTGGGCGTGGTAGTGCATGCCTGTAAGTGCACTTGTTGAGGCAGAGGCAGGTGAGTTTGAGGCCAGTTTGTAGTATTTTTACTGCTCTTGCTGAGGATACAGGTTCAGTTCCCAGCATCTGCAGGACAGGTCCTGCCCAGTTCCTGGGGATTCTATGTCCTCTCTGGCCTCTGAATGTGGTGAACAGATATATATTCAACCAAAATACCAAACACATGAAATAATTTTTAGAAGATTTATTTTTACTTATATGTATGCTTATGTGAATGTATGCTATATGTATGCAAGTGCCGGGAGAGATAGCGGGAGTCTCTGGAGTTAGTGTTACTGGTGGTTGTGAGCAATATGATGTGGGTGCTGGGAATGGAACTTGGATCCTCTGCAAGAGCAGGAAGTGCTTTAAATCACTGAATCATCTCTCCACCCCTGATATCAATCAATCAATCTATCTATCTATCTATCTATCTATCTATCTATCAATCATATATAGATACATATATATATCTATATGTATCTATATATGTATGATACATATATGTATATGTATATATATATGTATATGTATCTATATATGATTGATAGATAGATAGATAGATAGATAGATATATGTATATATAGTTTTTTTTTTTTTTCCGAGACAAGGTTTCTCTGTGTAGCCCTGGAACTTAATCTGTAGACCAGGCTGGCCTGGAACTAACAGGGATCGGTTTGACCCTGGCTTCTGAGTGCTGGATTAAAGGTATGTACCACCACTGCCTGGCTTATTTTTTGAGGTAGGGTCTCACTGTGTAATGCTGGCTGGCCAGGAACCCACAATGTAGACCAGGCTGACCTTGAACTCACAGAGATCCACCTGTGCTTCCATATCTAGCCCTGTTTTTTTGTTTTGTTTTGTTTTGAGACCAAGTCTTACATCGTATTTTGGATGGCCTGAAACTTACTGTGAACTCATTTTAATTCCCCTGCACAGCCTCCAGAGTGCTGGAGTTATAAGTTTGAGCAACCATCCCATTTTCTCTTACCTTGCTTTTGCACAAGTTCGGTATCACTGGAGACCTCCTAGGAAGCACTGGAAGATGGCAATCCCTGAGCAATTGCGGCTCTAAGAGGAATCAAGCTGGGCCTGGTGGTGCAGTCTTCTAAGCGCATTCTCCAGAGGATGACACTGGGGAATCAAAAGTTCAAGGCCTGTCTGGGCTATACAATGAATCAAGGCCAACCTTGGCATGACTGAGAGAAGTTCCTATGAGGTGAGTATTGCTCCCAGCATGAATGCATTCTGTTTCCAAGCGCACAACTTGAACACCTTCTATTTTACACATTCTTTAGTGCTTACATACAGTGTATTCAGTGTGTGAAAAGAATGTGGTAGAATCTTTGAAAAGACAAGTGTTGAGAAGCCTGAAAGGGGTTCTGTCTTGTATTCTCTGAGAGAACTGAGGTTGTGATGAGCCTTACCCCTAACCTGAACAGCTTTTCCTAGCATGTTTCCTCAGAGCTCAATATTCCCTATGTGAAAACATAGGAAGGAGGTTAGACTTTGAAAAAGTGTTCTGAAGGTTAGGAAGGTGTTTTCTCCTTGAATTCTTTGAGAGAACTTAGTTTGTGATGAATCTTACATTTATCTTCAACTCTTTCTGGTGTGTGTGTTTGTGTGTATACACAATGGTGCATACACACATGTACAGGTATATATGTGTGCTCCTTCTGTTTCCAAAGTCTACATGTCTGCATGTATATATTCACTATGTGAGAAGATACCTGTTTTAGGCCTTAACAAATGACACATTCTCTTCCTTACTATTTTAAATGATCACTATGGGAAAAGAGTATTGTTTTAGGGTTTGTCTAAGGAAGAACTCAGAAGCCTAAGCACATGAATAAAATAAGCACATATTCATTAGTGTCTTTGGCTCAATATTTACTGTGTGAAAAGAGGCTTGCTTCAGGCTTTGACCAAGGAAGAGTGCCAGGAGCCAATGCTTATATATTCTTCCTCCATTCAGTGAGAGAAACTGTTGTATGATGGATTTTTCTTCCAAGCTTAATTCATTTTATTTTATAAGCCCAGATTTCCTAGTGCTTACAAGTGTTCTGTTCATTAAGTCAAAAAAGCCTTTGTAAAAGCACAGTGTTCAGAAGCTTGAGTACATTTTCTTCTTGCCCTCTTTTGGAGACTTTGTGATGAGTATTGCATCTGGTATGAACATTTCTAACTTAAGTGTAGACGCCTTGGTGTTTCTTTTATTTAAAAATTAAATTTTATTTTTATTGTGTGCATTCATTACACACAGTATTGTGCCTCATAAGGAGACGTTCATATGGGTATATGTGGTATGTCAAGCTTGGCCCCTCCTTACTCCTTTATCCTCCCCTTTCTCAATCTCCCCTTCTCCTGTTAGTTCCCATCATTTCCCTAGACACTTTTTCTTCTGCTTTCATGCCACATAGACAAATATGATTTTGTGTGTCTTATAAAATCTAGAACCATGGGCTAGAGAGATGACTCCAGAGTTAAGAGCACTGGTTGCTCTACCAGAGGACACAGATTTAATTCCATGCACCCACAGGTTCAAGTACCAGCATTCACATTGTAGCTCCCAACTATCTGTAACTTTGGGTCAGGGAACCCAAACCCCTCTTCTGGCCTGTGCAGGCATTGCATGCACAAGGTGCACAATACATAACAGTAAAACATGCATTCAAATACAATTTTAAAAGATTAAAAAAAATGTAAAAACTATAAATTTAAAAAACACAAGCATTTTTTTTCTGAAAATAGCTTACTATGATTATATGTAGTAATATCAATTTTCTTGCAAATAAAAACCCTGTTCTTAGCCGGACGTGGTGGCCTATACCTTTAATCCCAGCACTCAGGGAGGCAGAGGCAGGTGGATCACTGTGAGTTTGAGGCCAGTCTTGTCTACGAATTGAGTCCAGAAGAGCCCAGACTACACAGAGAAACCCTGTCCTGAAAAACGAAAACAAACAAGCAAACAAAACAACAAAACACTGTTTTTTATGGTTGAAAAAATACCACCTATCCCTGTCATCTTTTCTTTTCTTTCTGTGTTTAGTTTTAGAAGTTTCAGATGGCATGCATCTTAATGAAAAGAAACAGAGAGATCCAAGTTGGTGGCACCCTATCTGAACAGCAGCTCAACAGTGAGGGCAGAGCATCAGACAGGGCATACTGTGGACCCCTAAACCCCGACACCTGTGTTTCTCAGGTGAGAGGAAAGCCCACAGGAAATGTGAGGTCCAATTTCAGGTCACCCACCTAATCCTGGGAAAAGCTCCCTAGCTCCTGCCCAGCACAGCTGCAACCCTGATCACCACCCCATCCCCCATCCCAGGAGGAAGGCTCCAAACTCTGGTGCCCACTCTCACTGTCCAGGGCACATGGCTCCAAACTAGGGGCTCCTGATGCTTGGGACCCATGGAAGCAACCCCAGACGCTGGTCCAAGGCTCAAACTATCTCCCTAAGGACACAAGCAGGACCTCTGAGCTCACAGGTGCTCTAAAAAGGCTGCTTCCAGCAAGCATAGTGTCTGAGCACACAGTGCCTGGGCTCACTAACTGCAGAGGAAGAAAGCCAGTGGCAGGACAGCTGACTCCTGGATTTCCCTTGGTGAAAGGAGGATCCCTGAGTTCCTGAGGAAGTCGTGTGGTCTGCAGGATCATACATTTGAGGAGACCCCCTGGCAATTCCCTGAGAACCACCCCCTAGTCCGAGATCATTCCCACCTTCTCAGAAGGGCTTCTGCAGGAACATCCAGCTTCCTGCTCAGGGCTCTTTTCACATCCTAAGAACTCCAGTAGGCAACAGGATCTAACATCCAACACCAGAGAAAACAAGATGGCTGAAAGTCAGCATAAAAACACAATCAACAAAAGCCAGAACAAGATGGCATCCCCAGAACCCAGTTATCTCAAGGCAAGCAGCCTTGGATACCTAAATACAACTGAAATGCAAGAAAATGACCTTAAATATATGCTTATGAAGATGATGATGGAGGAAACAAATAAAATCCATAAAGAAATACAGGAAGACACACTCAAACAGATTGAGACCTTAGAGAAGAAATAATTAAATCACTGAAAGAAATACAGGAAAGTTCAAACAAACAGGTAAAGGAATTAAACAAACCACTTAATGGAAGGCAGGAAAATATAAACAAACAAGTGAAGGAAATCAACAAAAAGGTTCATGATCTGAAGTTGGAAATGGAAACACTAAAGAAAACACAAATTGACGAAATCCTGGAGAGGGAGAATTTAGGGAAGAAAACAAGAACTACAGAGGTAAGCATCACCAACAGAATACTAGAGATGGAGGAAAAGAATCTCAGGTATAGAGGACACAATGGAAGAAATCAGTGCATCTGTCAAAGAAAATGTTAATTATAAAAAATTCCTGACACAAAACATCTAAGAAATCAAGGACACCATGAATAGATAAACCTAAGAATAATAAGACTAGAAGAAAGAGAAGATTCCTGGCTTCAAGGACCAAAAAAATATTTTCTATAAAATCATAGAAGAAAATTTCCCTACTCTTAAGAGATGCCTATAAGCATACAAAAGGCCTACAGAACAAATAGATTAGACCAGAAAAGAAAATCCTCTCTCCACATGAAAATCAAAACACTAAATGTCCAGAACAACAACAAAATTAAAAGCTACAAGGTAAAAAAGGCTAAGTAACATATAATGGCAAACCCATCAGAATCACTGAATTCTCAGCAGAGACCATAAAAGCCAGAAAGGCCTGGGCAGACATTTTGCAGACCCTGGGCAGACCCTAAGAAACCACAGATGCCAGTCCAGACTACTATACCCAGCAAAACTGTCAATCACCATTCAGACACCAGACTCAGTGATGGAAGTTTATTGAATGCTGAACAAAAACTGACCAATCAGGGTCATAATCTGGACTCAGGAGCCAAACTATGATGGCCAATCTGTTTCTAAGGCAGATTTTTTTTTTAAGGGAAAAACTGTAACCAGGTAACCAGATATAGGAAGGAAGGGTGGGAGGTGGATAGCATTACATCATTTTGACTAGTTAAACACAATCGATTTTGTTTCAAGTATATTGTATTGTATCTAGGTAGCTAGACAAAACCTTTTAAGCTGATTGGCTGGGATTTAGGATAGGAGAGCTCTTGGGGCTTTCCAGCTTTCTGGGAGTAAGGAACACAGCAGGATGTTATGATCTTTAGCTCTAGCAAAACATGCATTAATTATTTATTTGTTTTTTTAAATTTATTTATTTATTATGTATACAATGTCTTTTGCATGGACACTTGCACACCAGAAGAGCGCACCAGATCTCATTATAGCTGGTTGTGAGACACCATGTGGTTGCTGAGAATTAAACTCAGGACCAGTCAGGAAGAGCAGTCAGTGCTCTTAACCTCTGAGGCATCTCTCCAGTCATTATCTGTTGTTTTATTTTAAGTAGCAAGTATTGAACTATCGAATTGTATCCTGGTCTCAGGCATGTAGGCCTGAAAACTTGAACTTAATTTCACTACAAATGGAGACTTGGAGGCAAAATGACTTCTGATATGCTAAAGGGATATCAGGCAGGTGTTAACAGAGGAGCCATAGTTATGTTAAGAACTAAAGCAGGTCTCAATAGAGGGGCCACAGAGTTTAAGTTAGTTACAACAATAGATGGAGAAAACAAAGTTCCACAACAGAACCTAATTTAAACAATACCTATGCACAAACCCAACCCTACAGAAGATACTAGAAGGAAAACTCCCACCTGAGGAAGTTAAGTACGCCCGAAAAAACACAGAATATAAACAACTTTACTACAGCAAAACCAAAAGTAGACAAGCACACAAACACACTACTGTGACCAACATCAAAAGAAAAGGAACTAATAGTCACTTGTCATTAATATCTTATATTACATCAATGGACTCAACTCTCCAATAAAAAGATACAGACTAACAGAATGGATGTGTAAACAGGACCCATCATTCTGCTGCATACAAGAAGTATACCTTAGTGAAAAAGATAAACATTATTTGAGAGTAAAGAGCTAGAAAGAGGATTTCCGAGCAAACAGACCCAAGAAGCAAGCTGAAATAACCATTCTAATATCTAATAAAATAGACTTTCAACCAAAATTAATCAAAAGAGATGAGGACGGACACTTCATACTCATCAAAGAAAAATTCCACCAAGAAGATGTCTCAGTTATGAACATCTATGCCTCAAATACAAGGGTACCACATTTGTAAAAGAAACATTAATAAAACTTAAACCACACATCGACCCCCACACATTAATAGTGGGAGGTGTCAACACCCCACTTTCACCAAAGGACAGGCCAGTGAAACAGAAACTAGACAGAGAATTAATGACACTAACAGATGTCATGAATCAAAGGGACCTAATAGACATCTACAGAACTTTTCACCCAAACACAAATGAATATACTCCTCACGGAATCTTCTCCAAAATAGACTATATGGTCAGTCACAAAGCAAGCCTAAACAGATACAAAAATACTGAAATAATCCCTTGTATTCTGTCAGACCACCATGGACTAAAGCTGAAGCTCAGCTGCAACAGAAATAGCAAAAAGCCAACACACACATGGAAACAGAATAACTCTCTACCCAATGACAACTGGGTCAAGGAAGAAATAGAGGAAGAAATTAATGACTTTCTATTACTCAATGCAGATGAAAGCATAGCACACCCAAACTTATGAGACACAATGAAAGCAGTGCTAAGAGGAAAGTACATAGTACTAAGTGCCTTCATAAAGAATTGGAGATATCTCATACGAGCAACTTATTGGCACACCTGAAAGTCCTAGAAAAAAAGAAGCAGACACACCCAAGAGGAATAGATAGCTGGAAATAATCAAACTCAGGGCTGAAATCAATACATTAGAAACAAAGAGAACAGTTCAAAGAATCAGTGAAACCAAGAGCTGGTTCTTTGTTAACAAGATGGACAAACCATTAGCCAAACTAACTAAAAGGTGGAGGGACACTGTCCAAATCAACAAGATCAGAAATGAAAAGGGGGCTATAACAACACAATAAACCCTGAGGAAATTCAAAGAATCATTAGGTCTTACTTCAAAAGCCTATTTGCAACAAAATTTGAAGATGTCAATGAAACAGAAAATTTTCTTGATAGACTCCACTTACCAAAGTTGAATCATGATTAGGTAAACAAATTAAATAGTACTATATCCCCCAAGGAGATAAAAGCAGTCATCAAAAGTCTCCCTTCCACAAAAAAGCCCAGGACCAGATGGTTTCAGCTCAGAATTCTACCAGACCTTCAAAGAAGAGCTAATGCCAATACTTTTCAAACTATTCCACAAAACAGAAATGGAAGGAACATTGCCGAAGTCATTCTCTGAGGCCACAATCACCTTGATACATAAGCCACACAAAGACCCAACAAAGAAAGAGAATTTCAGACCAATTTCCCTTATGAACATTGACATAAAAATGCTCAATAAAATACTCACAAACTGAATCCAAGAACACATCAAAGATATCATCCACCATGACTAAGTAGGCTTCATCCCAGGCATGCAGGGTTGGTTCAATATACAGAAATCCATCAATGTAGGACCTCCCCTATCAGTGGACTTGGGGAGGGACATGAAAGGAGATGAGGGAGGAAGGGTGAGATTGGGAGGGGGAAAGGGAGGGGGCCACAGCTGGGATACAAAGTGAATAATCTGTAATTAATAAAAAAATTATAAAAAAGGATGCTACCAATAGAACAAAATGACAGCCTACAGACTGGGAAAAGATCTTCACCAACCCTACATCTGACAGAAGACTAATATCCAGAATATATAAAGACCTCACAAAATTAAACACCAAAAACCCAAATAACCAGATTTTAAAAATGGGGTTCAGAGCTAAACAGAGAATTCTCAACAGAGAAATATCAAGTGGTGGAGAAATATTTAAAGAAATGCTCAACACCCTTAGTCATCAGGGAAATGCAATCAAAATGACTTTGAGATTCCATTTTACATCCCTCAGAATGGTTAAGATAAAAAACTCAAGTGACAGCACATGCTGGTGAGGATGTGAAGAAAGGGGAACCCTCCTCCATTGCTGATGGGAGGGCAAACTTGTATAACCACTTTGGAAATCAATCTGGCACTTTCTCAGAAAATTGGGATAGTGGTACCTTAAGACCCAGATATACCACTTCAGGGTAAAAGATGCTCCACCACACAAGGACATTTGCTCAACTGTTTATAGCAGTGTTATTCATAATAGCCAGAATATGGAACCCCCCCTAGATGTTCCTCAACTGAGGAATGGATAAAGAAGTTGTGGTACATTTACACAATGGGATACTACTCAACTATTAAAAAAAAAAGAAAATTATGAAATTTGCAGGTAAACTAAAAAAGGTCATCCTGAGTGAGGTAACCCAGAACCAGAAAGACATGCATGGTATATGCTCGCTTATAAGCGGATCTTAGCCATATAATACAGGATAACCATATTAATGAAGCTAAATAACAAGGAGGACCCTAGGGAGGATGCTTAATTCTCATTCAGAAGGACACATAGAATAGACCTGGAAGTGGTTGAAGAGAGGGAACAGGACAGGAGCCTACCACAGATGTCCTCGTCCTCTGAAAGACTCCACCAAACGGGATCAAAGTCTATACTTAGACTCATAGCCAAACTTTGGGCAGTGTGCAGGGAATTATATGAAAGAGTGGAAGGAATAGAAGGACCTGGAGAGGACAGGAGCTCCACAAGGAGACCAACAAAGCCAACAAATCTGGGCCCAGGGGTCCCTGCAGAGACTGATGCACCAACCAAGGACCATGCAAGGAGAGGACCCCCTGCTCAGATGTAGCGGATAGGCAGCTCAGTCTCCATGTGGGTTCCAAGTAAGAGGAGCAGGTGCTGTCTCTGACATGGATTTGTTGTCCACTCCTGGCCAAGCCACAAAGGAAGAGGATGCAGGCCGTCCTGACCGAAACCTCATAGGCTGGGGTCAGATGGTAGGGAAAGAAGGTTCCTCTTTTCTGAGGACTGGGTGACGAGGAAAGAAGGAGGGAGGATGTGACCAGGAAAGGGCTACAATCTAGATATAAAGTGAAAAAGTTATAAAAAAATGAAAAATAAATTACAAAAAGAAAAGAAACAGAAGTAAATAGTACCGTAATTAATCCCTCAAATCCATTTTTTTTAAGACTTTAAAATGTCATGAATTGAAGAAAAGTAACAGAGTGGATTTTGTTCAAATATGAAGCTGGTGAAGTGAAGAAATATCAAAAATGAAGTGTGTAAACTTACACAGTCACA
>CM053753.1:10686695-10735885 GCA_028658305.1 Pachyuromys duprasi
ACATACCCAATAACTCTAAATCTACAACCATGACCTACAGAGCATATTAACCATTTAAAATCAAAGACAAACATATGACACCCATACATATATTTAAACAGACAAAAAATGTTTTTACTCGATCTAAAACCAAATGGTGGGATTCCACATCCACCAACACTCACAGGTGGGATTCCTTATCTACCCCAGGGCCAGGGACTTTTCCTCTTGAGCCCCACAGCTTGTGACTCTCAAGTGTGTCCACTCAGTCCTGTACCACAGGTCCTAAAGACACCTGGAGGGCTTTCAGAACAGAAAATAGAAGTTAGAGGCAAACAAATACTGCATGGAGACACTAAGACAAAACACACTCACCAGCTGGCCAAAAGCAGTCCAACAATTTTCACTCGGCAGTGGCTAGACAGACAGAAACACAAAAACAAAACAACAGATCCGCCAGCACTTCCTGTCTCGTGGGAGCGACCCACTTTCTAGGCCTATCAAACAGATTTGGGACCCCATGTCCCTCACAGTGCTATTGGGGAACACTGCCCCACCGGGATCTGGGACGTCTCCCGAAATCCCCGTGGCATCGGTCTACCAGCTCGTCAGCTGGTGTACCCTGACACGACTGATCCTTGGCCACTCACTGTGTACTACCTTGAGATCTCAAAAATACACAGAAGGACAGAACAGAGACACAGAACTTGGCCAAGACAAACGCGCTTACCCGGGCTTCCGATCCTCCGGCTCAGGAGTCCTGCGAGGTCTTGGGGATCCCGGACAAGTCCCCAAAGTATGTTGTGCCCGAATCATGATTTCCCAAAAGACCACCACCAGGAACTGAGTCCGTTGCAAATCACATGAGGATCTTTTTATTATAAATCATTAAAAGCTGCAACTTGGGCCTACAGCCCCCACTGCCGAAGCAGTGAAGAGCTGAGAGCCTCCCTAATTTCTTTCTTGGCCCTTTTGTCTTTGGTATACAGGAGAGATTCTGTTTTTTTTTAATTGATTTTGTATCCAGCCACTTTGATGAAGGTGTTTATCAGCTGAAGGAGTTCTCTGGTTAAATTTTGGGGGTTGCTCATGTATACTATCATATCGTCTGCAAATAGTGATACTTTGACTTCTTCCTTTCTGATTTCTATCCCCTTGATCTCCTTTAGTTGTCTTATTGCTCTAGCTAGGACTTCAAGTACTATGTTGAAGAGATAGAGAGTGGGAAGCCTTGCCATGTCCCTGATTTCAATGGGATTGAATTAATTTTCTCTCCATTAAGTTTTATGTTGGCTATAGGCTTGTTCTGTAGGCTTTACTCTGTTTAGGTATGTGCCTTGTATCCCTGATCTCTCCCAGACTTTAAACATGAACGGGTGTTAGATTTTGTCAAATGCTTTTTTGGCATCCAAGGAGATGATCATGTAGTTTTTCTCCTTCAGTTTGTGTATATGGTGGATCACATTGATGGATTTCAGTATAATGAACCACCCTTGCATGCCTGGGATGAAGCCTACATGGTCATGGTAGATAATATCTTTTATGTGTTCTTGGATTCAGTTTGCCAGTATTTTATTGAGTATTTTTGCATCAATATTCATAAGAGAGATAGCTCTGAAGTTCTCTTTTTTTGTTGGGTTTTTGTGTGGTTTAGGTATCAAGGTGACTGTGGCTTCATAGAATGAGTCTGGTAGTGTGCCTTCAGTTTCTATTTTGTGGAATAGTATGAAGAGAATTGGAGTTAGCTCTTCTCTAAAGGTCTGGTACAATTCTGCGCTGAAAACATCTGACCCTGGGCTTTTTTGGAAGGGAGACTATTGATGACTGCTTCGATTTCCTTGGGAGATATGGGACTATTTGATATTTCTACCTGACTATCACTTAATTTAGGTAGATGGAATCTATCAAGAAAATTGTCCATTTCATTAAGATTTTCAAATTTCATGACATATACACTTTTTAGTATGACCTAATGATTGTTTGGATTTCCTCAGTATCTGTAGTTATGTCCCCCTTTTCATTTCTGATTTTGTTGATTTGGATAGTTTCTCTCTGCCTTTTTGTTATTTTGGCTAAGGGCTTGCCTATCTTGTTGATTTTCTTAAGAACCAGCTCTTGGTTTCACTGATTCTTTGAACAGTTTTCTTTGTTTCTAATTGATTGATTTCAGCCCTGAGATTGAGTATTTTCAGCCATCTGCTCCTCTTTGGTGTATCTGCTTCTTTTTTTTCTAGGGCTTTCAGTTGGGCCATTAAGTTGCTTGTATGAGATGTTTCAAATTTCTTCTTGAAGGCACTTAGAGCTATGAGCTTTCCTCTTAGCACTGCCTTCATTGTGTCCCATAAGTCTGGGTATGTTTTCATTGAATTCTAGGAAGTCTTTAATTTATTTCTTCCCTAATGCAGCTGTCATTTGTCTAGGGAGTTGTTCTGTTTCCATGTGTGTGTAGGCTTTTTGCTATTTCTGTTGTTGTTAAGGTCCACCTTTAGTCCATGTTGGTCAGATAGGATACAAGGGAATATGTCATTCCTTTTGTATCTTCTGAGGCTTGCTTTGTTACCAATTAAATGTTCTATTTTGAAGAAGGTTCCAGAGGTGCTGAAAAGAAGGTATACTCTTTTGATTTTGGATGAAAAGTTCTGTAGACATCTATTAGGTCCATCGGATTCAGGGTCTCTGCGAGTGCCCTTGTTTCCCTGTTTTGCTTCTGACTGGATGATCTGTCCCTTGATGAGAGTGGAGTGTTGAAGTTTCCTACTATTAAGGTTTTGGAATCAATGTATGATTTCATCTTTAATAATGTCTCATTTACAAATGTAGGTGTTTTTTTTTTTTATTTGGGGCACAGATGTTCAAAATTGTGATGTCCTACTGTTAGAATTATTTTGATCAAAGGGAGTTCCCCTCCTCATCTATTTTGATTAATTTTGGTTGAAAGTCTATTTTATTAGAGATTAAAATCGCTAACTCAGATTGTTTTCTGGGCCATTTGCTTGAAAAATATTTTTCCAGCCCTTTACTCTGATGTGTTTATCTTTGTTGCATAGGTATGTTTCTTGGATGCAGAAGAATGTTGGGTCCTGTTTCTGCAACCATTCTGTTAGTCTGTGTCTTTTTATTGGAGAGTTAAGTCCATTGATGTTGATAGATAATAGTGACCAATGACTGTTAGTTCCTTTTATTGTGGAGTTGGCAGTCTTACTGTGATACATTGCTTTTTTTTCTTTTAATTTTTGTTGAGAAATTATCTGTATCCTATATTTTCTTTGGTGTAGTTGTTTTCATTGGATTGGAGTTTTCCTTCTAGTATCTTCTGTAGGGCTGGTTTGCTGTTTAGATATTGCTTAAATTTAGATTTGTCATGGAATATTTTGTTTTCTCCATCCATGTTGAATGAAAGCTTTGCTGTGTATAGTAGTCTTGGTTGGCATCTGTGTTCCCTTAAAGACTGCATGACATCTGCCAAGGCCCTTCTGGCTTTCATAGTTTCTGATGAGAAGTCTGGTGTGATTCTGATTGGTCTACCTTCTTATGTTACTTGATGTTTTTCCCTTGCGGCCTTTAATATTTTTTCTTTGTTCTGTAAGTTTATTGTTTTGACTATGATATGACATGAGGTTTCTCTTTTCTGGTCTAGTCTATTTGGTGTTCTATAAGCTTCTTGTATGTTTATGGACATCTCTTTCTTTAAGTTGGGAAAAATTTCTTCTATGATTTTCTTAAACGTATTTTCCCATCCTTGAAGCCTGGAGTCTTCTTTTTCATCTATTCCTATTTTTCTTAGGTTACGTCTTTTCATGGTGTCTTTGATTTCTTGGATGATTTGTGTTTGGGACTTTTCTGATTTTACTTTTTCCTTGAGGTAGGTACCAATTTTAGCAAGTGTATCTTCAGCACCCGAGATTCCCTCTTCCTTCTCTTGTATT
Organism: Pachyuromys duprasi; assembly: GCA_028658305.1. Taxonomy (NCBI): domain Eukaryota; kingdom Metazoa; phylum Chordata; class Mammalia; order Rodentia; family Muridae; genus Pachyuromys; species Pachyuromys duprasi. The sequence continues at coordinate 10,690,601 of CM053753.1, forward strand.
CTATTGGTGATGCTTATCTTTATGGTTCCTGATCTTTTCTCTAAGTTCTCCAGTTCCAGGGGTTTCTCTGTTTCTGTTTTCTTTATAGATTCTGTTTTCATGCTTTGCACCATTTCTTTCATCTGATTGATTGTGGCTCCTATTTTTTTTCTGGTTTTTTACGCTCTATATTTTCACTAATTGTTACTCTACATGGGCAGTTATTCTTCTGTATTTCTTTGAGAGCTTTGTTTACTTCCTCTTTTTGTTCCTCTAATAACTGCGTAAGCATAGCTTTAAAGTCATTTTCCTGTGTTTCTGCTAAATTGAAATATCCATTGATTTTGGGGTTTGCTGTGTGGAAGCACATGCTGTTAGCAAGCACAGATTGTGGGTGCAAAGCACTTGTGTAGGTGTCCTGAATACCCAATGGTCTACAGTTTGTGGTGGGCTCTGTGGGCTGGACTCTGAGGTCTGTGGCTGATATTGCAAGTGGGACACATACTCTGTTATGGGCTCTGTATGCCTGGCCCTGTGCTCTGTGCTAGTAGCTGTGAGCACAGCAGGCTGGGCTCTGCTCTCTGAGTTGGGAAGCACTATGTGCTTCCTCTGCTGCCTCCTCCTCAGGCAAGCCTGGAGATTGGAGGTCATGGGGCAATGATGAGGGTTTGAGTGTTCTCAGTCTCAAATCTCAAGAAAGGAGATCTGTGTTTGGAGCAGGCAGCACTGTGCTGTTTGCAAGTTGCTGTATGTGCTGCGGGCTGCTTCCTCTGCCTCCCTGCTGGCTGCAGTACCTCTGCAGCTTCCATTGACTTCAAGCTTGGACCTTTGCAACTGCTTCTGCACATTCCAGGGAAGTGCCTGGGAATCCATTCCCCAGGAGAAGTCCACGGAGATATCTGCGGTTGACTTGTGCCCTATTGGGCTCAGATCACTGTTTGTCCCTCTTCTCTCTGGACACCTCGTGCTGTTGTTTTGGGTTCCATAGCCCCTTGCCTCACCATTTTGGAGTTTCAGGTCCTCTGAATATGGTTGCACTCTGGTTGCCGCCATCTTGCCGATCTCGTCTGACTTCTTTCGTAATATCAAAAAATCATCTAATTTAGTTGTGTGTAGAGGACCATAGTTTTAATCCCATTCTCAGGAGGCAAAAGCAGACAGATTTCTGAGTTTGAAGCTAGCCAAGACTCAAGAGTGAGACTCTTTAAAAAAATACTTCTTAAATTTAGCACATAACGAAATGTTTATTCCAAATAACATTGACAAAGTTAAATTTGTTATCTCATGGTTTTCTTCTAGTCTAAGCTGTGGTAAATTATTTTCCCTTGTTTTTAAATTATTTTCTGGTGCTAGGAATTGAACTTAGAGCCTCACACCTTTGAGGCAAGGATTCCACCACTGATTTTTATCTGAAGCCCTGTCCTTAATGATAGGCCAGTGGGTTGTGAGTGGCTAAGCATATATGAAGAACAAAATTGTGCTATGAATTCATTTCTATTTTTTTCTGTGTCTACTCTGCCCCCAACTTCATCTGTAAGGATGAAGTTCTTTTCAAAACCAGTCCTCCAAGACAAAAAGTGTCTCTAGCCCAGAAAACAATCCTTGCACCTAATCATCTCAAAACTTCTACCTAATCATCTACAGAAATCATCTCAGGAACAGAAGGGGATGAAGAAATGTGATACAGGATACACACCTCCACATTCAGCATGTCCTCCTATGAAAACAGACAAGCAATCCCAGCAAAGTGTTCAGCTTAACAATGTCCTCAGAGACAAATTACAATCATTTCCTGAACTTTTGAAGAAAGAGCCACCACTTGGCATCTCTGAAGTAAAAGCACACTTAAAGGTAATTCTCTTTAAGTTAAAAAATAATATATCTGTCTGTGAGAGAAAAGATGCACCTGGAAATGTTGTTTAAATGAAGGAAAATGCTGACTGTTTTAATTTTCCAATAAAGACTGAAGAGCCAGATGCTGGGGTGAAAACCTTCCAGCTCAGAGATACAGAGAAAGTAACCAGCTAACCTTCCTTCTCAGCTTTGGTCTGGATGGAAAAATGCTTGATAGACAAATGATAAATCCACAAACCAAAATATCACTAATTGAAAATTAGATATTAGGGGGAATGGAGGGTGGAATGGGGCCACAACTAGGATGTAAAGTGAATTTTTAAAAAGCTGACAGCCCAGGAGCAAAAGGTAAAAACACAACAACAAAACAAAACAAAACCCATGGCTAAAGGCTTTCTAGTTCAAAGACCAACAAGCCAAGGAACTGAGGAGCTGAAGCCTCAGCTAAAGTCAGAGCTTGAGCTAATCCTCTTTCTTCTTCTCCAGGCTGTCTTAAATACCTCTCAACTCAAAGTCCCTTCTACTCTTTCATCTCTGTCAGCTGACTCTAGCTCTCCCTCTTGACCTAAGGTTAACTGTATTAGATCCAGTACACAGAGAGCTCTTAGATTAAAAGTGTGTGCTAGGTCTGGGTGAACAACACCATAATCAGCTGTTTGCAATAAATGTAAAGTTCTTGAGTTAAAGGTGTGTGGTAGGGCTCAACCACACCAAAGAAACTGGGTTTACAGTTCACGATTTTTGGGCATCACAATGGGATCAAAGATCCCACAACATGGAAATACTGTCTCTACAGTAATTTAAAAAACATATACCCGGGCTTGAAAATGTCGTTGCATCTTCTTCTTGTCCCTAGTCTAAGATTATACTTCACCTACCTTGTAAGGCTTAAATAAAAATAAATTTGACTATGAGAACAACAAACCAGATCAAGAACATAATTTAAACATTAAAATGTATTTACTATTTTATTTTATATGTCTATGTAGCATATGCATGCAGTTCACACAGAGGTCCACAGAGGGTATTGGGTTCCCTGCAACTAGAGTTACAGGTGGTTATCAGCTGCTATGTGAGTGCTGAGACTCAAACTGGGGTCCTGTAGAAGAGCTGCCAGTGCTCTTAACTGCTGAGCCATGTCTCCAGTCACCTGAACGTATTTTTTTTTAACACAAATGAGAACAATTTATATAACAGTACAAAAATGATGATGATGATAATTGTGATGACTGCTAGACTGCTTATAGTTGAAATGAAAGGAACCAACATGTTTGATAGATAAATAATAAATCCACAAACCAAAATATCACTAACTGAAAATTAGATATTAGGGGGGATGGAGGGTGGAATAGGGCTACAGCCAGGATGTAAAGTGAATAAAAAAGTAAATTTAATAAAAAAGAAAATTAAAATACTACATCTATGTGTAAACCTAGTAAACCAAAAGGGCAGTGGTGGACATTGCATAAATGTATCATGAGCCTAAAAAAAAGATGCACATTTCTGCAATTCAACTAATGTAAAACCAACCAGTACAAGCCTGGGCATAGAAGCTATCACCAGGTAAGGGCAGTATGCTAAGTGTAAAAGCATGGACCTAGACAGACATAGTTAGTTTTTCTCCAGTGTACAATGACAGTTTTTGTGTTCAGGGTGGAATTCGAGAAAACTCACTTCAGGTACAAAGTTTAAAAATCTTAAGGTTTATTTTCTGTGAGTGCAGGCAGGCAGCCAGTTTTGAATCTGAACCTGGTCACCTAGGGGAAGCTGTATTATATTTAAAGAGTGAAAACCATAGAGCAAGGGGAAGCAGGGTGTGCTGGAGCATTGTCCAATCATGTTTTCACACAAGGGGTTAAGCAAGGAAATTTCCATCAACTGGGATAGGAGTAAGTCCCTCAGCCTGGGAACATGAGCTTAGTTTGACCCTGCAGCAAGATGGAGAAGTTGTTCTGGAGGTGTCTGGACTCAGTCAACTGTTTCCTTACAAGGGGTCCCTGACATGTCTGGAGAGACAACTGTTTCTTTGTTACAGAAGCTGTTCACGTACTGGGAAGTCCACAGTTTCCCCAGAGGTTGGAACCCTGAACCTTTATCCCATGTTTAAATAGAGTCTGAAAACAAAATGGTAGTACTTGGAAAAGGTTCTTTTGCTTGTTCTCAACAACAGAGTATTAAATGTTGTATGTATTCATGAAGGCTTACAGCAAGACAGAGGAAGCTGACAATGACAGAGCAATATTGTAAGGATGGTTCCTGACTTTGGAAAAAGAGGAAGTTCTCTTTTTGTGGATTTTTCTCTGTCAATTTTATTATGCTTATAACCCTCCCACATATACCACTAGGTTATCTCTTAATGAGATTGTGTATACATATAGATTACTTTTTTGAGACAACATTTTGTTACCCTAGCTATTCACGAACTTGCTATGTAGTCCAGGCTGCCCTTGAACTCTCAGATTACCTCCTGCCTCTACTTTGACAGTGCTGGGATTAAAGCTATGTACCACCACACTCTGTCACATGGATTATTTTTGATGTCTAAATAAGAGCTGAAGAAAATATTCTCAGATCTTTGTACCTCAATCATCTTCAGTGTTTCTGTTTTCCAAGGGGTGAATGTTATGGTAAATTAACTTGGAATTATACCATGTGACCTTCTGATTGAGAAATAGAGGGGGATGATAAAAATGTTATGAATATATGCTTTTTTATTGACTTAAGACAGATTGCATGATGAGGCAGAAACAATGAATAAGAACTATGAAAATATATCTAAGGTTGACAAATGCCCTCAATTAAAACTCATGTGATCATTGTGGTTCATGTTCCTCTCTCTTACTAAAACCATTGAGATCACCCACTACTTTAAGCACCTTTGACCAGTATATATACTTCCACATATTTTATTAATCTTTTCCCAATCTGCAGGCTGTCGTTTTGAGGACAGTGTCCTTTACCGAAGCTTTTCAGTTTCTTTCTTGTTTTTTTTTTTTTCAACACGGGAAACCAGAAAACTCCTAATATTATGAGGAATGAAACAAAATATGATCTTACCAACCAGAAAACATTACAGGAATTCATTCTTTTTGTCAGTAATTATATTACTTGTAAATGGCTTCTAGCTATGTATAAAGTGTTACAGTCTAGTGGAACTAAATTAAAAACTAGATCAAAATATCCATTGTTTCCATGGAACACACCTCACTGGTAAAGACAATCACAGATTGAGAATCAAAAGATAGAAGTCAAGTCATCAAACAAATGGGAGCTGAAACAAACTGGAGTCACTACTTTGATATGTGGAGAAGTACATTTCAAACTAAAATCAGTAAAAGAAAATAAAAATATTCTATTATGTGTTAACAATTGGACATGAACAACCACAACCACACACACACAACCAGATTATTTAAAGAGAAGAAAATTGGTTTGTATACAAAGTGAGAGTTATTTCAGCCATAAAGAAAAATAAAATCATGACATGTGCAGGAAACAGATGGAATTAGAAATCTGTATCTTAGATAACTGTGGTGGTTTGAATACAAGTGGTTACTACAAACTCACTATTATAAACTCCATGTTATTATTGGGGGTGTGGCCTTGTGGGAGTAAGCATGGTCTTGTTGAAGAAATTGTGTCATGGGATTGGGCTTTGATGTGTCAGAAGCTCAATCCATGCTCAAGGTCTCTCTCTCTTTCTTCCTGTTGCCAACTGATCCACCGTTAGAACTCTCAGCTACTTCTCCAGGGCCATGTCTGCCTGCATGCCACTATATTTCCTACTGTGATAATAATGGACTAAGCTTTTGAACCTGTAAGCCAGCCCAAATTAAATGTTTTTCTTTGTAAGAGTTGCTATGGTCATGGTGTTTCTTCATAACAATAAAACATTGACTAAGACAGTAACATTAGCCAGACAGAGAAAGACAAATATTGGAGGCTTTCACTCACTCATGTGAAGAATCTAAATTTAAATCACATACAGATATGAATAGATAAATACATACTTACATATATATACATACATACATGTGTGTGAGTATGTACATGTGTTTGTGGGCTTATAAAGAGTATGAATCTCCACAATATTATTATATGTAAATTATGAAAATGAAAAGACGATGGAAGACGTGTTTCTTGGGGTGGAGTAAGAGAAGTTTAAGTAAGAATTATATAGAGAAAAGAAGAGGGCCAATTTGAGTAAAATAGGTGGGAAGGCAGAGATCTTTGGAATAGGGAGATGGATGTGACTGAAGTACAAGGGAGTGTGTGTGTGTGTGTGTGTGTGTGTGTGTGTGTGAATACACCATAATCAAACCCAATACGATGTACGCTATCACAACTAGTGTGTGAGGGAGATTGTGTCAACGTATTTGTGGAAGTCAAAGGCTGTCATCAGATGTCTTCTTCAATTGCCCTCTATGTTTACTGAGGAGAGGACTCTCACTGATTTTAGAGCATTCAAGGTCTGCTAGTGCAGCTAGCTAGGCAAACTTGGCATCTGCCTCTCAAGGGTTGGGACTGCTGTCATGTGGTCACACTCACCTGACTTTTTATGTGTGTGCCAGGGTTTTAAAGTCAGTCTTAACCCTTGTTCAGCAAGTGCTTTATCCACAGAGCCATCTCCCCAGCCTATCCTTAAGTTATCACTTCTTTCCTGTTTTTTGTTTTTGCTTAAAATTCAAGTACATTACCCAAACTTTCTGAATCAGACACAGGAGGTGATGGTACATGGCAATATCAGTCCCAACATCTCAGTGTTTGTTATGAAAAAGAATTGATGTAGCTCTTTTCCCCTTCACCTGATAAGCATCAGTCAGGATAACATTCTCTAGGTTACCTTTAAAAACACCTGGAATGACAGGGCAACACCGCTCCTCATCCGGAGAAGAGGGACAGAGAAAAGAGGGACACAGCACTTACATTTTAGTACTCTGATCAAATATCCTTCCTCTTGAAGAGGAGCATACGTTTATCTATTACAGGAATAGGCTAGAAGGGAACCCACAGACTCATGGATGGGAAACATGATTAATTTATTTCTTTGTTCTGTTTTGTAGCACCCACTATTTCTGTGGATTGTTGGGGGACGAGTGCATTTGCATGCATGTGTGTGCATGTGTTTTTGTGTGTGTGTGGTGTGATCTGTGTTCTAACCATGGCATATTTCTCTCATTATTGGACATTTTAATAATACCATGATCATTTAAATTTACTCAAATAACTTCTATATTCTTGAGTTTGCTTTGATTATTTTTGTTATACATTGCTTTATGGTGGAAGATCTGTTAATACCTAAAGATGTTTTTTTCATAAGAATGCTTATGTCATGGATTTACTAATTCACTCTAAGAGCCACACTGGAAAAAGTAGGAGAGGATAGAATGTACCTCACTCCCAGAAGTTCTTTTCCAGGCCTTTCATTTCCAAATCTCTCTACTGCTGTACACAAAACTCACTGTTGAACTTTTCACGTATTTTGGGTGTACCAGGTGTTAGCATCTCCGTGTTGTGGAATGTACAGAATGTATATCAATTTCATTGGTGTTATAGTTTAGATACCATTTTTGTATCCCTGAAGGTTCAGGTGGTAGAGGTGTGGTCTTTACAGTGGTACTTTTGTGTGACATTAGAACTTTTAAGTGGAACCTACTTGGGGGTTCTCAGGACACTGCTTAGAATAAGGGAATGAGGCAGTTCTTGTATAACCCTGCTGTTGCTGGTTGCTTTTACCCTAAGAGAGTTGTTTTAAAGGATCAAGCTTGACCCCTCTGTGCTTTGTGACTCAAGACAAAATTTCCTTGTTGCCATTACTGTCTGTCCCAAAGTGACACAGACAAGACACAGCGTTCAGTAGAAGACCTGTGCTAGGCCACTGGGGTCTGAGCTTCACAAACTTCCAGCTCTGTAAGCCTCCTTTTAAATAGAGCCTGCTGCAGGTATTTCATTGGACAGAGAGTTAATTGATGGCTTGTTTAGTTCAGCTAGACAGAGAGTAAATAAAACCAAAACAGAGAACATTCCTTAGTCTTATCATCTCATGGAAAAATTATTTATTTTAAGAACCTAACATAAAAAACATTCTCAAACTAAAGTAAATTAGAAAAAGCATTACAATATTAAAGCTTTTTTCCTTTTTAAAGGCCAACGAAATGAGTAAAATTTAACAAGTCTGATAAAGAAAAAAAGAGAAAAGAAATTGTTATGATAGTACAATTTAAGTTTATTCTTAAATTTGAAGAAATAATTTAATTTTATGCTATTTAAAATGTTTAATAACACTGGAAGAGACAGAGGACATTTGCATTTGTCTTGACTACCATAACCTTGATAATAAAATTTGACAGATAGTACTGAAACATAATCTATAAGACAGTATCTCCATTATAAAAACAACTCAAAAGATGATTAAAGAGAAGCCTTTGGAAGCTATGTAGGTTGAGATACAGATTTTTACCCCATTGTAAAGAAGCATTTTGAGACATAGTACTCAACTATTCTAAAGTCGTTTTATAAAGTAAAATAAAAATATTTTGAGAATTATTATGCTTAGAAAACAATGTAGATAAATTCTAAACTACTGAACATCTTATAATACTTGCTGGAAATGATGGAGGAGATAGGAATCGTGACTACAATACAACATCAAGAAGAAGATTTTAAGATGTTGTGCTGGTAATCTATAAGTGACTTCTCTGTAATCTTAGTGCTCAGAGAGCAGAGACAGAGATCCCTAGAGCAAACTGGCCTGTGAGACTTCCATTATCTGTGAGCTCTGAACCTACCTATGGATTACCATCCTGACAAGCACACCCAGCATTTACGTGGCTTCTGGAATCTAAACTCAGGTCCTTGCATGTTTACAGTAGGAATTTTAACCACCCATCAGGCTCACCAGCCCTGATGTAATTTCTTTCACAGGAGAAGCTAAAGATCTCAGATTCAATCCCCTTAGAAGAATTAGGAATGTTCCCTCTGTATTAAGGTCTACTAAACACTAGACACCAGATACTAGATAGTATACACTAGATACTAGACACCACCGAAGTATCACACCAACAGTTCTATCCCGGAACTCTTAAAACCAAAGCTTTGTTTAACACGAAAATATTTGAAGAATAAAAATCAAAACTTAAATCCCAAAGAGACTGTTACTACTACTATCTATCAAGAGGTGTTGGCCAATTCCACTAATGTCTATGGTCTACCGATGGCCTACTGTTCTCAGGGCTCAGCAACAACCAGGTCAGATCCACACTTATGGATGTATGTGGTGCATTGGATATAATCTAGTGGCTAGGCACTTGAAAACAAACAAACAAATTCACATATGGGAAAACACAGCTAATATGGCATGAAAGCATATATAAGTGTATTTTCAACTACAGAGATTCATAACTGTTCAACAGACTAAGAATAAGTGACATCTATATCACTCTCCTCTGCTCACACCTTACCCCGGGCTTAGATAACATCACAGAAGAAGTAGTGAAGACAATGTAAGAGCCAGGGCATAGGGAAGAGGACAGAAATGGTTTCCTTAGGACATGACACTTCTTTTGAATGCACAAACTCACGGCAACTGTGTCTGCCTGCACATTATCAAGTCAGTTAATAGTTCTAGGAGACAGGAGGGGTTCCTATGCCATGTCTCAACCTAAAGGGCTACTGGTGGTTGTTATCTGCTAAGAGAAAGATTCACTTTCTTTAAGGGTGGCCATTAGCTGGTTGCCCATGGCCACACATCATAACCACACAGCTATGAACATAGATAGGAACAGCACCAATTGGACTCAATGGATTATACAAATAAAAGCAAATACATTGAGAATGGGGACAAGGGACATTGGAAGAGTGGAAGTCAGATTTGATTAAGGTGTTTTGAACATTATGAATTTAAAAGACTGAGTAGAAAAGAGCTCTTCATAGAAAAAAAAACTCTGTAGAAACTTCAGTAGAAAGGTAAACAAAAACATTAGGAAAGGTATTTTTTCAGTGCTTAAACAATGGGTACATTATTGCCTTGGGCAGTGTGAATGGGTTTTATGTGCCTATGTAACTGACATGTGTCAACAACTATCCTCTGTCTTATTTGTAATATAAAAATAAATAGCTTTAAAAAACTATAAAACTTGATTGACTGAAATATAATTTAGATACAGCATACTTCTTTAACAGAACAGAAAAACAAACTATTGAATAGATGTGATTATCCCCTAACTTAATCCATAAATTCAGCATAGTTTTTTAACCAAAATTAAGATGACATATTTTTTAGCTTATCAAGATTTATCTGCAAAGGTATTATATTTATTTGTGAGAAAACAGAGAAGAAATATTTACATAGAAATATGAATGCTCACATATTTTAAGTACATCAGAAAATGAACTAGTTAACTACATACACTGAAAGTTGATCAGTGAAATTGAATTGAGATTTTGGAAACACACAAAAAAATGGAGGCTGGAATATAATAAAAGTCAGCTTTAAATCCATAAAATTACAAAGGGTGCTGGGGAAACACTCTAAATTTGGACAAAATAAAATTAACTTCTGATCTTACAGCTTAATCTATGTATTTCCAAAACAGTTGAAGATATAAGCAAAGGAAATAAAAATCAATGTATATTAGAAAACATGTCTGAACCCTAAGAATAACATAATTCTAAGCATTATTACACTAGAATGGCAGCTGAGAGCCAGGCAGGCATTTCACATCTGAAATCCAAGCTCTCAAGAAACTGAGACAAGAGAATCACTATGAGTTTAAGGCCAATCTGGGCCACAGAGAACTAGCCTCAATGTAAACAAACAAACCCTCCAGTGCAATTGAGTTGGAAGGAACCTGGAAGTGTCCTTCCAGAGAACAATCTATCACAGTATCTGAAGATACAAGCTGCCAAGGGAGAAAAGCAGTCAGTCCTACTTTGCTTAAAGTCTATGAACCACAATAATGACTGGCCCTACAAGAGAAGCCCAGATCCCTCAGGTCTGGGTTAGTACAGCAAGAGAAAGATTGTAAGAGCCTCAGGACCAGGATACCTACTGGGAAAGAATGTCTTCTGGACATGAAACAGAAGATGCTTCCAAGAAATCTCAACAATGTTGTTGCCTAAACAAGACCTTTATAATAACAGAATCAGTGTACATGACAATATGCATGGGGGCATTTCACAAGGCCCTACCCCACATAAAGTGTTAAAGGTAATCCTTGGTGAGAGAGAAACACACACATACACACACACACAGAAAGACAGAGGCAGAGAGAAAGAGAGGAAGACACACACAGAGACACACAAAGACACACACACACAGAATCTGTTTTCTCCAGGAATTAGCCCTTTCCTAAATTATCTAATCCCAAGTGATCAGCCCTAAACACACAAACATATGAATAACAGTATATGAGCTCATTATATAAAACCTACTGAATCTATTTGGTGGTGGTGTAATAGTAATGGTGTGTGTGTGTGCATAATAATTAAAGAAGATAGATCATGGATTTGATATGGGGAAACATGAAGAAAGTTGGAGGGGTTGAGGTGAACTTAATGCAGTACTTATGTACAGAATTCTCAAAAAAATTTGAAATTAATTTATTTAACATGTAGGTAAAAAATAGAATACTCAAAACTTGCATTACTCAGTGCAAACGGTGTAACCCATAAATTATATGGTTATGAGTCTTTTGTGTGTGTATGTCCGTGTACCATGTGAGTTCCTGATACCAGTGACAGCCAGAAAGTGGTATCAGATGCCCTGGAACTCGAACTATAGAAGACTGTGAGATCTCGTGTAGTGCTGGGAATAGAATCTGGGTCCTCTGGAAGAGAAGCCTATGGTCTTTTTAAATTTTAATTTGTATTTTTTTCACAATTTATTCATTATATATCCCAATTGAAACCCCCTCCTCCCTCAACTCCTCCCAGCCCCACCTTCCCTCCCTTTTCCCCTGTCCCCTTTCCCTAGTCCACTGAAAGGGGGCGTTCTCCTCCTTTGCCATCTGCCCATAGCTTGTCAAGTCTCCTCAGGACTGCCTGGATCCTCTTCCTCTATGGCCTGGTATGGCTTCATCACCAGGGGAGAGTGATCAAAGAGCAGGCAGCTGAGTTCATGACAGAGGCAGCCTCTGCTCCCCTTACTCTGGAGCCCACATGGAGACTGAGCCTTTGTTCTGAACTGCTGAGCCGCCTCTCCAGCCCAAACAGAATTGTTTTAACAAGTGTGAATGGGTGGTTGATCCAGACTGAATTAGGTGGGAAAGTGGGACTTTAATATGATCAAAATACATTGTATGTATAAGTGGAATTACCAAAAATTAATTTTCAATAATAATTAAATAATTAATAAATAATTAAAATGAAAACCATAAATATAAGGATGTCTTGAAGGATGCCTTCAACTCAACAAAGTCACATCTAAATTCTTATTAGTGGCATAATTGAACAAATTGACGAAAGAGATACTCAAATCTCATTGTAAAATTTAACAATAAAATTACATAGCCAAAATGCCTGTTAGTGAAGGTCTGGGTAAATAAATTCTATACTGTATAAAGACATTAGTTTATATACTAGCACAGAATTGATTTTGTCAAGAAACCGTATTATGTTTTGCTTTAAAATTAGATACTTTCCCCATAAGCATGCATATATTACTTTATAACCACAGTATTAAAATATAGCTATGTATTTTAATAAGTAATTATAGAAAAAGTAGATCATCTCATTAGAGTATAAATTTATTAATCCTAAGAGCACAATGGTATATATTTATTTAGAAGCCACTAAAATGGTCTTACTTAAAAGGATAATTACATGTATAAAACATTGCCATAAGGAAATAATAAGATATATGGAAAAAGGTAAGAAAGTAAATGTTATGTTAAGAGAGCTCATATAAGAGACATATTTGTTAGCTTAATTTAGTCATTCTTCAGTACATTTTATGCCAAAACATCATGAAGTACAATCTCAAATATTTACAAACATTGTCAATTTAAAAATTAGTAAATAGGTTCAAGAGAGGTTTCTCAGTGGCTAGGAGCATTTATTGCTTTTGCAAAAGGCCTGTGTTCAGTTCCCTCCCATAAGCAATCTCATGAGCATGGGTAATTCTAGTTCCAGGGAATGCACTACCCTCTTTTTGGCCTCTGTGGGCACTGTGTATCCATGTTGTACTTATACACATGTTGGGAAAGCACTCATATACATAAAACAAATTAAGTCTTTTTAAAAGGATTTATAACTGAAACAAAGATGCTGACTAGGTAAGTAAAAAAAAATACTGGTATGTTGTTCATTTAGTAAAACCATTGCACTACTGAAAGCAGTTCAAGCACATGAGCTCGTGGCCTCTGAAACATTGTGATGGGTATATGTTGCAGTCATGTGAGTGTCACTCTGTAGACAGCAGAGCTGTTCCTTTGTTGTCTATCTCCTTTAGTGCAGAGAAATTATGCATTACGACAGCACCCACAGCTAGTGGAAGGGTGTATAGGAGTCTCATGAACTCCTGACTGTCTGCTAGCATTTTTCTATATGCAGGTAAGTTCTGAGCACTTTAGTCACTGGGTGCTACTTAAGCATGCCCTATGGATATTCTGTTCCACCTCATCTCCTCCTCACCCTCCTGTTGTACAAATGCCAAGGGTACACGGGTTTTTAGTGACCTTTACAATGGTTTACCTGAAACCATTGGGAAAAGGAGGGAGACTTAAAGAGGCCTTTCCTTTGCCTTTCCACTGCAGCTGATGGCATCTTTTCTTCAGTTCATGAAGAGGAAACAATTACTTTATAACTGTATGTGCACAAGCTTTACTCAGGAAAATGACTTTAATTTTCAAATATCTGCAGCCATTTCTTTCTGGCTTCAGAAAATGAGGTGTCAATCACTCAGAAACAGCAGGTTTTACTATGGAATGATAGCCAGGAAGAGACAGAAGGCAGCCTGGAGAGGAAGTATTTGATGTATGACTTGAAATAAGATCATGTTAGCTATTCAGTTTTCCTGAAGACTCTTATTGTGTGGGGCAGGTTCCACCATTCTACAAACCTTCAAGGGCATAGGACCGAGATGTGAAGGCCTTCCATCTTAGATGTTCTGTCATTTCACCTAGTATAGACAGGGTTCTATACTAGGATAAAAATATAGCATATATACATATATACATATATATATAACATTTATAGGCATTATATTGTATTTATATTTTCTATCCTAGGAAAACAAATCCTATTCAGACTTACATGGTTTCTAAGTGATAGACCAAAAACGTTCACACTCAGTGCATCAGGTCTTACAATCTGAAAGATCACAAGGGTCAAAACAGTTCATAAAGTTCCTGGTTTGCAGGTTAATGATGAATGTTTGCCTAGCATAACGAAGCCTTGAGGCCAATCCAAATGTCATGTTACGATATTACAATAGTAGTAATTATCATTATTGTCATCATAATACAGTTCATAAAAGATTTAAATATTAAATACCATTATAGCACTAAATATAATTGTTTAGAAGATAATTAAAATGCTCATAGAAAATGATGCTGTGTAAAGTGAAAGTGAGGGCAATGATTACTCAAGATAGATTATGATACACAGATACAGGAAAAACAGCATGAATTGTTACTAATGGAGGGCTTGTAGATATTTTCTTTTATTTGGAATTTTAAAGTTACACAAGCCTATTAATATCTATAAATCTGGAAGACAATAGCAAGAGACCTGTCCAAAAGTCGTTCTGTGTTAGCCAGCATAGAATCATCAATCTGGAGCAAGTGAACAGGAAGACCATGGGAGTTTAACTCAGGTGGAATGATGAATGAGTGGCAGAAAGAATGTTAGAGTATTGAAATTACTGACAGCCAGATCTTCAAGGAAACTGGGATATCATTGCATCCAGCCTCTTCATTTGCAGAGGAGGAAACAGTGAGGAGGAATTGGGGAAGGAAGTGAGCTCCCCTAAGCCAATGAATAATCACCGTCTTAACAGAATAAAAAATGGACATTAGTTCCTTAAAAGATTCTTTTTTCTTTGCCCTCCAAAAAACTCAATGTCTTAAAAAATGTGATTTTTAGCCTCTGACATGACTGCAAAATTTAACTAGCATGAAAAAATGAACATTTTCGAAACATTTACTATCCCTTTATAAGCTTATAAGCTATATAAATTTAAAATTATGCCTTCACACTCATTTCATTAATTCTGCTTTTGCTTCCTTCAGCTATGAAGAAAAGATTCCCCTCTCTCTGCTTTTCTCATCTTTCTCCCTTCCTCTTTCTCATTAGTTCATTCATTTATTCATTTACATATATGTTAATTTTATCTATACAAACATTGTACGGCAATCACATACTGAAATGAGAGCCCGACCACATACTACTTTGCCACTCCAAGATGGCAACTGGCATTTAACATGCAACTCCATATTTTCCCACTCCTTTTTCCTTTCCTGCTTTCATTCAAAACTTTCTGTGATTCCAATGGAAACAAATTCACTCTAAGACAAAACTACCCACCTCTTTTAACTGATTATATCACCAAATTCCCAGACAGAATTTTATAGGGACAAAGTTTGTTTGACTCTGAGTCAGGAGCAGTGACAGCCCAGTCCCAACTGGGACCTTTATGCAAATGGGAACATGTAGTTTGTCTTGAACTCAGCACAGGATTTCCTCCAGGCAGTGAGATCTTAGGCAATATGATGGGAGTGAAAGCTGAAAGGTACAAGCATGGATGAATTTCATCACTTCTGTGTAAAAGGGTTTTGGCCAACATTTGCTGCCTATTCTGCCTGGGCTCAGAATACAGCAGGCCCTGCCCATTTGAGGTAAGAAGTGGGGGGGGGGGGCAGGACAAGATGGCAGCTCAGGAGGATGCTGCTTCTGAGCTGCAGAACATTTTCAGTACAGCGACCAAGGGACTGAACTGTGGGCCCTAAAACAACAGTGATCCTGTTTTCCTGGTGAGAGGAAGCCCCAAGGTACAGGAACTGTCCCAGTCCACTCACAGGACACCCAGCCAGAACCGGGAAGAGATCAGCAGTCAGGCAGACACTCGGTCATCAGACCAGAATCACATGCCTGCCTGTCCTGATCACCTTCCAAGGCTGAACAGTGGGCACAAAAAACACCAGAGACTGGGAGTCCCAGTCGCAAGAAAAACCCACAGGGAAGGAAGGAAACGGGACTGACCTAGATCACCCAGCCTTCCCTGGGAAAAGATCCTGCAGAATGGCGGGCTCCGGCTTCCCTTCTCTGAACTAGGTTCCACCCAAGTACAGAGACTTGCTGCGGGCCCAACTCTCCACCATAGAAGAACTGTGCACACCAGAACACCAGAGCCTGGCTTTCCCTGTTGGGAGAAAATCCCACAGGGAAGGAAGCAAACAGGGACTGAGTTAGGGTACCCAGGATCTCCCTGGAAAACGTCCCCTAGATCAGTGTGTGCTTGCTCTGCCAGCCTAGAGACCTGCTGAGCACCAGCTACCCTTCACAGACAGATCTGTGAGACCCAGAGCATCAGAGGCTGGGTTTCCCTGTCGGGAGAAAACACCACAGGGAAGGACTCCAAATTCTTGAGTACAGGGGCTGTGGAACCCAAAACAACCATAAGAGGAGCCCGGGGAGAAGGGGGCCTGATCTGAGTCCAATAGGACACAGGTCAACCAAGGACTTCTCCATGCACTTCTCCTGGGGAATCAATTCCCCTGCACTTCCCCCTACTGGGCAGAAACAGCAGCAGACATAGCCAAGCCTGCAGCAGAGGAAGCAGGGGAGATGCTGTAGCCAGCAGGAAGGCAGCAGTGGAGGTACTGCAACCAGCATTGAAGCAGAGGAGGCCGCCCGCAGTGCACACAGCAACTGGAGAATAGTGCTGCATGCTCCAAGCACAGATCTCTGGCATTCCTCCAAAGCCTTGTCTGAGGAGGAATCAGCTGAGGAAGCAGATAGCGCTTCTCAACTCAGGGAGGAGAGTGCAGCCTGCTGGGCTTCTGGCTTCCAGTGCAGAACTCAGGGCCTGCTGCAGAGAGTCCACAACAGAATAAGTGTCCCACCCACAGCACCAGCCAGCCACAGACCTCAGAGTCCACTCTGCTGACCCCACCATATACTGTAGAGCAATGGGTGTTTAGGAAACCTGCAAAGGTGCATTATGCCCGCAATCTGTGCTTGCTAACTGCACTAGCATCCACTTCCCCTCCTGCGCTTGCTCCCAACCCATATATCCCAAGCAGCTACACACCCTAACACTCCCTTTCAAGACAAACATCCCTGCACCCTTGCCCGTGCACATGCGCACACACACACTTACTATTCTGCGCCAGTGGCTTCTTCTCCCAAAGGAACAACTGAAGCAACAACACACGCTCTCAAACCACTGGTCCCCACTGATCTTCCTGAAGAATTCTACAGACACCAGAGTAAGACGGTTCCAGTCCAAACATCAGACTTGGAAGAAACAGCAAAGATTATATTTAAGCAATGGCCAAAGGTTGACATAAGACTCACCCAACAAAAATCAGGACAACATGACACCACCAGGAACACCGAAAACTAATGGATATTTTAATTCAACAGAAATTCAGGAAAATGAATTTAAAGCTATGATTAGTCAGTTAATTCAGGAACAAAAAGAGGAAACGAACAGAGCTCTCAAAGAAATTCAAAATAATAAAATGGTCCACAGAGAGGAACAACTAGAAACATATAGAGAGGAAACAAATACAAAAATGGGAGCCACCTTCAATCAGATGAAGGAAATGGTGCAAAGCATGAAAACAGAATTAGAATCTAGAAAGAAAACACAAACAGAGAAAAACCTGGAACTAGAGAACTTAGAGAAAAGGTCAGGAACCAGAAAGGTAAGCATCACCAATAGAATACAAGAGATGGAAGAGAGAATCTCGGGAGCTGAAGATACACTGGCTGAAATGGATTCCTCACTCAAAGAAAAGCTAAAATCAGAAAAGTACCAAACACAAAACATCCAAGAAATCAAGGATGCCATGAAAAGACGAAACCTAAGAAAAATAGGAATAGATGAAAAAGAAGACTCCAGGCTCCAAGGACCGGAAAATATTTTTAAGAAAATCATAGAAGAAAATTTCCCTAACTTAAAAAAGAGATGTCCATAAATATACAAGAAGCCTACAGAACACCAAATAGACTAGACCAGAAAAGAAATACCTCACATCATATTATAGTCAAAACACTAAACCTACAAAACAAAGAAAAAATATTAAAGGCAGCAAGGGAAAAAGTTCAAGTAACATATGAAGGGAGACCTATCAGAATCACAGCAGACTTCTCATCAGAAACTATGAAAGCCAAAAGGGCCTGGGCAGAGGCCATGCAGTCTTTAAGGGAACACAGATGCCAACCTAGACTACTATACCCAGCAAAGCTTCCAATCAACATTAATGCAGAAAATAAAATATTCCATGACAAAACAAATTTAAGCTATGTCTACATAGCAACCCAGCCCTACAGAAGATACTAGAAGGAAAACTCCAATCCAACAAAAACAACTACACCAAAGAAAATATAGGATACAATCTCCCAGCAAAAATTAAAAGAGGAAAAAAAAGCAATGAATCATAGTAAGACCACCAACTCCATAATAAAAGGAACTAATAGTCATTGGTCACTATTATCTATCAACATCAATGGACTCAACTCTCCAATAAAAAGACACAGATGAACAGAATGGTTGCGGATCCAACATTCTGCTGCATCCAAGAAACACACCTATGCAACAAAGATAAACACTACCTCAGAGTAAAGGGCTGGAAAAATATGCTTCAAGCAAATGGACACAGAAAACAAGCTGAGGTAGCAATCCCAGTATCTAATAAAATAGACTTTTGACCAAAACTAATCAAAAGAGATGAGGGGGGACACTTCCTTGTCATTAAAGGAAAATCCCAACAGGAGGACATCACAATTTTGAACATCTATGCTCCCAATACAAGACCACCTACATTTGTAAATGTAACATTATTGAAGATGAAATCTCACATAGATCCAAACACCTTAATAGTGGGAGACTTCAACACTCCACTCTCACCAAGGGACAGATCATCCAGTCAGAAGCAAAACAGGGAAACAAGGGCATTCACAGTGACCCTAAATCAAATGGACCTAACAGATGTCTACAGAACTTTTCAACCTAAATCAAGAGTATACCTTCTTTTCAGCACCTCATGGAACCTCCTCCAAAATAGACCATATAGTTGGTCACAAAGCAAACCTCAGCAGATACAAGAAGATTGAAATAATCTCTTGTATCCTATCTGACCATCATGGTCTAAAAGTGGACCTCAAAAACAACAGAAACAGCAAAAAGCCTGCACATACATGGAAACTGAACAACTTGCTACTCAAGGACAGCTTGGTTAGGGAAGAAATAAAGAAATTAAAGACTTCCTAGAATTCAATGAAAATGAAAGCACAACATACCCAAACCTTTGGGACACAATGAAGGCAGTGCTAAGAGGAAAATTCATAGCACTAAGTGCCTTCAAGAAGAAATTTGAAATATCTCATACAAGCAACTTAATGGCCCAGCTGAAAGCCCTAGGGAAAAAAAAAAGAAGCAGATAAACCACAGAGGAGCAGATGGCTGGAAATAATCAAACTCAGAGCAGAAATCAATCAATTAGAAAAAAAGAAAACTATTCAATGAATCAATGAAACCAAGAGCTGGTTTTTTGAGAAAATCAAAAAGATAGACAGCCCTTAGCTAAAATAACAAAAAGGCAGAGAGAAACTATCCAAATCAGCATAATCAGAAATGAAAAGGGGGACATAACTACAGACACTGAGGAAATCCAAACAATCATTAGGCCTTACTACAAAAGTGTATATGCCACAAAATTTGAAAATATAAATGAAATGGACAATTTTCTTGATAGATTCCATCTATCTAAATTAAGTCAAGATCAGGGGGAAATAGAAGCAGTCATCAACAGTCTCCCTTCCAAAAAAAGCCCTGGGCCAGATGGATTCAGTGCAGAATGCTACCAGACCTTCAAAGAAGTGCTAACTCCAATTCTCTCTAAACTATTACACAAAATAGAAACAGTAGAAACATTACCAAACTCATTCTATGAAACCACAGTCACCTTGATACCTAAACCACACAAAAACCCAACAAAAAAAGAGAACTTCAGACCTTTTTCTCTTATGAACATTGATGCAAAAATAATAAAGAATCCAAGAATGATATAAAAGATATCATCCACCATGACCAAGTAGGCTTTATCCCAGGCATGCAAGGGTGGTTCATTATACTGAAATCCATCAATGTGATCCACCATATACACAAACTGAAGGAGAAAAACCACATGATCATCTCCCTAGATGCTAAAAAAGCATTCCACAAAATCCAGCATCCATTCATGTTTAAAGTCTTAGAGATCAGGGATAAAAGACACATACCTATATATAGTAAAGGCAATATAGAGCAAGCCTTTAGCTAACATCAAACTCAATAGAGAGAAACTTAAATCAATCCCAATGAAATCAGGGACTAGGCAATGCTGCCCACTGTCTCCATATCTCTTCAACATAGTACTTGAAGTCCTAGCTAGAGCAATAAGACAACTAAAGGAGATCAAGGGGATACAAATTGGAAAGGAAGAAGTCAAAGTATCCGTATTTGCAGATGATATGTTAGTATACATGAGTTTGACCCCAACAATTCAACCAGAGAACTCCTTCAACTGATAAATACCTTCAGCAAAGTGGCTGGATACAAATCAACTCAAAAAAATCAGAAGCCCTCCTGTACACTAAAAACTAAAGGGCCGAGAAAGAAATTAGGGAAACAACACCCTTCACAATAGCCACTAATAACATAAAGTACCTTGGGCTGACTCTAACCAAGCAAGTGAAAGACCTGTTTGAGGAAAAACTTCAAGTCTCTGAAGAAAGAAATTGAAGATATCAGAAGATGGAAAGATTTCCCGTGCTCAAGGATTGGTAGGATTAACATAGTGAAAATGGTTATTCTGCCAAAAGCAATCTACAGATTCAATGCAATTCCCATTAAAATACCAACACAATTCTTTACAGAGCATAAAAGGAAAATTCTCAACTTCATATGGAGAAACAAAAAACCCAGAATTTCCCAAACTATCTTCTACAACAATAGATCATCTGGAGGTATCTCTGTCCCTGATCTCAAGCTGTACTACAGAGCAATAGTTATAAAAATTGCATGGTATTGGCATAGAAACAGGATAGTGGATCAATGGAACCAAATAGAAGACCCAGAAATAAACCCACACACCTTTGGAAAACTGGTTTTTGATAAAGATGCCAAATACATCTAAAGGAAAAAAGACAGCATCTTCAACAAATGGTGGTGGTCCAACTGGATGTCTATATGCAGAAAAATGAAAATAGATCCATTTTTATCACTCTGTACAAAACTAAAGTCCAAGTGGATCAAAGACCTCAACATAAAACCAGAAACACTAAAGCAGTTAGAAGAAAAAGTGGGGAAGACCCTAGAACTCATCGGCACAGGAGACTACTTCCTGAACAGAACACCAACAGCACAGGCTCTAAGAGCAACAATCCATAAATGGGACCTCATGAAACTGAAAAGCTTCTGTAAAGCAAAAGACACTATCATCAAAACAAAACAACAAACTGGGAAAGAATCTTCACCAACCCTATATCTGACAGAGGGCTAATATCCAGAACTCAAGAGAAAGAACTCAAGAAGTTAAAAAGCAACAAATCACGTAATCCAATTTTAAAAAATGGGGTATGGAGCTAAACGGAGAACTCTCTGTAGAGGACTGTAGAATGGCAGAAAAACACTTAAAGAAATGGTCAACATCCTTAGCCATCAGGGAGATGCAAATCAAAGCAACCCTGAGATTTCACCTTATACTTGTCAGAATGGCTAAGATCAAAAACTCAAGTGACAACACATGCTAGTGAGGTTGTGGAGAAAGTGGAAATGTAAACTTGTACATCCCCTCTGTAAATCAATTTGGCGCTTTTTAGAATAGAATAGTGATTCCTCAAGATCCAGATATACCTCTCCTAGGCATATATCTGAAACACACTCAAGTACACAACAAGGACATTTGCTCAACTATGTTCATAGCTGCTTTATTCATAATAGCCAGACCTGGAAACAACCCAGATGTCCCTCAGCCAAGGAATGGATACAGAAATTATGGCACTTTTACACAACAGAATACTACTCAGCAATTAAAAACAAGGAAATCATGAAATTCGCAGGCAAATGGTGGGACCTGGACACGATCATCCTGAGTAAGGTATCCCTAAAGCACAAAGACACACATGGTATAAACTCACTTATATAGACTATAAGATAGGATAAACATACTGAAATCTATACACCTAAAGAAGATAAACAAGAAAGAGGACATGGGGTAAGAGGATCAATCCTCACTTAGGTAGACAAATGGGATGGACATTGAATGTAGGAGAAAACACATAGCAGGACAAAAGCCTACCACAGAGGGCCTTGGAAAGACTCTTCCTAACAGTGTATCAAAGCAAATATTAAGGCACATAACCAACCCTTTGGCAGAGTGTAGGGAAGCATATGAAAGAAGGGGGAATTAGTATGAATTGTAGAGGACAGGAGCTCCGGAAGGACTAAATATATCAGGGCACAGGGCTCTTTTATGAGACTGTTTCTCCAACCAAGGACCATGTATGGATATAACCTAGAACCCCTGGTTGAATGTAGTATATGGTAGCTCAATATCTAAGTTGGTACCCTAGTAAGGGGTACAGGGACTATTTTGGTCATGAACTCAATGGCTGGCTCTTCGACCCTCCCCCTCCACCCCCTGAGGGAGAAGCAGCCTTGTTAGGCCACAGAAGACGACATTGCAGCCAGTCCTGAAGAAACCTAATAAGCTAGAGTTAGAGGCCCTCCCCTATCAGTGGACTTGTAAAGGGACAGGGAGGAGATAAGGGAGGGATGGGGGGGGATAGGGAGGAAATGTGGGAAGGGGCTATGGCTGGGATACAAAGTACATAACCTGTGATTAATATAAAAAATGTTAATAAAAAAGTAGACTCTCCCCACCTACTCAAAAAGAAAAATAGCAAATCACCATTGCTCCAAATAACTGAACACTGGAAATGGGAACCAGTCCTGGACATTTCTGAAGACCCAGTGAATGCCATTGATGCTGGAATGGAATGCCATTGATAAAGGAAGACAGAATTGCTTTAACTCACAGCTCTAAAAGAGTTCAGTGCATTGTGGCTGAAACAGCATGGCAGCAGAAGCATGTGGCAGAGTCTCATACTAGTGAAGTAGGAACAGAGAGTATGTCAGGAACTGGGGGACAGGTATGAACTTTAGAGGATCACCTTACTGTATTTCTTTTGCCAGCTTCCTAATGATTCCACAGCTTCAGGGCCACCATCCAGAGAACAAGTGGTCAAATCATGAAACAGAAGACACATTATCAATTCATGCTTTAATTCACTTTATTTTTATTTGGACTTATTACTATGTCATTGTGTCTGTTTACAGAAGTCGGTTATATCGTGATGGGCCAGGAAGCAGAGATGGGGGATTCTGGCACTCTACTTTCTTCTTTTGTCCCCTTTGCTTTGTTTGGATTCTCAACATAGACAATGCTACTACCTATGCTTTCCCTATCAGTTAATCCTTGTAGGAAAGTCTCTAATAAGCATAACACCACCTAAATGATTCTAAATCTATTAGTATGGAAGAAGACAATTAGCCATCACTGCCGTGTCCTGCACAGCGTGGTCCTGAAAACCTTACTGGGATGACAGGCACAGGAAGGATAAACAGAGATACATTTACAGAAAAGTTGAAAATAGGTGAGCCACACACTCTGAAAGAGATGTACTACCACCAGCAGCAGCAACCTGGAAACTCAGTATGTTTATTTTGTACATCTAAATAAAAGAAGTTTATTGTATACAACTAAATAAGGAGACGGGGTTAGCTAATCTCTGTAGGAGATTTCTTTTGATGGAGTCATGTGGGGCTTCAGTCATCCCAAAGGGTGCTGTGATTGATAGTTTCAGCTCATAAGGGTCAATTGTTAATAAACACTCCTAAATGAGTAATGGAAGACCTTGACATTTCTGTAGCCTGATACTCAGAAGGCTTTGCCATTCCTCAGGGTCTGAGACATTGGAGTTCTTGACATGTCTGAGCTTGTATCAACAATACACATACACTGAGGATTTCATCTGCTCACCACAATCACATCTCATATCAGAGCAAGGAGTAGACTGGAATGGAAGGATCAAGTGAAGAGGGGAAGAAAAGAGGGAGACACAGGAGGAATATGGACAGACAACTAAAATTAAGTGCCATTTGAGGAATAGTATGGAAGCCTAATTACAAGCTTTCTAGCATATATACATATATGAAGGTGATCTAAATAAAATCACCAAATAATGGGGGAGAACGAACCCCAACTGGACATCTCTTGTCACTAAATGAAGCTTCCAGTACATCTAATTGAGTTGTCCCATGAGAACTTGCAAATAATTCAGTCTATTGCCAAGACAATCGGATGCTCTCTCTACAAACTGATGGCAACGCTCTGATGCCAAAGATAACACCTACATTTACTCAACTCATTTTACATATAGAAGTTGAACTGATGCCTACATAGAGCCTTTACCTCTGTATGCTAGTGAATTTTGTACAGGAAAGTATTCTGCTACAAAGGGAGAAAAGTAATTGCCATTCTAGTCACAAATCCATTTATCTACAAAGGTGTCCTTTGTGCAATACACTAGTGCAATGATGATACAAAGTTTGTAACCAACCAATATGTGATTTGACTGAAGGCCCACTCCATGAGATGGAACCCATACTTGATATTATATTATATTATTATATTTCTTGGGTGAACAAGAACCTGAGATAGGGACCTAGTGTAAAACCAAATAGGACAGGGACCTAGTGTAAAACCAAATAATACCATATAGTAGCAATTTCTGCATCAGTCTGCATCATTTCAAGTCCTAGGGCTGAAAGAAGTTGACATATTGCCATCCCTAGTTCAGAAGCAATCCCAGTTGATAATCATTTGACAATGAAAATTTAGTTTTTTCCAAGGAAGTTTCACTGAGGTACTCTTATGGGCAAGCTGGATGCCCAGAAGTATATGGCCAATAAAAAATGAACTCAAACTCAATCACATCTTTGAAGGTTCCTTGTTTCATAGTGTAATGTTAGGGTTTAACTTTACCTGTAAATTTATTTTTATTTGTATATATTTTTGTTCTCTCTGTGTTATATGTCCTTTGGCTATATATTATGGCTTCCATTTTAGTGTTCTAAGGGAATCTTGAGTTTAAAAACAAGTGGGTCTCTGTGTCTATCTCTTTTTCTTGTATGTTTTCTTGGGCTTTTTTTCTTTTCTGTTTGTTTTGTCTTATTCAAATGTATTAATTTTTTAAAAATTTATTATTAAGCCTTAAAAGCCTGTTTTCTAATTAGAGATGGAAAGGAGGTGTATCTGTGTGGGAGAGGAGGTGGAGAGGAACTGGAAGGAGTAGAATGAGGGGAAGCTGTGATCAGGATATATTATGTTTATTTAGGATATATTATATATGTATTTAATAAATAGAATATACAATAAAACAACAAACATAAAATATATGAGGATATAAAACAAAGTGTATGTGTGGGGGGTATAATTATCTATTATGCCCAGCAGGAATTAAAACATTCCAAGAGACACTTGTTTCCTTGTCCTTGGCTATCTGATCACTGAAGAAACAGAAGCAAAGAAATTAAAATTTCCTAGGATATCTCACCAGGAAAGAGGGGTAAGAAAAGACTGAAACTCTGGGAACAGGCAGAGGAGGAGCTTGGATCCTGGAGAAACCTTTACAATAATCAGAGGGACAGGAGGGAAGACTGCAGCTGAGAATGTGAGGTGCTGATCCCACTTTGGTTGAGATGTTTAGATTTGCAAATTTCTGTCTCTGTCTTGCTTTCTGTCTCTCATTTTCTATTTACCCTCATGTTAGGTCCCTGAAGATAAACTTAGGCAAGGATAAGAGGAAAGTTACTCATTGTCTTTGTACCTCTTCCCAAAAAGAAGACCACATTGAATAATCTTTTGCATTCTGATTTTACAAATAAAATGTATCATCCTTTCCTCCACTATTCCAAATGTCTCCCTGTACACTGTCCAGTGTTTGGCTGGGAGTCTCAGCATCCGTTTTGATACACTGCTGGGTGGAGCCTCTCAGGGCACAGCTATGCTAGGCTCCTGTCTGAAAGCATAGCAGAGTATCATTAACAATGTCATTGGTTCTCTCCCCTGGGGTGTATGGAAGGATAGAAGGGAGGAAACAGGAGCTCCACAAGAAGACTAACAGAGACAACTATCTGGCACCCAGAAGGGCTTACGAAGACTGAAGCACAAACCAAGGACCATGCATGGACTGTACCTAGGCTTCCTACACAGATATAGCCAATGGGAATCTCTGTCTTCATGTGGGTTTCCTAGTAAGGGGAGCAGAGGCTGTCTCTGACATGGACTCTGTTGCCTGCTTTTCCATCATTTCTTGCTGGTGGGGTTGCCTCACAAGGGGAATAAGATGATCTCCTTCCTGATACAACTTGATGTGCTCTGGTGGGTTGGTGGGGGGGGCACTCCCCTTTTCTGAGGAGTAGGGAAGGAGGGATATGGGGAAGAGGGAGGGAGGGTGGGACCAGAAAGAGAACAGTGAGGGTGCTATGATCAGGATGTAAAGAGAATAAATAAGAAAAATTAATATATAGTACATATTAATATATTATATATTAATATACATATCATCCTTTCCAGTGATTCCCCAGGACAACCCAAGAAGTTTCATTGAGAAATATTAATTTTAGCTTCATTTTCCAAGTCTTTAGAGCTTCTAAATATAACTGTAAAATTTGCTCTTTAATTTTGAATATTCAATTAAGTCTCTGGAATTTATTTTATTTATTAATGTTCTTTTTTTCAATAGAAAAACAACTTCAATAGAGACAAGAATTTGCAAAGGACTAAGTTGGTTGGCTTGCTCTTATGACATTTTGCTTTTATTTTTAAGCTTTTGTTTATAATTTTTATACTGTATTATGATTTTATATTTTTACAGTAAACAGTCTGAGTGATTCAAAAAAGTAAAAATAAAAACAAAATCTGAAATCACCACAATGATGTTACTTTGGTTCTCATTTTCAGTCTCTTTGTGTAGCTCTGCATAGTTCAGTGGGAGAGGCACTGAATCATGTGTGCTGTTTCTATGGTGAAGAACTTCTTACTGTATTACTAACTTCTAGACTTCTAGCCTTGTTTTGTCACTTGCATTTTCTTCTTGTCTGCCATACACAAACTATCATGTGTATTTTCATTCTCTACACATAACTCTAAATATACACAGCTGCTATAGATAAATATTGTTGTTTCAGGTAAACAAGAACATACATCTACATTTTGTAGTTCTCGCTTCCCCTTCTTACTGGTAATCTATCTAAATTAACTTAATTACATAGGCAGTAAGGAATGAATTTTGTGGACAAGCTGACCTTAATTCAATCATTCCCACACTGATAGTTTTTTTTCCACTTGTTGTTATTTAACTGTTAAATAAATAATGCAATGAAGAGTAGGAGCAAATAACTGAGAAAACAAGTAATTATATTTGATAAGGTAACTCATGTCTTAACAAAAAATACATGAAATGTAGGCATATAAAATTAGTATCTATAATAGACATACATGGAAAAAAGTATAATTACATGGTGGCGGTCACATAAAATTATAGTGGTGCTGAAAATTCTTATCCAGTGAAATTGTTGCTATCATAGTGGAGCAGGAAAATTCGTGTTCATGTGTTTATTATAATGCTGGCATAAGTATACCTACTCTGCTGAAGGTTTTATTGTTAAACAATACAGCACATATAATTATGTAAAGTGTATGGTCCATGCTAAGGATTGTCAGTAAGTTTAAAAAATCGAACATAGGGCTCTGGTAAATCTCTAGGGCAAAGGCACATTAGTAATCTGTTTCCTTGTGCCTTTGCTTGCATATCTCATGATCCAGGCTATGTCACCCTTCCTAAGGTCATGTGCATTGTCAGTGTAGGCTCCAGATCAAAGATTTTGGATTTAGTATAGCTCTGGGGGAAGAACCAAAGCAGAGACGACCACATAATCTCCACATGACTGATAAGGCTTTAAGATTTTTTTATTATAGTTTATTCACTTTGTATCCCCCCATAAGCCCCTCCTGCCTTCCCTCCCAATTCCACCTTTCCCTTCCCCTTCTCCACACATTCCCCTCCCCAAGTCCAGTGATAGGGGAGGTCTTCCTTTCCTTCCTTCTGATCCTAGTCTATCAGCTCTCATCAGGAGTGGTTGCATTGTCTTCCTCTGTGGCCCGGTAAGGCTGTTCCCCCATCAGGGTGAGGTGATCAAAGAGCAGGCCATTTGGTTCATGTCAGAGGCAGACCCTCTTCCCATTACTATGGAACCCACTTGGACACTGAACTGCCATGGGCTACATCTGTGCAGGGGTTCTAGGTTTTCTCCATGCATGGTACTTGGTTGGAGTATCAGTCACAGGAAAGACCCCTGTGCTCAGATTTTTGGTTCTGTTGCTCTCCTTGTGGAGCTCCTGTCTTCTCCCTATCTTACTATTTCCCACATCTTTCATGAGATTCCCTGCACTCTGCCCAACAGTTGGCCTTAAGTCTCAGCATCTGCTTTGATATTCTGAAGGGCAGAACCTTTCAGGGGGCCTTTGTGACGGGCTCCTAGCTTGTTTCCTGTTTTCTTCTTCTGATGCCAATCTGCTGGGGATTAAGCATTTTAGCAAGAGCCCTCCCTCTTGATTAGTTTCTTTAGATGTACAGATTTTAGTAGGTTTATCATATATTATATGTCTATATGAGTGAGTATATACCGTGTGTCTTTCTGCTCCTGGGATAGCTCACTCAGGATGATCCTTTCTAGTTCCCACCATTTACCTACAAATTTCATGATATCCTTGTTTTTTGTTGCTGAGTAATATTCCATTGTGTAGATGTACCAAAATTTCCATATCTGTTCCTCAGTTGAGAGGCATCTGGGTTGTTTCCAGCTTCTGGCTATTACAAATAAAGCTTCTATAAATATAAACATGGTTGAGCAAATGTCCTTATCATGTACTTGAGCCTTTTTTGGATATATGCCTTGGAGTGGTAGCTGGATCTTGAGGAAGCACTATTCCTAGTTGTCTGAGGAAGAACCAGATTGATTTCCAGAGTGGTTGTACAAGTTTACATTTCCACCAGTAGTAGAGGAGGGTTCCCTTTTCTCCACAACCTCTCCAGCATGTGTTATCACTTGAGTTTTTGATTTTGGCCATTCTGATGGGTATAAGGTAAAAATCACAGGGTCGTTGTCATTTGCATTTCCCTGATGAGTAAGGATGTTGAGCATTTCTTTAAGTGTTTTTCTGCCATTCGATATTTCTCTATCGAAAGTTTTCTTCCCCATTTTTTAATTGGATTACTTAATTTGTTGCTTTTCAACTTCTGTAGTTCTTTATATATACTGGATATTAGCCTTCTGTCAGATATAGGTTTGGTGATGATCCTTTCCCAGTCTGTAGGCAGTCATTTTGTTCTGATGACAGTGTCCTTTGCTTTACAGAATCTTTTCATTTTCATGTGGTCCCATTTATTGATTGTTGTTCTTAGAGCCTGTGCTGTTTTCTAGTGTTCTGTTCAGGAAGTTATCTCCTGTACCAATGAGTTCAAGGCTCTTCCCCACTTTTTCGTCTAACCAATTTAATGTGTCTGGCTTTATGTTGAGGTCTTTGATCCACTTGGACTTTAGTTTTGTGCAGGGTAATAAATATGGATCTATTTGCATTTTTCTACATGTAGACATCCAGTTAGACCAGTACCATTTGTTGAAGATGCTATCTTTTTCCATTGTATGGTTTTGGCATCTTTGTCAAAAATCAGGTGAAGTGTGTGGGTTTATTTCTGGGTCGTCTATTCGATTCCATTGATCCACTATTCTGTTTCTATGCCAGTATCATGTAGTTTTTATTACTGTTGCTCTATAGTACAGCTTGAGATCAGGGATGAAGATACCTCCAGAAGATCTTTATTGTAGAGGATTGTTTTAGCAATTCTGGGTTTCTTGCTATTGCATAGGAAGGTGAGAATTTTTCTTTCAAGGTCTGTAAAGAATTGTGTTGGTAATTTGATGGGAATTGCATTGAATCTGTAGATTGCTTTTGGTAAGATGGCCATTTTTACCATGTTAATCCTGCCAACCTATGAGCATGGGAGATATTTCCATATTCTGATATCTTCTTCTAATTTTTTCTTCAGAGACTTGAAATTTTTTCTCATACAACTCTTTGACTTCCTTGGTTAGGGTCACACAAAGGTACTTTATGTCTTTTGTGGCTATTGTGAAGGGTGTTGTTTCCCAAATTTCTTTCTCAGCACTTTTGTCTTTTGTATACAGGAAGGCTACTGATTTTTTTTTTTTAGTTAATTTTGTATCTGGCCACTTTGCTGGAGGTGTTTATCAGCTGTAGGTGTTCCCCTGTAGAACACAATTTTCTCGATCAATTCCACTTACCAAAGCTGAATCAAGACCAGATAAATCAATTAAATGGTCCTATATCCCCTCAGGAAATAGAAGCGGTCATCAAAAGTCTCCCATCCAAAAAAAGCCAGGACCAGATGATTTCAGTGCAGAATTCTACCAGACCTTCAAAGAAGTGTTAACTCCAATTCTCTTCAAACTATCACACAAAATAGAAACAGAGGGAACACTATCAAACTCATTCTATGAAGCCCCAGTCACCTTGGTACCTAAACTCACAAAGACCCAACAAAGAAAGAGAATTTCAGACCAATCTCCCCTATGAACATTGATGAAAAATACTCAACAAAATACTTGCAAACCGAATACAAGAACACATCAAAGATATCATCCACTATGATCAAGTAGGCTTCATCCCAGGTATGCAGGGGTGGTTCAATATACAGAAATCCACCAATGTGATCCAACAAATTAACAAAATGAAAGAAAAAAACCAAATGATAATCTCCTTAGATGCTGAAAAAGCATTTGACAACATCCAAAATCCATTCATGTTTAGAGTATTGGAGAGATCATGGATACAAGAAACATACCTAAACATAATAAAGGCAATACACAGTAAGCCTATAGCCAACATCAAACTAAACAGAGAAAAAATAAATCAATCCCACTGAAATCAGGGACAAGGCAAGGCTGCCCACTTTCTCCATATCTCTTCAACATAGTTCTCGAAAGTCTTTGCTAGATCAATAAGACAACTGAAGGAGATCAAGGGGATACAAATTGGAAAGGAAGAGGTCAAAGTATCACTATTTGAAGAATTTTTTAATTATTTCATTTTATATCCTTATTGTAGATCCCTCCCTCAATTCTCCTCAATCATACCCTCCCTCCTTCTTCCCCCTATTCCCTTCCCCTAATCCACTGAAATGGAGAGATTTCCTCCCCTGACATCTGTCCCTAGCTTATCAAGTCTTATCAGGACTGCCTGGATCCTATTCCTATATAGCCTGTCAAGGGCACATTGCTAGGGGAAAGTGATTGAGGAGTAGGCAACTGAGTTCATGTTAGAGTCATGTTCTGCTCCCCTTCCCTTGGGAACAACTGAGCTACCTACAGGCTATAAATGAGCAGGGGTCTAGGTTCTCTTCATGTGTCATGGTCCTTGGTTGGTGCATCAGTCTCTGCAGACTGACAGATATATTTAATTTTGCCACTGAGCAAACTATTACATAGCAGCATCTGTCCTCCCATTAGTCAGTCAACTTTCCCAAACACGGTTGTGCAGTTTGGGCCATGAATCTTCCTGTGAGTGTTTGCTCCTAGTGTCTGAGGTCTCACCTGGGATCCCAAGTCCTTACTATATTGATCCTTCCCTGTCAATAGTTGACCACACCTTTGTTAACATCAAGGCTGGAATTTGTTTTGCTGAATCTTTGAGGGGAGTTTTCATCATTACCTATCTTTGTTTTGACAGGACTCCCCACATCTTCCACAAACCCCAGAACATTCTAACAGCTGTGTGGATCATCCCTGACCTGCTTATTGATGACAGGGGCACTGATGTCTCTTCCCCATCATCCTGAACTAATTTCCTGGAAAACTTTATTTTATTGCTTAGAGATTTTAAGGAGGGTGATAGCCACTGCTTCACTGTGTTTGGAAAATGAGCCTTCATCTACCTTAGATTAAGGAATGACAGGATTCTATTGAAACAGAGCGTTCAATGGATAGGAAGGAGTTGGTGATGAAGGCCTTCCATTGTTTCTCAGAGAAGGCTAGCAGAAAGGGCGGTTTGGCTTTGGGTGATTTGGGAAGAGCTAGTTAGGATAGTGATATGGGCTGCTCAGGATGACCCAAGCAGTTCTTTTCTGGACATTCTGTTGTATCCTACTGAGCTCTTTGCATTCTCTATGATATCATCTGTGTTGTGGCAACAGTAAATACCATTGGTGGCATTTGGTCAGTGCCTATAGGTTTCACCTGTAGAAATGTTGTCTAGGCTGAGCAGGCTATTGGGAAGTGCAAAAGGAGAGTGTGGAAAGGCCAGACAGAGGCAGAAGGAATCTGGCTATCAATCTTGGTGCAGAAGAACAAGAAATAGGTGGTTCTATGGAAAGCATAGTGACTTGAGGGCAAGGGTTGGTGAGCTTCTCTGAAGAGATGGGGTTTGAGCGAGGCCTTCCAGGAGTGGGTCTCAACAGCTGATCGCTTCTGGGAAGTAAAGGGACTATCCTGATTCTCTGTTTCCTAAAGAGCAGACCCAGGTCAAGGATTTGTGATGGTGATTTTGGCAGAGGACGAGGAATTGACAAGACTGTAGCTCCATTCTGGGAGACCCTTAATTTCATTCTGAGAGTGGGAGAAGGCCAGCAGAGAGATTAATGAGGTATCCATTACAGGGAAGTATGTTGATGCATTCCATTCTCAGCAGATAGCTGTAGGTTCCTTAGGTATCTGATACCAATAACAGGGAGGAACACTCCCCTGTGCATGTGCCAAGGACTCAGACATTCAGATGCATTGGGCTTAGTCACATGTGATCAGGGCTTGGTGGTGCTAATAATGAGGGACTCCGGGATTTGCCTTCATTCTCTCAGCTATCAGCTGACATTCCCCTTTAAATCTGTGTGTCTGGGCTAGCTATTCCTTGCAGGGCCAGGGAGAATGCAGCACTTAATGAGGCACATGTCTATCCAGGGTGGTTAGAGGCAGAACATGGCTTATGGCCGCCATTTTATGACAAAGCATGGTCTCTCCTGTCCCTGTGCTATTCACCTGTCCAAGTTCACTTGTGTTTATCTACCAATAGGCTCTACTGGGAAGGAATTATCCCAATGTTCCAAAATCAATGAGCTGGAGTAGCAGTTGACAAAGTTGGAGAAAATGATTATTCAACTACAGAGAATGACCTGTGGGATGGATGAACTGCATGGAATCTAGGCCCATTATGCTGACAAAGATTTGAACAACAGGTGGTCCCTTTGCCCAGCAATCTTTTTACTGATCCCTACGTGTAAACCATATATTTCCTAACATCACAAGAGGCTGCACCTCCACAGTGTTCTCATTCCCAAACTAATTTTCCTGAGTGCACCTGAAAGGCAGAACTTGAGGCCTGGGTAGGAGTACCTGAAGCCTCGGGACATAGGCTATTCTGCTTCCTCCAAATGAAAAGCAGATCCTATGGCATGAATCTCAATTTGTGGATAGGACAATATTGTGTGAGCTATCATCATTAAATTTATAGGCCTTAACAGGTGTTGGCTTGTGGGAGATGCTATGTGCTGTGAGTTTATGGTGAGTCTTTGTAACTGACCAGCAGGTACATGGGGACTGGTTGCTCTTGGCAGGAGCTGGAGGAGCCTGGGTCCACTTGGTGCATCTCAAGTTGTGCCTGAAAAGCCTAGAGCTCATCATGGCCCCTCTTGGTCTTGTTCATTATATTCTGAGACAATGCCACCTCCCTGAATTTGGCATACTCTGTTAGTGAGTTTGTGTGTGTTGTGTCTCTGTGTGTGTTATTCAGCAAATTCCCAAAGGCACATGCAAGAATGAGTGCTGTCTTCTGGGCACACTACCTTCAGATCCTGGGAGTTGGTAGTAGGTGATAGGACATGACAATTTGCTGTCCTATAATTTTCATGGGACACCAGTGCTTAAGCCATGAGGCTGCTCTTTGGGCAGCACAGCACTTGTTCCTTGTCCTCATTGGTGGCACATTGGAATCTCCTTGGGAGTTAATAAAGTCTCTTCCTGGAAATATTGATGATGTATTCTGGGCATCTGTGTAGCAATAGGACCACAGGTTTGAAGTCCAAGCTAGGAAAATAGGAGAAAAGTCATCACAAGTTTCTGGAAGGCCCAGGTTTGTGGCATTGACTCCTGGGAACTTCTTAGAAAGCTGATATATTCTTTCAGTGTCATCAGGAGTGTTCATGCAGCCCAGCTCCTTCACTTTGATACCCCTGCCTCTGCTGGCCTGAGGCCAGAATCTTAAATTTAATAAGCACCTGAAGGTCCTAGTAGTTAGGAACCAAGACGTAGCATCTTCTGGGCTGGGGTAAACCTGGATGCAGCCTAAATCCATGTGATCCTTGAGGCTTTGTTCATGAGGTTATTCACTTCCTGGCCCCATACCTTGAAACAGGTTCAATTTTGAACTTGCAATCTTGAATCTGGAACATCTGAAAGTGATGTCTGCCCTGCAGAAATTGCCCTAGGAGTTATGTGAGGCCTTGGACAAGTACCAGGTGCAGACTAAGGAGACTGAATCCTGCAGATGAGTGACTGACTTGGCTGGGACCCCAGCACTTGGATGGAGCTGCATCTGTCATTCTTTGTTTTCAATCCAAAGTGAGGGCTCTGTTTCTAGCCTGTCTGTCTCTTACCAAGCAGCCTGCCTTTTCGTTCTTGGACTTGCACCACTTGAAGTCACTTTTGTTCAGTGTGAAGAGACTCTGAGCCCCTCCCAACACTGTCATGCCATCCTCAAGAGCCTCTAGATAGAAAAATTATTTGCATCATGAAAGGGTTGTCCTCTGGGGCTCTGGCAGTAGATTTAGAAAGCTGGTTTCCATGGAACCCATAAATACCTGGAATTTTGAAAGGTCTGCAGTCCTGGCTTAGAGATGGTTTGCTCTCTATGTGCTGATGTCTTCCAAATATCATGTACTGATAAACACAGATGGGGACACTTAGTGTTCTAGGAGGTACGTGAATTTCATTTGGTGTCCGGGTTTTCAGAAGAACTTTGAGTCTTTCTGTAATGTGTCTAGTCTGTTTTTGGCATGCCTCTGGGTGATGCTGGAAGAGCTATTATAGGGCCCACTCTGGGACTCTCTGGAGACCAGGGACCTTGTAGGGATGATGGTACTTGGATGTGGGGAGGCAAATACTTGCTGTCGCAGCTCACCATATTTTGGCTTTGGTTCAGCCTTCGTCACTGCAGATCATGATTGACTGGACTAAGCTGATGCTTCAAGTTAACATGTTGAGAAAGAAGAACAGAGAGCTGCAGAGGGACATATTGTGCTGCAAAATTCCTGTCAGAAGAAAAACAGGCTCTGTGATGAAGCCCTTGAGAAAATGTGTGGACTCTGTGCCAAGAAGCAGCAGGTAGGTTGAGGCAGCAGGGGCAGGAGGCTCACCTGAGCAACCATAAACAGACAAACCCATGTAACCATCCACCCACCCATCCATCTGTTTGTCTACATCTTACGCAATTGTTCATTTCTGTGAACATTTACAAGTCTATCTGGGGAGTTAGCCTCTTTTGAGAAACTGGATGATTGAAAAGGAAAGTGCCCTGCTCTGCTAGACATTGCAGTCCACTGAGGGAGAAAGGTGCCTCACACTTCTCACACCTACTTGCCATCATGATAGGATTGTACTTATGTGGATACCTAGTTAGGTAGTTACACAGAGCTTTGAGTGATGATTTCAGGAGCCTGTAGATCAGGAGAGATTCCTCCTCATAGTTGTACAGGATGCTGCATTTCAGAAAAACCCTGCAGGTGACTTCACTAGCTTCATACTGACTGACCTGAGTGCTATTTTCATAATACATGAATTGCAACATTTTGAAAAGCTTTTTGGTAATGACCTGGTTACTGACTTCCTCTAGAGCTACCAAGATCATCTTTACATGAGCCAGGATAGGTTAGGTAAGGAAACCATGATGGATCAACATTGCATGGAACCCTCCTTCTTGGGAACTTGGATTTGTGTGGTTCAACTTAGCTAAACCAGTGCAGAATTTGTAATTTGCCCATGATATCAGTGTGTGTTGGGATGGAAAAGGTTCCTGGAAGAGGAAATGAGCCCAAGAGATGACACCAAAGTCATCACTGAGTTTAAGAACCGTGTATTCAGGAGATAGGTCCCAGTAACTCCTTATGCAGCAGAAAAGGTGTCGTAACAGCAATTCTCTCCGTGGTGATTGTGTGTGTGTGTGTGCTCTCGTGTGTTGTGCTTCTGTGTGTGGTGAATTGGTAGTCATCTGTGTGACTGTGAGTGCACATATATGTGTGCTTCTGATTGTGTGTGTTTTTATGTAGGGTGTTATCATTGTGTACTTATCATGTTAACATACCCTTTTTACACATTACTGTCCCCATCCATGCTGTGTGTGTGAGTGTACACATGTGCCCAGGTATGGATCAGTGCTTGTTGCTGTGTTGCATGTATGTGGAGAAATGAGTACTATTTTAGGTGTTTGTATTGGGTGCTTGCATGTGAAAGTGTGTTTGTGTATGCATGTTTCGATTTGTGTGTGTTTTCTGCATGTATGTATGTTCATTTGCTCTTTGAACATCTTAGATTATGATAGAGACCAACTTCAATAAGAATGTATCATTTTGACTAGCTTTGCAGACATCAAACAACACATGCTGCTGCCTATCTTTCTACATACCCACCTAGCTGCCTAGATCAAAGGACACAAAAACTGCTCTCATAGACTTTCAGGTGTTTGTAGAGGCAAGAATACTTATCTGCAAAGAAATCCTTTGGAGTTAAACAAAGGAAGGGGCTATATGGAAGTGAGGAGAAGGCTGCTTTGGAAAATAAGGTGCTTGAGAGGCAGGGAATGCTGGCTAAGGGTCTGTGTACCTTTTCTGCTCTTGGTGAATAGTGGCTGTCCACTGAACAGTCTTGTAGCTTACTGTGTCTTCCTTGCTACATGATATAAATATATATATATATATATATATATATATATATATATATATATATATATATTTGGTCATTATTGCCTGCGACTATTCTCTTTCCTTCTTCACCTAACCTTGGCTCAGGAAACTAAGGCCTTGGAGCTTGGCCTGGATTTTATGCATTGAGAGATTTTGAGTTGCTTGTGGTTGCATCTCAGTCCAGAAGTCCTGTAGCCATGCTGAAGTTTACGTCAGTACAGCCGCCTTAACTTCAGAAAGTCTAAAGCATTCATCCTGTGCTGTTGTCTACAGCACTCAGTAACTGCTTTTATTCTAGATCATTCAAATCCAACTCAAAATGAGCCTCTCCAGGGCTGGGAGAAGTAAGGTCCCCCAGACATTGGTGATGGTATAAAATAAGGTTGTCCTGTGAGAGGCCATGCATAATTTTACAACATCCTGACCTGCAGTCACAAGGTGAACCAGCAATTCCAGAACTAGAAGTAGGTGTCCACAGATAAAATAGAGGCCATCAGGGTTGTAGCAGTCTTCTTCATAACAGCCACAAGTTGAAACTTTCCAGATGTCCGTTACCTTATGAGTATAAGAGTTCCATATGGTCTACCCTTCAGGGAAATATTGTTCATCATGAAATGAATACACTCAAGGTCATTTGTCCTTGAGTTAATCAGCCTTCATTCAATTAAAATGATCCCTGATCCAATCATCTTAGAGGGAGGAACATTTTTTGTCTTAGTTGTGGAGATTTTCACATTTCATTGGCCCACTGCTTTGGGTTCAAAGTGATGCAGGCTTTGGATAAGGGAACTCCATTAGTAGGAAGCTGCTCCCCATGGAACAACTGGGAACGAGTTGAATAGAACAAGGTGCTGGTCCACCATCATCTCATGGTACTGGGCTGGAGAACAAGCCAATATTGCTAGCCTTGGGCACTTGCTATGCAGGCTTGGCTAAGAGGCCAAGACCCCAGTGGGTCCACATGTCTACCCAGAAGGTTTAGGACAAGTACTTCATCCACTGAACTGTGTATATCCTATGCCCACTATTTTCTTATCAATTCTAAGGAAAAGTAACATTCTTCTATAGAGGATTCCTGGTGATCTCTTACACTAGCATCAACTGGTAAAGTAATCATGTTACTACAATGCATTATAGTTGTATGTGAATACACCTGTATTTCTGTGTGTTCAGGAGTTTGTGTGTGTGTGTGTAAGTGCTCACACTTGCTTTTGTAAAATCATGTTCATAGCAACTCTGCACACAACTGGAAGCAATAGGAAAAAGAATATAGGACCTACTTAAGCTAAAAATGCTACCCACCCAGGAAAGGAACTTGGCAGAAAAGATGCAGCATCACAC
This sequence comes from Pachyuromys duprasi, assembly GCA_028658305.1. Lineage (NCBI taxonomy): Eukaryota > Metazoa > Chordata > Mammalia > Rodentia > Muridae > Pachyuromys > Pachyuromys duprasi. Next base: position 10,729,073 of record CM053753.1, read on the forward strand.
TGATGTCATTGACATGAGGTAGGAATGAAGGGATGAAGTAGAGGATGGAGGCAAGTGGGTACCCTGTGCCTGTGTGTCTTGTCGTTTTGGGTTTCTGGCCATCTGCATGGGTCTCAGCCACAGTCATGGAAAGAACACCTCTGAGTATCATGCTGGTCTAGTCATCAAGAACTTCTGTCCAGGAAACAGCATGTGTTCCTTAGTGTTTCTGGGGATGGTGCACCCCACCCTCCCTTCTGGCCTCTCTAGTAAGATCTTATTACCTTGTCCCTTGGTCTCCCTACTAAGCCTCCTAGTACTAAAACTAGCAAGGGGAGCATCACTAGTAGAAGACACCGTGTCCCCTGACATGTTATTTTCCTTCAGGAACATCACCTTTAGAGGTCAGTTTTACCCTTGGACAGATTTGCATGCAGCACACTCCTGCTGATTTCAGGCTCCCTGCAGTGACAGGACATTTCTGTGAGATGATTGCTTTGGTTATAAACTGGGTAAGGGATTGACAAGATGCAGCCAGAGAAGTTTCTGCACTGTAGGAAAATCAAGGCCTTCACTGCAGTGAGTAGGCCCTAGAGAGGGCCTCCACATAGGTTACTAGGTTGCTCATATCTTTTCTGAACTGTGACTCAGATATTATTTGATTAATTAATTATTTTTTTCAAAGTAATGCATCTGGACTATTGGAGAAATGTGCTATTATTTTTCTGTTTCAATGGCAGTGTGTTGTTTTCAGTTCAACTTCCCACAGTTTTTTTTTAATTTTAAGAAAAAACATCCAGGCACATGTACTCTCTGAACATTTTTCCATGGGAAATGCAGGGAATGACCTCAGCTGAAAGGTCTTGCTGGATTGTCCAGCTGAATAGAGCTGGGGAAGAGTCAATAGCTGACATGGCTTGCGTTCATTAGGGTTCTGTTCCTTCCTCCTGTAGGTCTGAAATACTCCAGTCTGACCTGGAAAAAGCCAAAGCCCAGGAAGAGAGCTCCCTGCAGACAGAGCTTCTGCAGCAGAACAACTGAGTTTTCCTGGCAATTGAGCGACCATCCCATCCCATCCTCAGCAACTCTGGCAATCCTGGAGTGGCTTTTCTTCCTTGACTTTGGTTTCCTATGTGTAAATAGGCCTTGAATTTGTCTAGCCTCAGGCCTAGCATTTCCTTCTTCTCTGACACCTCCCTTGAGAGAACTGAGGAAGAAAAAAAAATAAAAGGAAAGCAAACATATTTTCTACTCTAGGATTAAGGGCTTCTCAGAAAAAAGACACCCCCTTTGAAATATGAACTCACCTGTGAAGCAAATATCAACTGACCTCCTGGTGATGCAGCCCCAATCTGATCCACATTGTCTGTTGGCTTCCTATTCCAGGAGAAAAGAAAGCATCACAAATAAGTTTGAGATACAGAAAAGTTGAGACAAGGCTTTCTCAGAATCCTGAAATTCACCAGGAAGTGGTCCCAGGGAGGGGCACAGCAACATTCAGACTATGTTGCAGAGCTGCTCCATCAGGGACCTTGGCAAGCTGACTCGGTTGTCAGCTCTCCATCTGTGGTAGTAAATCCAGACACACCACCCAAAAGCATCATATTCTCTCCCCAGTACAGTGCTGAAGCTACTCCACCTCACACACATGTGATGCTCAAGTTAATGCTCTGTCCCTCACTCCTTGTGTCCCTCACTCCTTGTGTCCCTCACTCCTTGTGTCCCTCACTTCTTGTGTTAGTCATTTGCTCTTCCCTAGGGAAAACTACTGGGTATTCTGCAGTTCCACAGCCTGGACTCTCAAGTGACTAGGCCTGAAAACGGTTTTAGTGAGGACGTTTGAATGATCTTTGACATCTTCTGGACATGTGGATCCTCCATCTGGAGTTGTAGTATCTCAATAAGCACTCATAGGTAAATGATGGTTGAATAAAACCATATAGTCAACAACATATTAGAGCATCAGCATGCTGTAGACTCTATTCATTTTCACAGATCTAAGGTGTATATTATGCCATCAGTGGGTGATAATTTATCAAAAAGCACCCTTTAGAACCACAAAATGTGTTTTAGGAACTATCACACAATGACAAGCCCATGGCCTGTCGGAACTAACCCTCATATGGCAGGGAAACCATATAAGGTGATGCTCAAGAGCTAAGTCATCTGTTGCTGGAAAATGAGAAATCAGTTAAGAAGCATGAATAAAGAAGCCACTCCAAAATTATCCAGAGGCAGTGTGGTAACCTACATCCAGTACAAAGAGGTTGACTTCCAGCCCCATAGATTCTGTTTAGATCCAGCTGAATATAAAGGAAGGCCAAATGGGTTTCCCAACAGATATTGGGATACCCATCTTGTTGAATATGCACCCGGGAGAGTTTCAGAGAAGTACTCAGGCACATCAACACTTGTGGGTCATCCAGTAGGAGCCTGAGTGTGTAAATTGCTGCTTGATTAAATGGGTCATGAGGGATACCTTAATGAAGATCAGGCAGAAGAATCTGAAAAGTATTGAGCCTAAGCCTGTAGCATGTCTCATCCTTTGCCTTGGGAGTGCTTGACCTACAAAGCCCCCAAAGAAGCATGGCTACACTCATATTGAAAGGGTTATTATAATCTACAACTACCTTTCTACCATGTTTCCAAGGGCAGCCACTGGCTCTGTGTCTGTGCTGCTAAACCTCTAGCAAGATAATGTTGCTTAGCTTAATTTGTTTGGGTTTTGGGTTGAGTTTTTTGGGGGTTTGGGTTCTTTGTGTTCTTTGGTTTGAGGTTTTGTTATTTGTTATTTCATTTGCTGTTGTCATGGACTTCCTAGTTTGCTAAGGCTATACACTGTCTATAATGCCTGTCCCTTTTAATCCTTTATTGAGTAAAATGATTGTATTTTTATGAATAAAAATTCATCCCCAACTGTTAATTCTCCAGACTCTTATTTATTCAGATGTGATGTCATAATCCTGTAACCCCAGAACTCACAGGCAGAGATGGATCTCTGCAAGTTGCAGGGGCCTTGGGTTACATGGGGAGTTGCTATCCAGCCAAGGCTACACAGAGGGAATGTTCTTTCAAAGTGGATAGTGTGTCCAACACTGTGGATACCCACTTCATTGTGGAAATAGTGTCCATACTGTATTCTTGTAGTCATATATTTAGCTATCCCTAAAATATGGTACTCTGTGTATGATCACATGAAACAAATTAATAAGAAACACAGCAGCATGGTTCTAATGCTTCTTAAGAAATTTAAATATTTGCTAAGGGACTATAAAAGAAATGAGAAAACCCAGAGCTGTCTGCCTCTGATTTCCTTAAAGTTCAGCCTCAGTGAGAACTATACAGGAGACAATGAATTCCAAAACATCTTGGGATATGTTATTTATAAATATATTTTTAATTTTTGTTTTGTTGTCATGGCTTAGTCTTGTGCTGTTGCCTTGACTAGTATTTGCCTCTTTTGTGTTTTTTGTTTGATTATTTCATTTATTTCTTGTATAAGTATGAGTGTTTTGTCTGAAGAAGGACTATACACCACATGCATACAATTCTCCCAGAGGCCATAAGAAGGCACTGGCTTCCCACCTGGAGCTGAAGTTACAGAGGATCGTTAAGCTGCCCTTTTTTTTTTTTAAAGAATTCTGTTTGTTTTAATTACAGTTTATTTTTATCCCAGCTGTAGCCCCCTCCCTCATTCCTTTCCCATCACAACCTCCTGCCCCTTTTCTCCTCCCATGCCCCTCTCAGAGTTTACTGATAGAGGAGGACCTCCTCCCCTTTTCCCTGGCACTTTGAGTCCTCTGAAAAACAAATGCTAAAAATGGATGAGCCATCTCTCCAGCCCATGCACTTGACTTTTCTCCTTCGCCTTATGTGCTTTATTAGAATGGCTGGATCATACCCAAGCAAAGAGAGAACTTTCTGGAGACCTGTAGGGATGTATACATGAGGTAGGCATGCTGGTTGTCTTAGGCTGTCAGGCATCCATGTAGGGCATCCTTGGGTTCAGTTACCATGCCTCAGCATCTTTTATTTTCAGGGCTAGAGCAGATCTCTCAGGTCTCATCTGATCAAAGATACAATTGGGAGGACCATCTGGGGTGGAAGTGTGGATAAGGACCCCCTCTTGATGCTCTAGCTAAGCAGTTTTTGAGAAGCAGCATCGTACTAGCCAGCATAGATGGAGCCTGCAACAGAGGACACATGTTTCTGGTGGAAAGCATGTCTGTGCAAGGCTATGGGAGTGGTTGGATCATTCACGCTGCTCCCTCATACAGCAGATATCAGAGAATATTAGGAAATTTTTTTCCACAGGAGTAATTTTTATCTTGTGAAGCTTCTCTGGAATGAATCTAGCGTCTGAGACTTCCCTTGAGTGAGAGAGTTAATGTGTGGAGTATGTAATCCCCTGGATCCTCAAAATTGTGCCATCACACAAAGGGTAAAAAGAATATACTCTTTTAAAATGAAGGAAGATGTGCACACAGAACATCCATACAGATACAGAGCTTATTCAGTTCCATGGCTTAGATGATCAATTGATGAGATGGTTCAGGGCATAAAGACACTTATTGCTAAGTCCACATATCTTAGTTCTTTCCATGGGACACACTTGTTTGAAGGATAGAACATCCTCCCACAAATTGTTCTCTGATTTTCTTGTAGTTGAGGATGGCAAGTCTTTGCCTACAGAATATAAGACATCTGTTTTTCCACTCCTTGCTTAAGATAGTGTCTCCCCCTTCTAATGAACTCATGTAAATATGTTACTAGGAGAGATTTCATTCAAGAGATTTCTTGTGATTTTTTAAATTTTTTTTATTTTTATTTTATTTTATTTTTTGTTGTGAAGAAGTTACAGAAACCAAAAAGGCCAGGTTCAAAGTAGCACCTGATAAACAGTTTAAAGGAACGTAGCTGCTAGGAATTTTTAACTACTGAGCTGAGACTGTTATGAGGCAGAAACTGCTCTAAGAGGTCTCATTTACATGCTTGTTGTATTAGTCATGTTTTCCTAAAAGAATTTATAAAATGAATATACAAAAACAGTTATTGATTAGAATGGCTTACAGGCTGTGGTTCAGCTAATTCAGCAATGGTTGACTATGAATGTCCAGTAGTTGCTCAGTCCATGTGGCTGGATGTCTCAGCTGGTCTTAAGAAAATGCTGAAACCCCAAAGAAGTAGGCACTAATGCCAGTGAAGGACTAGACTGGCTTTCAAGAGGAGAGCAAGCAGGCAAGAGCAAAAGCCTCCTAATTCCATGCCCTTATATAGGCTTCTAACCGAAGACAGGGTCCAGACTATAACTGCATTAAAGATCTGGATTAAAGGTGTGTCTTCCTCCCTCAAAGATTCAGATTTGAGTAGATCTTCTCCCTTTAAAATAAATGGATATCCCTCACAGGTGTACCCTTATTTCTGGGTTGTAGTTAATTCCACATGTAGTCAGGGTGACAACCAAGAAGAGCCAGAAGTCTATTCCTTGTCAAATTGATACGCAATTTTATCTTGTGATCACTTTCCAAATGAAAATATAAAACAGATTATAATAATGCCTAAACATAACATACCTCTCTCAGGTATAATCATAAAAGCATTATATATTTAACCTGGTCCGAATTATACCCTGCTATAATTATGCCTTGTACATCATCAAACACATTATAAAGTTAGAATATGTGACGATGTTCATGAACGGCATTCTTTTAATATCTCAAACTTGAGATAAATGATAACCACGGATATATTACATGTTAAAGAAATTGAGGAAAGAAAACACAAATATCTGCAAAATGCATTCTTAACAAAAGACACAAATCTTCATGTCAATTACAATCCTCTTTTCTGCAACTAGTCATGTGGCCTTAGGGGTCACTTATAAGTACCTCCCTCTACTTCCCTTTCTGTATTTTCTTCTTTATTGCAGGCACATCAGAAGATGGTGGCTCTTTTCCTGGAGAAGTGACCGAACTGTCATTCATAGTCGGTGTCCTTTGTTATCCCTGCAGGATAACAGTATAACAGGATTATACTGTTGTAGTTTCCCACTGACTATAATAGGGCAAAGATTTCTCCATCTTGTATCAGCTGAAGCTAGTTTTGGTTTCTACCCCTTGCCCTGAAAAGTCTTGTGGGAAAGCACTCTGTTGTAGAAACTCAGGGTCAAAATATCCCAGCTGACTGCATGCTCTTGGCCCTTGTTAAACTGCTTGCTTGCTTCCCCCTGTAGAGCCAACCAGGATGTAGTTTTTCTGTGTTCATTGTCTTCACAAAAAAATGCCTTTAATACACACTTAGGGCTGCTCTGTAAGAAGTGTTTCACTCCAGGCATTGTTAATGTCTTCAGGGCTCTATTCTGCAATATTTGGAGGCTCCAGTGAGGTATCTTGAGACCATGAGTATTTTGAACAAAATCCAAGCCTCTTTGTGAGCTGTGACTGTGGCAGGTGCTGATTTCTTAGGAAACAGACAACCTGAGTTGTTGAGGGAGGAACTCAACATTGGTCCAGACCCCTCTGACAGCCTTGTTGACATTTCCTGAGAGGGAGAGTCATCTGTCCTGTCACCTGTGGAGGTAAATCTGTTTGGACACAAGAAAGGTCATCTGTGAAATCTTGTCTAGAAAATCATCCATTTACTTTAGATTTTCCAAATTTTTGGAATTTAGTCTTTTGAAGTAAGACCTAATGGTTTTGTTTTGTTTTAATTTCCTAATCTGTTGTTAGATAACAGTTTTCTTTTCTTTTTTTATTTTATTTTATTATTTTTTTTAATTTATTTATTTTTATCTCACTCACAGGTTGGGTACTTTGAATCCCAGGCGTAGCCCCC
>CM053753.1:10736385-10759518 GCA_028658305.1 Pachyuromys duprasi
GAAAGAATCAGTATAGCAATGTATCAAAGCAGATATTAAGACTCACAATTAAGCCCTTGGCAGAGGGTGGGAAGTAATAACAAAAATAGGGGAAGTTAGTGAGTCTTGGGGAGAACAAGAGCTCCACAAAGATCAAACTGAGCAGGGCACAGGGGTCTTATATGAGACAGTTTCTCCAACCAAGGACCATATATGGATATGGCCTTGAATCCCCGCTCAGATGTGGCCCATGATAACTCATTGGTGAACTGAAGACCCTAGTAAGGGAAACAGGGACTGTTTCAGTCTTGAACTTGATGGCTGGTTCTTTGACCCTCCTCCATACACGCCAGGGAGTAACAGCCTGGCTAGATCCCAGGGCAGGACATTGCAGCCAGCCCTGAGGAGACAAGATGATCAGATGGAAGGGGAGGAGATCCTCCCCAGTTGGTGGACTTGGAGGGGCCGGGGAGGAGATGAGGGAGGGTTGGAGAGGGTGGGAGGGAATGAGGAAGGGGGCTATGCATGGGATGCAAAAAACCTAGCCTGTGATTGATATAAAAATAAATAAATTTATAAAAAAATAAAATAAATAAATTTAGTTACACTAAAAAAAAAAAAAAAGAACTGAGGTGGGAACCTCCGAGATGAGTTATGGTCTGTGACTGCTCTCAGATTAAGTAATTGCCAGCCAGAGAGAAAGTATTATGATCAGGGAGGGCCCAGGTGAGGCTTTGCCAGCCATCACCTTAGAACTGCAGTTGCTGGAGCTGCTCCCCCAGTGGCAGCAGAGCCTGGCCCAGGCCAAGACTAGGTGGAGGCTGTGCTTGGGCTGCTTAAGGCAGCAGGAGAGCTGAGCCTCCAAGAACAGCAGCAGCTGGACCAGGAGGCTGGAGGCGCCAAGGCAGAGCTGCTGCTCAGCTACTCCTGGCCAAGGAACAGGACCATTTTCAGGACCTGCAAGCTGCCTTGGAGCAGACTCAACCTCACCTGCTGCCCCTACTTGAATGGAATTGTCAGACAGCTGCAGTCCACAAAGGGTGCTGGTAAGTGGTAGTCCCAAGTATCCTCTTCTGCCTTCTGGCCCCCCCTTGTCCCTGCAGCTGACCAAGGGGGTGGGGTGTGAGGCTCTGCTCTACCTGTATGGTGCAAGCGACACCTTCTCTCTTTGCCTACCAGGGGAGGGACAGATGCCTGGATCCGAATTTACACCCCCTGCCTTAGTCCTGAGGTCTTCCCTCTCATTGTTGCCACTGCTACCATGTCCTCCGGAAGCCACCAGCTCCTGTGGCGGGCCGAAGGTCAGAGGCCACCTTTGGAAGGATGTCAGTCAGCCCCTTTTCTAAGCTCCTCACTTAGCCCTAAGTTTGATTAGCTCTTTGGGGGTCAGAGGTTGCAATCAGCAAGAATGGAATATGGGCTAAGGGTAGAACCCTTAAGTTTTGTTCCCTGCCACCCAGTTTTAGGATGACTCCAGACTTCACTTGTGTCTATTTCCTTCTCACCCCCTGGATCTCAGTGTCCTAACTTGCCCAGATTTGCTGTGAATTAGGCACAACTCCTTCCCCCAGCTTCTTTGGAAATTGTGGGCCTGGTAAAGTTGAGAAAGTTGCATTGCAGGATGGGAAATCTCTGAAGTAGTTGCTGTGGCTCAGTGCCCTCACTGAGAGCTCTGAATCCCAGGTAGAGAAGAGCTGGTGAGTGGTCCCTTTGAGTGGTACCCTTTGGATCCCTGTGTTCTTGCTTTTGGAAGTAACTGATTTGTAAGTGTGTGTAGGGGGAGGGGTACTAGTGGGAATTTGTGACTAGTTGTAGGACTCTCCTGACTAGGCTGGGAAAAGGGAAGCCAGCCTCTTAGACAAGGAAGAAGGCATGGTGCAGAGGAAGGATGAGGGCTGGCCTGTATGGTGTCTGTTGTGGCAGGAACTCTACCTTATCACTTTTAATCACTGTTAACAACATGTGAACTATCTATTATTCCTGATTTTCCACAGAGAAGACTGTGGCTTTCAGTGGTTAAAAGGCTCAAGAAATACTGAATACCAAGAATTTTGGGTTATTGTCTCCTGCTTTTTAAAAACCTATGCAGAGCCTTGAGACAGCAAGTGTGTCTTGTATAGGTGTTGTTCTTGTTTTAAGTTGAATCAATACACATAATAAAACCAATAAAGACACATATGTAAAAGAATAGTGAATGAAGAGAGTTGGAAAGATAAAACCTGCCCTTATCAGCTTGTGGGCTAGAGATTGAGGAAACCCATTTATGGGACTGTTAAAAACTACACTTATAAAGGGAGAGATTTTATTAGGTGTCCCTGGTAGCAGTTCTCATCTATAGACCATCTCAAGAGTCCTTTGACTAGCTAGAGAAAACTGACATACAGAGGCCAAACTGTGAGACACATAACATCATTTCTTGGATGCCCTTCTTCCTTCCCCTTGGACTTCTGGCTTTTGCATATTCTGTCTCTCAGACCTGCATTCTGACCCTATAACTATGGTTTATTTGGAGTTCATGGGCAAATCCAGTAGTCTCTTTGAATATCCCTATGAATTTGCTTGGACTGTCACATGCAGCTAAGAGAAGAAAGGAGCTTTTCAGAATGACTTTTCCCTTCTTATTGCTTCTGTGTATTTATTTTTGAAGGGGAAAGTTGGTCAGATTTATGTTTACATGAGTCTGTCAGAGGAAGCACAGAAGTTAGATGGCAGCCTCGAAGTCCTTTCAGGGGTGTGTGTGTGCGTGCATGCGTGCGTGCGTGCGTGCGTGTGTGTGTGCGTGTGCGTGTGTGTGTGTGTGTGTGTGTGTGTGCGCGTGCGCGGGCGCGCCTCAGCCCTGGGGTTAATCTCTGGACTAGAGAAGCTAGAGGACAGATCACCATTCATTAAGTACACTCTTCAAGCCCTGTAGAGCAGGTGTCACCTCTAGGCTGATTTTTAGGGTGTGTCTCCTGACATCCAGGGATGGGATTAAGATTTATCCCTATGATTGTGGTTTTTTGATCTGGTTCCCCACACATCAGAATTCTATTGCTTCAAAGAGGTTCGTGAAATCCTTAGAAAAACAATTGTCAAGGAGGTTAAGTTCATTTTATTTAACAGGTTAGAAGAAACTAGAGTAGCTCTTGATAGGGCAAGGCATATCGAGGAAGCTTTGGTGAGCAGGGTGACATGGTGTATGAGTCACTGGGTGTCTGTGTGTATTTGTAATACTGTGACTGGAGAAAAACAAAGTTGGTTTAGGGAGAAGCAGGGGCTCCTATTCTGGGACTGATGTGCTGCTGCTGAGCACTTTGTGTCTTAGCTTCACTGACTTGACTTGTGGCCACCCCAGTGTCACAGAGTGGTGTCTTAGCATTTTCATTACATTGATTTCCCAGGGACAGTGTCAGGCACCAGGAAGATCAGAGGGCACAGAGGTGACAGCTTCCAGGAGCCTCCCTCTTCTTTCTTGTCGGGTGGTTCCTCCTGTTAGCTGACCAGCTTTCCCATCACCCTTTCAAGATAATATTGGTCATGAAGAACTCTGATATCTTGCTCACACATGGATTTCTAGGGAAAGAGGCAAATTCCTTTGCCCCAGCTGGTGACAGTGGGAGGTGAGAGCTGCCATTTCCTGGGTGACTGTGGTCTCCTGTGTCTTTTATTGTATCCGTGTTGAATTTGGTTACCCCTTTAGTGTTTCTCTCCTGCATTTGATTGGAACATCTGAATTCTTTCCCTGAGATCCTTGGGTTCTGCTTCTGCACTGGATTTCAGGGTCTTCTTCTACATGGTGGGGTCCAGGGTCCCCTGCTGCCTGGCTCAGTCTTCAGGCGGGAAATGTCTTCAGGGAAGCATGAGGTCTCTAGCACCTTGGGTTTGGCTTGGAGGGCTGCAATGCAGGCAGATAGGAGTGTGCCATGTATCTTGAGGCCTTGTTTGGGCAATGTGGCACCTTAGCAGAGGTGGATCTATTGAGTGACAGATACAGCAGGTTTGTTGCTCTCTTACAAACTGTACTGTATACTTTCCTCCAGAACTCTCATCTGTGCCCAGTATGCCTTTGACTAATTGCCATCTAAATGAAAGGATGTCTTCTTAAATTATTTTCTGCTAGGCTGAAAGACAAAAATTGGCTGCTTGCTGGATCTCACCACCCATGTGCTTAGAGTAGTCATGACCCTTCTTTCTTCCTGTGCCTCTTCTTTATTTCCTGGAGATAGGTTGACTTGCTGTCACTAACATGAAGAGAATGGCATAAGATCATTTGCTGAAGAAGTGGAAATTAAAATTGAAGAGAGACTGGCTTTTATTAATTAATTTATTTTTTGATCCCTGGCTGTCCTGGAACTAACTCTGTAGACCAAGCTCGCCTCAGACTCACAGAGATCTACCTGCCTCTGCCTCTTCCTCCCAAGTGCTGAGATCAAAGTTGTGCACCACCACACCTGCTTTTTTAAAGATGTATTTTATGTGCATATTTGTTTGGCCTGCAGTTTGTATGTACACTGTATGTATGCAGAGGTCAAAATCCTTGGAACTTTTGTTACAGATGCTTGTGAGCTGCCAAGTGTGTGCTGGGAATTGAACCTGGCTCCTATGCCAGAGCAACATCTGCTCTTAACCACTGAGCCATCTCACCAACCCCATGAGGGGGAATAGCAGACACTGGAAGGACTCTAGAGAATACAGGAGCTGTAATAGAGAGGATTGTCATTAGCTCTGAGTGGATGGGGATCAAAGAGGCCTCAGGGACTGTGACACTGGTCCAATCAAAGGTTTGGATGGTCCCTGAAATATAGGCATTGTAGGTAAGGCTGGAAGCCCTTCTCTTTTCTTTTTTCTTTTTCTTTTATTATTATTTTTTTACATAGGGTATTCCCCTGTAGTCCAATCTGGTTTCAAACTTATGGAGGTCCTCCTTGCTCAACCTGATGCTCAGCCTTCAGAATGCTGAGATTACAGGTGTGACCCACCATGTCTACCTACACTCCCCTTTCCTCCACAACCCCTTCTCTCCGTTCCAAAATGAGTAAACTTGTGAGGCTCTTCCAGAGACTAGTATGGGTAGCTTTGTGTTGCCAGGTGTGGAGTATTTATTTTGTGGTGATGGCCAGGATCTTTTCTTTTGCCTGCTGCCTTTGGCCACCATCCACTTTTCCTCAGTCTACTCTGTCCTGGGGGATCAACAGGGAAAGAGACAGAAGTATAAGCTCAAGCCAGCATTGTCTTTCAAAGTTGTGCTATGTGAAGAGAAGTGGCAGAGTAACCTGAGCATCCTGGTTGAGAGAGGTTTCTAAATGGAGGTATGTTGTAGTTCTGTCTGTTCAGGGCACCATGAAAACTTAGCTCAAATCAGCTTAGGCAAAAATTACAACATTCTGATATATAATACAGTCACAATGACATTTCTTACAAGCCACGTTTCTGACAATAGCCCCATAAAATTAATCTAGTGACATTTCCATAAACAAACTCCATGACTGTCATGTAAACTAAAATAACCTAAACATAATTATTTAAAAACATTACACCAGTGTTAAGCAACATAAAGCTACATATTCTAAAACCTTGACTCAGATGAGAGATAATTGACCCTTGAATCTTGTGAGCTTTTGCAGAGGCCTGAAATGTAGCCTCAGGTCTTGTTGTGCTTTGTGTTCACTAGTCCTAACCAGGGAAGGAAGGCAGCTCTATCCAGTCAGTCCTGGCAGAAAAATCTTCTTGAAGCATGTTGATTGTCTTAAGTAGGTCTGTGAGTTCATTTGAGGCAGAGAGGCTGTGGCTGAAGTTAGAAGGCTAAGGTTGGTTTGACTCTGTCCTTATTATTAGTGACTCTTCCAGTACAAGGAAATTTCTAAAGAAGCATTTTTCTCCAAGGAAAGATGAGCAGCAGGGTTATTGTGAAGACATTGTATAAGAAGATGAGCAGGAAGGTTATTTACATTATGCCTGGCCCCATCCTTGGTAAAATGAGTAGCCTAGATCTTTGCTGGAGTGGGCTGTTGGTGGTGAGGACAGGGGCAGGAAGGCCTCTGAGCTTAATGTTGAAGATAACTTTAAGGTTCACAAAAAGGGATTTTTAAAATAATTAATTTAATTTAATGTGAAGGTGCCAGATCACTTGGAATTGGTGTTACAGAAAGTTGCATGTGTGCTGACATGTGTGTGCTGGAAATTGAACCCAGGTCCTTTGATAAAGCAGATAGTGCTCTTAACCACTGGGCCATCTCTCCAGCCCCATGGAAGTTTTTTTAAAGTTTCCTTATGTAATACTTGCAGTTGGGAGTTTTTATAGAAATTTTACGATGAAGCAAAGCCTTATCCTTTTCTTGTGATGATGATACACTCAGACAATTTTAGCAGCTCATGCATTTCCCATCAGACCTTTAATCAACCACACTGTCAGCAAGCCTGCTGAGAAGTCAGTCCAAAGGACAAATGAGCCCTGCCTGCCATTTTGGAATCTCTTCTTCTCTCCTGTGTATGCTACTGTGGGTCCTATTTTCCTTCTCCTGAGCTCCTCCCAAATATACCCATTATAGAACACTTACTCCTTCAGGGTGCTGCTTAAAAATCAGTGATGAGAACAAAGGAAGAACATTTTGTTACTGTGGTCAACCATGACACGTAATAGTGGTAGTAGGGACCAGAAATGGACAGGTTCTGAAGGTCTGCTGCAGCTTCTCGTGAACACTAAACAGGTATCAGGGTTGCTGGCTCTGTGGCTATGGTTCTCAAGCACAATGTCATCTCCAGGAAATGATTGCTTGCATTGTCACACTTTCAATGCCTCTTTGAGCACTTCTCACCTGCACACATTAATGTTACCACTCTCATTATGTCTTGATGGAAGCTGGTGGTGTGACATTCGTGACTGAATTTTTTAAGGTCACCCAACAGGTACCGGCAGTGTAGGGCTGGCTGCTCCCGAGATGTGTGAGGCAACCTTTCCCCTTCATACTCCAACATCAGCCAGCTAGCTGTCCTTGAGAGAACCCCCATGTGAGATCTTCTTTTAAGTGCCATCCTGACCCCTTTTCAACGCAAAAATAGAATTGGTGAGGCACTGACTGAGGAGTTTCTCATTCCTGTGAGGTTGTAAGTACTCCCCAGATGGCTTCTAGTCCCTGGAGATGTGATGCTTCTGTTGGAGTGGATATCTGGGGGGGGGGGGGTTTCTAGCTCTATACTGGGGTTGCTGTTAATCTGCTTTAATGTTAGTCTCCAGGGGTTTTCATACTCTGCCTCTCAATTTCCTGAAAAAGTAGAGTAGGAGAGATATTTTAAGTCAAACCAGAATGGTAAAGAAATGAAGTCATCTTAGAACTGACCTTCTTCTAGAAGGGAGTTGATGGGGCTGGTGAGACTTCTCATCTTGGAAAAGTATGTGTTGCCAAACCAGATGACCTGAGAGAAAGGAGAGAACCAAACTCTACAAGTAGTCCTGTGACTTCCCACTGGAACTGTGTCATGTGTGTGTCCACATATGTGTGCATGTGTACAGACATGCATAAACACATACAGAAAGAATTATGTAATATAAATTAGAAAGAACTTGAAAATTCTGCTCTGAAAAAAAATTGAATTTTCCTCCTAGAAATGGCAGGAGAAGGCAGATAGGCTCCAGCTTTCAGATAACAAGATAACCGAAATTATAGTTGACACTGCTCTAACTTCATAAGATTTTCTTTTCTGATAAAAGGTCCATGCAGGGTCATGGGTCAGTGGCTCAGGGGTAGTGCACACACCATGCATGCACAAGGCCTTGGGTTCCATCTCCAGCACAAAACCCAAATCTAAAGGAAACATCTAGGGGACAACTGGAAGCTCATATAGTAGCTGACCAGCATTGCCCACTATTCTTGAGGTAGGTGCCTCCTCATTCATTTAGGCCTAACGTAGCCACTTGAGTGCCAGGTGTTCTGAACAGACACTTCCGTTTATATCTCTTTAGCCAATCTTTATGTAGCCAGACCAGATCTGAGGAGGTTGAACAAGGGTTCAACTTTGGGTGGCCTTGTGCATGGCTATAAATTGGGAGCTGTGCTATTAGCAAAAAGACAATTGTACATAAGGTCATATCTCAGCTTATGGTGTCTGAGGATCATTCTCCTTCTGGGTATGACAAAGTTCAGAATATGCTTCTGCACCTGTCAAAGTGGAAATGTACCTGGGTACACTGAGACCAAGGGTCACTCCAGATAAGACAGACCTCAAATGTTTCATCACAAGAGCCTTTGGCTTTCTCACAAATGTGAGGTCTAGGAGGAGTGTGTGTATGTGGGTGTAAGTGATATTTAAATCAGTTCACATTTGCTTAGCAATAGCATGCCATCTCTGGTAGTTTGAACAGGTATGGCCCTCATAGACGCATGTGTTTGAATGCTGGGCTATTTAGAAGGGCACTATTGGAGGTGTGGCCTTGAATGAGCAGGTGTGGCCTTGATAAAGGTGGTTCATCATTGTGGAGGCAGTCTTGAGATTATACATATTCTCCTGCCCCTTCTGTTATGTGCATAGTCCCCTGTCTGCTGCCTGTGGATCAAGACATTGAATGCTCAGCTTCTTTTTTTAGCACCATGTCTGCCTCTGCCTGGATACTGCCAAAATTTTGATAAGGGAAGAAAATCTTCATCAAAGCAATGTAGGGAAGGAACAAAAAAGCAGCCACAGTGCTTGGATCCTGCAGCACAGGCTACATGTTTCTGGAAGAAAGCATGATTGTGCAAGCCAGGGACATGAGTGGGACAGCTGAGGCTGTCCATTTACCATGGCAGATCTCAGAGTATATGGAGTAAGTGTCTCTTCCAGGTGACTGTTTTATACTTAATGGAATGGCTCTGACTTCTGAGACCTGAGGTGAGTCAGAGAGTTAAGGTGTGGAGGAAATAATCCAGTGGGTGCCCAGACAGTTGTGAGCACCTTTTAGAGGCCTTTTAGAGGCTTAACAGCCAGAGAACCAAGGTACAGCCTTTGGTTACAATCCTCCGTAGGTCACTGTCTCTTTCTGAGCTCACACTAACAGGAAAAAAGGGCCATGTGTAGACATTCTAGACACTAGGTGAGACTAGATTCAGAACACGCCACTTGGTTACTACGCCATTGAGTGGGTCTCCTGTCCATCTTAGTAGCCTGAAGGAGTCTGGCCGGCTATGATTTGAATGGATTCTACCACATGGGTAGAATTATCTGGCTGCTTCTACTGGTGCTAGTACAGATAGATAATCATTTTATATCAGCCTTTCCTAGGCAAAATTATCCTTATTGGACAGTGTGATTGGTAACCCTCCTTTTCTCTCCCAGATAGCTAAACATTCTGAATCTTGAAAGCATTCTGTCATTCTCAAGGACTAATTTTGGGGCAGCCAAATTGCAAGCAGAAGATACTCATCAAGCCTGCCCTGTAATTGCTGTAGAAGATGAATAGAGTTCCAGATGTGGGCTGTAACTCAGTGGTAGAATAGTGGCCTAGCATGAACAGTACCCTAAGTGTAATCCTAGCTCTATTGGATATAGGGTTTAAAACATTTCAAAACCAAAATATATTCAGGGCTGTAGCTGACAACAAAATGGGAAGTTCCATAGACACTATTAAGTCCTCCAAACTTCAGACTCTCCTCTGGTCCCTCCATGGTCTCCATTATATGACATGTATTTTCACTAAGGCGAGTTTTCTTTCTTGGTGTGGAAGGAATATGTTCATTACTCATAAAGCCTAGACACATAGCGAGAGAACATAAATACAGACATGGCTTATAAAACACTTGGATTGAGGTGATTGCCTGGAGAGATGAGTCAGCATGTTAAGGTACTGGCTACATGACTACAGAACTGAGTTCTTTGCCAGAGACCCCCATGTTAAAACAAACCTTCAAAAAAAGTTCTTTGGTCTTCATGTGCATGTGCACCTATGAAACTATTGTAACTTTTAAATGTGACTCAGAAAAGCAAGGTGAAAACTACTGTTGAGGAGTCCTGCAGCCTTTTGGGCTTTACTGGTAAACACTGAAATGGTGAGCTATTTCATCTATACCCAGAAATCTGGCAGTGTGGCTGTTCTCGAAAGCCATGGTGTGCAGAATAGCAAGAGGTCTATGTTCTGCACACTGCAGTCCCCAAGGTGGGACAAAGTCTCCTCTCATGGAGAAGCTATGAGGAGTATGGCCAGGGTTAGAGGTCCCTATTGAGAGCAAGGAGCACACTCCTTCATGACAATATTGTTAAATAACTAGCCAGGATTTTGCCTCAGCTCTCACACCCAAACTAATCGCATTATGTTTCTTTGTGTTCTCTCATCAACTTGATTGTAAATGGATCCAGTTCCCTGAGCTACCTTTCTCCATGACCCAGACAGCACACAAGCACTCCAAGGTTAACTCAATTCCTGGTGGTCACTGCTGTTAACATATTCATGGACAGTGTGTCTCCAGGTCTTATAGACACTTAAATGCACTAGGAGCCTCCTGATAAGTCCTTCTGGCCAAAAAGTTCAGTTGAAAGTCCATTCTTGACATTGGATTTTGATTGAAATCATTGTTTGTACCCCAAGGAATAGCAGTCAAACCAGAGCTGGGTATTGAATTCTTCTCATCCTTAAACAGATATCAGAAACTGGTCTGAGTATAGTATGTTCTCTGATCTACTGGAGAGAACATGACTTTCTCCTTCATTGCTGGACATAATTTAGTAAAAGTAACATGCCATAGTCAACAGCATGTGAGTGATATCCACGTTATTCATGATGAGCTACTGATGGATCACATCATTCCATAGACAGGCATAATATAGACCTGTGACCAGCATACCTGAACAAAGTCATGAACCTAGCTCAGTTCTGCTGTGCAGGAGGCACCTTGTACCTAAGCATCTCACAAGATAGAACCTTTCATGCTGGAGTAGCATTTCCTGACTATGCCTGAGAAAAACAGCTCTGCCCAGGCTCAGGCATCAAACAGGAACCTGAATTTTTCTAGGACTAGAGCTGGCAAGTGCATCCTGGCCTCTATGGCAGCGTGTTACAAAACACTTCAGCGAGGGTTCTGATTATCACTGCAGCCGAGGCATCTGCCTGGACTCCTTCTGAAAATTCCTGGACCTATTTTATGCTAGGCAGTCACTCTGCCAGCTGAGCTATGTCTGAGTTACAGTCCTACCCACCCCCGGTGACTCTTTTTCTTTCTTCTGACAGCATCTCACTTCACAAGTCACAGAGGCCTAAAGCAATCGGGCTTTGGTATCTTTGGTGGAGAGAGAGCACCACACTCAGCCTGAAGACTTTTCTCTTGGTGCCTCCACTGTTTCAATTTCCTCTGCAAACCGTTCATCAAACTGCTGCCAGCACCTTGGTGGCTGCATTCTCTATCTGCTAAGGCATCTGGAGACAACTTTCAAAGGCCAGGCACATGGCTTCTGTGAATGTATCCCATAACAAACATCCCACATTGTAACCAGCAATGCAGGCTCTTCCTGGATGTGCTTTCAAGCACCTATACACATAAGTCAGGGCACCATTCCTCTGCCACATTCATCCTGTTGTGAGATCTCACTACTATTTACTTTCTCATATTGAGGAATAGGAGGTTTTGTGGAAAGAATAAGATATTGCTGAGAGTGGTTTTTGAAAGGAAACACTCAGTCCTCACATAGGAAGTGCTAAGATGTTTCTAATGATGGCTAGAACAATCACTGGCTTTGAAAGATGGTAGTTTATGACAATGACCCAGGAGAGTCTCATAGAATGGGCCCCTCAACTATTGGAAAGTACAAGGTAAAAATCAGCTAGGTTCCCCATGGCTGTTCCCCATGACATCAGCAGTCAGCTTTCTTTACATTCTATTGTATCCTGGAGAGCTCATGGCACCCCATGATGTCACTAGTGTTGTGGCAACATCAACTGCTCTTAGGATATTCATTCAATGCCTATAAGTCTCATCAACAGACATGTGGGTGAGACTTCGAAGTCATTTTGGGAAAGAGAATGAGGATGGCAAAGAAACCAAAGAGATGCAGAAGGCAGTTGGCCTTCCATCCCATTTTAAAATATCAAGAAAGAAGTTGTCCTGGGGAAGACACAGTAAGTCCTGGAGAGGGGATGGGGAGATCCCCAGTTATCATAAGTCATGGAAGTTAAGGATTACATTATTTTGTCTGTCCCCAAAGACAAGAGCTGGCAAAGGCAAAGCTGTTTTACCAGAATTCTTTCCTTTACTCTTATTGGGCATTTGTAGTGTAACATGGGAACCCAAAGGATACGATCAGGGGTCAGGGAGAGTTAACATGTCCAAATATAGGGCAGGGCATCACTGCCCTTCATTATCACAGGTTTCTTTTAGGGGCTGTGGCTATCTCACAGTCATTACAGGGACAGAAATGTGTTCCTGGCTATTACCACTCCTCTGACCACTTTTCCCTGACAATGGCACACTTAGGTTTCTGAATCAGTAGTTGTGGGTGGCAGACATTTCCCTAGTACTGGCAAACTGTGAGAAGCAGTGGACCAGACAGAGACTGCATATTTATTGCCAGCTCTGTAGTGTTTTGGTCTGTCTCTGAGCTGAATTGTTCAGTCTGTTGAGCATTTTCTGCCACTTCATGACTGTCTAATCCACAGGCATGGTCATAGAGTGACAAGGCAGGAGCTCTGTGTGTCTCTACAGCACCTGAGTGCCTGTGGACTCTGCCATTATTTCCTGGCTTCTGAAACCACAGGCTTGAGGGTTCAGAAGCCAAGTTGTATCTTGTGGGTTCGTGAATAAGCCTGAAGAGGCCATTTCTGTGGTCACCTGAATCATGTGTAGGGAAGCAGAGGAAACACCTGGCTGCTTAGATACCCACTTTTAACAGAGTAATAACAGATCTGAGATACAGAGAGCAGGCATCTCAGGCTTAGGCCAAAAATCTTTCAAATCTTGTCATTGGGTTCTAGCCATGCTCTATTTCTGTCCATCCTCTGTGTCTTCTCACGATGCAAGTTCACTTTTGTTCTGCCAACAGGGGATAATGGGGAGCCACCTTCCTCCACAAAGCTCCCCTCCAAGAAGCAGTTGAAGAAGGAAATGGAGAGCCTGACCACTCAGCTGCAGCTGATGACCAGGGAGAGAAATGAGCTGTGTGATTGTCTGAGCCTCATCACAGAAGGATCCTTGGAAAATAGGTATCCATTATTCCAAACCCCATGGTGTCAGTCTTGGGTCTGCAAGTCACCTTCATCTAACCCTTTAAAGGACACCTCCAGGATGTCCATGTGTCCAGCCTCATGTCCCTAAATACTTCTCAGAGGAGATGCAGGAAAGTAGGCTTGGGCAACAGTGATATCTGAAATAAAACTCTTCTGCTTCTTTCAAATGAAACAATGAGCTTGTGCTGTGAGTCACAGAACACAGGTTTGAGGTAGTGGAGAGTGACTTCCCAGCATGCATTTGGAAAGGCCTTGATAGGTGTTGGTTTATGTGAGTACTAGCTGCTGTGAGTTTAGGAAGAAAATTTTTACTTCCCTGGAAGGTGCTTTAATGCTGGAAACTCCTGGTAGCAGCTGGATTGTCCTGATCCCACTTTGTCTCTCTCAGTGCAGGACAGGAAGGCCTGGAGCTCCACACTGTTCATCTCCTTGTGCCTTATAATGTTGAGACAGTACATAAGACGCAATTATTCATTGTCCCACTTTGCTCTCTGTCTCTCCTTCTATGACTCTCTTTCTCTCTTTCTTTTATATGTATGTGTGTGTATGAGTGTGTGTACATACACATTTGCATGTTTCTGAATCCCTCTAGTCTCTTGGAACCCGTGGTCTTAGGTTGGGCCCCTGCAGGTCTCAGGTTCAAAGTGATGCCAATGATGAGTTCTGGGTGTCACACTTTAAGTTGTACTTAGCCTATGTGGTCAGATTGGAGGCACAGTAGAATCCCTTAGCCAGTTTTTTAAAGTTATCCCAAGGCAGGGTCTCATCCCCAGAATAATGTCTGACTCTATAGAAATAGTCACTCGAGATCTAGAATCACTTTTCTAAAAACAGAAGAAATCAAATCATGGGTTTTCTCTGGGCCAAGACTTATAGAATTGCCCCCTGAGAATTTGATGGGCTAAACAGCTCCTCCAGGCGTACTGAGTGGGCTCATGCTACCAGGGCCTCTTTCACCTTCTTAACTATAGCCTCTGCTGTCCTGGAGCTAGGATTACAAGTTTTATAAACATCAGAATGAACAAGTAAAGAGGGTCCAGATTGTGGCACCTTCTGCACTTAGGTAGGCCAGGTCACAGCCCAAGTTAATGGGAATCTTGAGGCCTGTATTCATGGGATTCTTTGTTTTGGGGACCAGTCCCTCTCACAGGGCACATTCTTTGTCTGACAGACTCAATAAGCAGCAAAATAAGGTGGTGATATTGGACCAGCAGAACTTGGGGCATGAACACACTGAAGCATCACAGAACCTCAAGGAACTCGACAAGGAGACTGGATTCGATTGGCAAGTACCTGTCAGAGACCCCAGCACTTGTGGGATGGTAATCTCTATGTGGCTTAATCTGGATTGGAGAGTCTCCAGCTCTGATTCTATCTCTTCTGCCTCTTAGCCATCAGCATGCCTGTACCTTTTGGGCTCAGTTTTGCTAAGAATGAGAGAGAACTGTTAGCCTCTCCCAGGATTTTCATTCGATCCCCAGGAACTTCTAAATAGAAATAATTCACAGCATGAGAGAGGTGTTAGGCAGCCCTAGGCCTCTGGGACTCAGGTAGGGTTTTATGAAGCTGAGTGTTATGGAACAGGTAGATAGACGGTGCTTCCCTAGGTTCTTTTTGCCTACCTTGAGGTCGTTTATCACCTAATTTTTGACATTACCCCATTTTCTTGCATAGTAAAGGACAGGTGGAAACTCCTCTTTCTTTTTGTGGGACAGGGATCTCCATTAGTGTTGGGGATGTTAGAAGTTGTGATTCTTTTGTGAATTGGCTGTTCTTTCTTTATGGTCTTCTTAGTGCAGCAGGCAAGATTGTATTGTGCCCTTTCTTAGGTCTTCATGGAAACCTTGGGCCTTTTGGTGTTCATAGGGCACTGGAGTTAGAGAGGGTAAGAACAGGCTAACAGGGTGAGCAGGACTAGGCTGGCAGAAGCTTACTTTTCAGAGGGTGTTTCCAGCAATCTCCAGAGCTGCCTCCTGATGGAGCATACTCACCTGAAGAAGAAAGTGACCATGCTGAGACAGGAGAACAAGAAAGTGCAAGAAGATTGGGTCCTGCAGCAAGACCAGTTCAGGGACATGCAGCAGACCTGTAAGGACCAAGAAGAGGAGACCAGCAACCTCCAGACCAAGCAACTGGACCAGGTCTGGGACCATTTTCCCATTGGACTCTTTGTCTGCTCATCCGTAAACCTGAGCTTTCACCTATCACCCTACTTACTAATCTACACTCCCAATCATCTGTCCACCCCATGCCATCTGACTGTTCTTTTCTCTGTCAATGCATAAGTATTCTGAGAAATTAGCCTCTTGTGAGAAAGTCAGTTATTGGCACGCATACTCTGCTGTTCTGCTTGAAAGTGCAGTCCAAAGAGCAGATATGTAGGAATAGGATATCCTACAATTAGATGTTCTCTGGATAACTAGAGAGCAATGTACACAGATCGTTGGTGCCTTCTGGGTGCTGCAACTGTTTTGCATGGAAGGGTCATGTGACACAAGTGGGAAGCAGGTTGCAAAAAGACAAGCCCAGTGCAAATGCCAAATGCTGTTTCTTCCCTTTGTTTAGCTCTTGGTTCACACTGACAGATGCCAGAGTTAGAACTGATCAGGCCTGTTTGCTGTGAGTGTCACTGGATCATTCTCTTTTCATGGAACTTATAGTCTTTGGTTGAATGGATAACAAGGGATATGTGAAGGACTTTAGACAGACTTTTAGCTGAAGTCAGGGACTTGGGGCTTCAGAGCAAAAAAAAAAGAAAAATCTCTAACCACTTCAAAAGAGTCTGGCCAAGCACAGTAAGCTCTTCACAGCCATTTTAGTTTCCAAGGGATGGATGGTGGAGTTGCAAAACCTTTCTGAAAGAACTGGTGTGCTGATTGTAAACTCCATGCTCTTTCAACATAAAGCCTCTAGGCAGTGTGTACAATCATTCAGTGTACATTGGCTAGAGGAAGCCATTGGGTTTCTTTCATGCCTTGCAACAGGGTTTCTCACTTACCCTGAAGCTGCTGATCTGGCTGGCCTGGCTGTCCGGCAAGCTCTTTGGTCCTCTATATGTGCTTGCTCTTGTATGACAGTGTGTGCATGCCTGTGTGACCCTCCACTAAGGAAAGTATCTTGTAATAAACAGGAACAGAAAATACTGGAGCAAATGCTGCACTACTTGCAGAAGCAGAAGCAGCTGGTTTTCCAGGAAAGGATTTTAGAAATAAAGCTACAACATCAATTTGAGATCCTCCAGTTGAGGTAGGAGTCCAGGCTGGGTGGAGAGAGTGAAGCAACCTGGTTTTTTCTGTACCTGGAATCTCTGTCTTTATGGGCTTTGTCTTACCAGCTAGGATAAGAGCCCGTCCAGGGAAAGAACACTGTAAAGTATTGTGATGGTCCACTCAACAAGAACTTCTTTCTACCCAAGAAACTATATGTTTCCATTGCTACTCCATTCTGAGTTTTTTAGTATATTGTTAGCAGTCGGTCCTTGCACTCATGAAGAGCTGCAGACTTCTGCCTTCCAAGTGATAAGATCTCAAACTGTGCATGCCACACCAGGCTGAAGTTATACATTTATTTAGGAACAGCTCCTGTAGTGATCAGATTCCCATCCTTTAGCCCTGATCTCTGTAGTGCTTACCCTTTCTGTGACAAGAGTTCTCTGGAGAGATTAGACTACTGGAATAAGGAGTTTCCAGGTTGAACCCAGGCAGATGCCTCTGCTTCAGGTATTATCAGGACCCTCATTGGAGTGTTCTGTTAACACACTCCCATAGAGGGCCAGGAGGTAGTTGGCCAGCTCTAGTCCTTAGGAAAACAAAGGTTTCATTTGGTGCCAGAGCCTGTGCAGGGTCATTGTTGGCAGATACACAACTCAGGAAATGCTGCCCCACATGATTCTAGTTTGCATATTCCTTGGGTTCAAGGTGCTTCCTGAGCAGGAGGACTGAGCTAGCCTCATGACCTTGTTCATGTGCTCAGGTTGCATGGTTAAATTATATCTGTCTATAAAATGATGTGATCCATCTGTACCTCACCGTGAATAACACGCATAGCACTCATATGGAATTGACAATGGTAGGTTACTTTCAAAAATTATGATGCCCCTGGAATGATTGAGAAAGTCCTGTTATTTCTGTTATAACAGACAACATATAGTGCTCAGATAAATTTCTGACATATGTTTGAGGCTGAGAAAAGTTCTAGGTCCAGCTATGGTGTGACTCTTTCTTGTTAGAGTTACAGTGACTTCATTTAAAACATCATGTTGACTGTCCAGTACTGTTGAGGTGGTGGGAAGTAGCAGCCTGACAGCTGATATGGCAGGTCCTCACCACGCCTGTTCTTAACTGTCTTCCTTGCCCAGGTCTGAAAAGCTGCACCTTGAACAGGAACTGGCCAAAGCCCATGAGGAGATTCTCCTGCAGAAGGAGCTGCTGCATCAGGAGCCATCTGCTGAGCCGGATCTCCAGCAGCCACAGAATTTTCTTCCTCAAAATTAGATTCTCTTGTATCAATAGGCCCTATTTTTTTTTCTACCCAGTAAGCCAGGAAGTCTGCTTCTCCATCTGATCGCCTTTTCTTTTCTGACAACAATCCTTGATAGAACTGAAGTGAACCCCTTGCCACTAAGTGTTCAAGTCCAGCCACAGGCTGTGGTTCTGTCCTGCCAAATCTGCAGTCAGAGAAAGCTGCTGAGCATAATTTTGTTTAAGGTTTCTTTTAGGGTTTTGCTCTTAGTTGTTTACCTTTTGATTTTGCTTGTTGTGTTGTATGCTCTAAGTGTTGCTTTTCAAATGTCACTAAGGCTATTCACTCTTTACATTGACAGTTCTTTTAAAGCCCTTCTGAGAAAAATGTATTTTTGTAAATTAAAAAATAAAAGGAAATGAAAATGATTTCCAACTCTTCACTCCAAAAAACATCTTCTTTGTTCAGGTATTCCATCCTACTGTGTAAATTGAGAACTCACAGGCAGAGATGGATCTCTGTAAGTTCCAGGCAGCCAAGACTACAAGGCACTTTCTACCCAGCCAGAGGCAAAGCCCAGCAGTGGCTTGGAAATTTGTGTGTGGATTGTGTGGCTTATTCCTTGGATACATCCTTTGTGAAGACATAAGTACCATGATGTATACTTGTTGTCATGTATTTAGCATCTCCTGAAAGAGAGTACTCTGTGACACTTATACATTATTGGCCCTGTGGACCACATTATTGAGAGATACACATCTCTAAAAATATTGCTCTATTTCTTCTCAGGAAATAAAAACATTCACTAATATGGTTTGAAAGAAATCAGGAGACAAAGAGCTCTGTGCCTTAGTTTCCTGGCAATACAGCATTAGTGATATGTGCACAATAGAGATAATGACCTTCACAGTCAGGTTGGGAAATGGGTTTGTACAGTAGATGTTGGCTTTGAACATATATTTCATTTGCTGTTTTTATGCTTGTTTGTTTTTTGTTTTTATTTATCTTATGTGAATGGATGGTTTGCCCACTGTTTTTCTGGGTCCACCATGGATGCACTTCTCTCAGATGCCAGAAGAGGGAATCAGACCCATTGTTATAGATGATTGTTAGGCATCATGTGTGTTCCCTGAGAGCAGCAAATGCTCTTAGCCAATGAGCCATCACTCCAGCTTCTGCGCTTGGCTTTTGTTTTTACAGCATATGCGCTGTGTTACTTGGAGTGGAACACCCAATTAAATGGAGAAGTCTTTGTAGACATGTAGGGTAATTCAATGAGGTAGGCATGTCTTAGACTGCCAGGCACTGCTCTCCCCATTGCTGTATGGGTTCAGGATGCTGTGCCAGCATTAGTTGTTTTCAGGTTTGGGACAGATATTTATGTCTTACTTAGGATGATGTTGTAGATTACTCACTTCTGATAAAATGCAGAATTTACATGACCCTCATACAGGGTGGGGAGGGATAATGAATCTTTGTTGTTTGTTATTGTTGTTGTTTGGTTTTTGAAACAGCCTTTCTCTGTGTAGCCTGGCTGTCTTAAACTCGCTTTGTAGATCACACTGACCTGAACTCAGAGTGATCCACCTGCATTTGTCTCCCTTGAGTGCTGGGATATGAAACATTCTTGATCAGAAGAAAATAGCTCCAACTATGCACTGCAGGGAGGAAGTTCCAGAGGAGCCAAAGTGCATGGATCCCGCAGCACATGCCTCATGTTTCTGGTGGACAACATGCATTTCCAAGCCTGGTACATGAGAGGGACAGTTGAAGCTGACTTGTTGTCATGGTAGATCTCACAATATATTGAGGAAATATTTCTTCCAGTTGACTGTTTTATGATTTATGATTCATGAGCCAGACCTGGCCACAGCCCGGGAAGAGAATGTCCTGCCTAAGGCACTGCTGCACCAGGATCCACCTGCTGAATCCAATCCCTAGCAACCATAGAATACCTGGGCTGGATTTTCTTCTAGGCTGCCTTTGGGTCTGAGAAGGAAAGTTGTTCCTTCTCTGATAACATGCTTTGGGAGAACCAAGGAGACCAAAGGAAGCAGCAGACAATTTGAAAGCAGGCCAGTTTTTACTATTGGATAAAGGATTCCTCAAAAATGCCATGTCCTTTGGAGGGTGAACTCAACAATGAGGCAAATACCAACCGAACTCCAAGTGATGCAGCCATAGTCTGATCAATGTTTCTGTTGACTCACCGTTTCAGAAGAAAAGAAAGCATCACAAATGAGCTTGAGGTACAGAAAACCAAGACAAGAATTTGTGAGAACCATGACATGTAGCAGTAAGAGGTCCCTGTGAGAGGTACAACAACATGGAGAGAGGATATGCTGTCGAGCAACAGTTACTCCATCAGATCAGTACTATCCAGGACTTTGGCAAGATGACTGAGTCGTCTGGACTCTTCTTTCCTCCATGGCTTTGAAAACACTCACAATGAATCCCACTACAGAAGAGCGTTGTTGATAGTGAAGGTTCTTAGCTTGAAGAATCACAGAATCTCTTACTTTCCCTGCACAGTTATGTACAGATAATCACCAGGTCCAAACCTGAAAGCTTGAGACATGGAAAAGCGGCAGCCAGATGGAGTCCAGGAAGAGGTTTCTTTATCCTTTCTCAGGAAACAAAAATGTTAATTGAGGGAATATAAAAGAATTCCAGAAGCCCAGAGATATCCTCATCTGTTTTTGGTTTTGCTTGTTTATGTGATAACACAACAGAAATAATGACAGAGAGAGCACCCTGGTGTTGCTGGATCTGAACCATACTGTTCTCCAACTCTTGTCTTCACAGATCTGCTGCATGTTCCCCAAGTGGTGCTGCGGCAGGGCCCAGTTCTCTTGCACGATTTTGTTTTCCTGCCTCAGCATTGCCTACCTTCTTCAGCTGAGTCTTCATCAGGAGCCTGCTGTGAAGGTGTAAAACTTGTTATCCTGTCTCCAGGCCAACAGAGGCTATGCGTGTGCAGTTGAAAGATGCCCTGGCTGCATGAGTCCACTCAGTAAGCACTTGGGGGCTGTCTAGCCCATAACATTCTCAGGGGGCATTTCACAGGCCTTGGTCCACCAAAACCCAGTGATTTCATTTCTCCTGCTTTCAGAATAGTAATTCTAGGTCCTGGGGGACTATTTCTACAGATTTGGACATAATTCTGTGGATGAGACCCAACCTTGGGAAAGCTTTATAAACTGCCCAAGGGATTCTACTCTGCCTTCAATCTAACCACATAGGGTAAATACAGCTTAAAGTGGGACGCCCAGAACTCAGCGCTGGCATCACATTCTGACTGAGACCCACAGGCCCCACCTCAGACCACTGGCTCAAAGAGTCTAGAGGGATGCACAAATATGCAAATATGTATTTATACACACACACACACAATCACACAGTCATGACAGAAAGAGATAAGGAGAGACAGGGAAGGAGAGATAGAAAGCATAATGGGATGCTGAAATTTTCCATCTAATGTACTGTCTTGAGATTATAAGGCACAAGGAGAGAGATCAACAGTGTTGAGCTCCAGGCCTTCCTGTCCTGCATTGAGATAGACCAAGGGGGATCAGGACCCTCCAGCTGTAACTTGGAGCTTCCTGGATTAAATCACCTGCCAGGCAAGTAAAAATCCCATCCCAAATTCACAGCAGCTAGTATACTCACTCTCCACTGTCTCAATCCCTGTGTTGTGTCACTCAGAACACAGGCTCAGTTTTTCATTTAGAAGAAGCATAAATGTCTTTTTCCTAGATATCACTGTTGCCCAAGTTTAATTTCCTGCCTCTCCTCTGAGAATCTTAGAGATATGGCTCCCTGGAGGTGTCCTTAAAAAGATTAGATGAGGGTGACTTGCAGACCCAAGACTGACACCATGGGGTTTAAATAATGGACACCAATTGCCCAAGGATACTTCTGTGATGAGGTAGCCCTGGCTGTATTGGAACTCATTCTGTATACCAGGTTGGCTTTGACCTCACAAAGATCCATGTGCCTTTGCCTCAGGAGTTCTGGGATTAAAGGCATTCGCCACCACCCTGCTTTACTTTCTCTCTTTCTCTTCCCAGAATCACATATGCTTAGGACCAGGCTATCAGTGGTCATCTTCAGCAAGGTCTTTAGCTATTGTAGGAAGCACTGCCATGGTACCTAACCTGACCTGTGAGATCTGGTGACCCTAGAGTTTATACAACCCTAAGGCAGACCGGCTGTAAATCCTTCCTTCCTTTCCTGTCATTCCCTCTTTCTACTTTGATCTCCACAATTAGAAGTCCTAATCCCATTTGGAAGTAGTCTAAATCAGAAGAGTGTAGTTGATATAAAAGGAATCTGTCCTGGGAAAAGGAGAGATTCATAATAGAGATAATTAATCTGGTGCTCAGGGAGAATGAAGCTGTAGTAAGGAATGGGGAGGAAAGGTTGAGCTCTGGCCCTGGTGAGAGAATTTGGAGAGTAGACACTGAAAGAAGCAGAGGTATCCTTTATCTACAGGGGTACAAAAGGCCGTTTTGTACATTTTTCCAGACTGTGGGAATGTGACCTGCTTGGTAAGGTTGAGTAGTAACACTTGTTGGTAACAAGTACAGAGTTATCTTCCTGCTGGAATGTGAGCATAAAGCAGCAGTCAGTCTCTGTAACTGATGACCCACTTGCTGAGCTGTGCTGAAGAGTTTAAAGGAGACACTATTTTCAGGAGTGTGAGCTGGGTGAAGGGATCCAGCAAAGGCTGTGGAAAGACCTGGGATTAGCCACAGCTGGAACCTGTTGCTACTGTAAACCTGAAGAGACCTTGTAGGGAGCAGTCTCACCTGAGACATGGGAAGCTGGAGGTGGGAAGAGGCTTACCAGCCACAGATGTGGGCAGAGAGTACCACAGCCATGACCAGAGGCACACAGGATATAAATCCTTATTTTTCTTCATTTCCCATGTAAGTGTGTGTGGCTTTTGTTTTGCGGGGGGTAGGGGTGGGGTAATACTCCTCTTTGGGCCATTTCCCATTAAAAGTCACAGAATAAGGGAGCTAAGGTTCTGACATCCTTGGGTATCATCCTTCTAGATGAGAGTGATGGATCAGCAGGGGAAGGACCCTAACCTTAGAGAGGCTTAGAGTGCCAAGCTCATTCACGCTCCCAGGTGGTCCAGAAGCCTTAATAGGTTCGAAACTATTAGATATTCAACACACCAGGGTCAGAATCTTGGTTCTACTGCTAGCAAATGGTTTTCTTTCAGAATTCAGATTTGTAAAAAGAACTACTTAGCAAGCCTTGGATGTGATCTCTGGCCTCTTACACACTGGGAATGTTGCTTCACATCTGTAACCCCAGTATTTGGGAAGCAGTTGTAGGCGAACCGGAAGTTCATGGTCATCAAAATGGCAAAGCACATTTGAGATTACCCTGGTCTCTGGAAGAACACGGACTGTTTTCCCAATGGAACTCGGTCCAATTGGTTCGCAACTTGTCTTTAAAAAAAAAAAAACAGGCTTTCAATATTTACATTCAAGTCACTGAATGACCTTTTAAAAATG
>CM053753.1:10760541-10773089 GCA_028658305.1 Pachyuromys duprasi
TACGCACCTAGAGAGGATATACAAGGAGGAGGACCCAGATTGGTATGATCAATGCTTGTTTGAATGAACAAATGGGATGGACATTGAGTGGAGGAGAAAACAAGCAACAGAACAGGAGCATGCCAAAGAGGACCTCTTGGCGGGGGGTGGTCAATGTAGCGATGTATCAGAGCAGATATTAAGACTCGAGATCAAGCCTCTGACAGAGGGCGAGAAGCAATGATAGATCGGGAGGTTGTTGAGACTTGGGGAGAACAAGAGCTCCACAAAGACCAAACTGAGCAGGGCACAGGGGTCTTGTATGAGACGGTTTCTACAATCAAGGACCATGTGTGGATGTGGACTGGAACCCCCACACGGATGGGGCCCATGATAGCTCGGTGTAGGACTGAAGACCCTATTCAGGGAAACAGGGACTGTTTCAGTCAAGATCTTGATGGCTGACTCTTTGACCCTCCCCCATACAAGCCGGGGAGTGACAGACTGGCTAGATCTCAGGGGAGGACATTGCAGCCAGCCCTGAGGAGACAGGATAAACTGGGGTTGGATGGAAGGGAAGGAGGTCCTCCCCTGTTAGTGGACTTGGAGGGGGCGGGGAAGAGGGAGATGAGAGAGGGAGTGGGAGAGTAGGAGGGAATGGGGGAGGGGGCTACGCCTGGGATTCAAAGTACCTAACCTGTGATTGATATAAAAATAAATAAATTTAAAAAAGGTAGAATACAGGGGATTGTTTCAAACTTCTTGTATCTGTTGAGGCTTGCTTTGTGACCAACTATATGATCTATTTTGGAGAAGGTTCCATGAGGTGCTGAAAAGAAGGTATACTCTTTTGTGTTTGGGTGAAAAGATCTGTAGATGTCTATTAGGTCCATTTGATTTAGGGACTCTGAAACTTCCTTTATTTCCCTATTTGGTTCCTGTCTAGTTGATCTGTCCCTTGGTGAAAGTGTGGTGTTGAAGTCTCCCACTATTAAGATATTGTGATCAATGTGTAAGTTAAGCTTTAATAATGTTTCATTTACGAATGTAGGTGCTCTTATATTTGGGACATAGATGTTCAAAGTTTTGATGTCCTCTTGGTGGATTTTTCCTTTGATGAGAATATAGTGCCCCTCCTTATCTTTTTGATTAATTTTGGTTGAAATAGTCTATTTTATTGGATATTAGGATAGTGACTCAAGCCTGTTTTCTGGGTCCATTTTCTTGAAAAGCATTTTTCAAGCCCTTTACTCTGAGGTAGTGCTTACCTTTGTTGCATAGGTGTGTTTCTTGGATGCAAAAGAATGTCAGATCTTGTTCTGCAACCATTCTGTTAGTCTGTGTTTTTTTATTGGAGAGTTGAGTCCACTGATGCTGATTGATACTAGATAGATACAAATGTTACTTTCTTTTGATGTGGGGTTGGTGGTGTTGCTGTTCCATTGCTTGTATTCTTTTGATTTGTTGTTGTTGTTGTTGTATAGTTATCTATGTCCTAAGTTTCCTTGGATGTAGTTTTTTTTCATTGGAATTTCCCTTCTAGTAACTTCTGTAGGTCTGTGTTACCATGTAGATATTGTTTAAATTTGGTTTTGTCATGGAATATTTTGAATTCTCCATCCATGTTGATAGAAAGTTTTCTGGGTATAGTAGTCTAGGTTGGCATCTGTGGTCCCTTAAGGTCTGCGTGATTTCTGCCCAGGTTCTTCTGTCTTTCATATTTTCTGTCAAACAGTCAGCTCAGTGGTGCTGTAGGAGCAGGTCTTGGTGTCCACCTGCACTGTGCGCTGTGCTGGGCAAGGCTAATGCTGAGGCCCGGGCAGTGTGGTCTGTGGTGGACTCTGCAGGCCCCTTCACTTTCAACAGGGAATGATTTTGGTGGCTGGACCAAGGGAAGTGCTGGGGTAGGAGTGGGGGGGGGGAGTAGGGACTGAATCTCCTCAGTCCCAGATCCCGAGGCCGGGGCCCAGGCTCTGTGGTCTGTGGTGGAATCTGCAGGCCACCCTTCTGCCCTTCCCCTCAGGCTTATGGCGGCTAGTCCTAGGGGAGTACCCAAAAGGGTTGAGTTGAGTGTCCTCAGTCCCAGATCCTGGGCCTGGATATCTCTACCAGAAGCTGCCCAGCACTAGCACTTATGGTGCCCTGTTCCGGGGGAGTATCTGGTAGGGTTGATTGTCCTTAGTCTCAGATCCAGAACCAAGGTTTCTTTGCCAGGAGCCTCCGGTGCTAGCACTTGGTGTTAGACTTTATTGCAGTTGGTTCCAAAAGAGTGTCAGGAAGGGTTGAGTGACCTCAATCCCGGATCCCGAGCTAGGGCTTATTTGCTAGGAGCAACAGGACAGTATGAAAGAAAGAATATCTGCTGGAACATGGGCCAGATGTGGATCAGCAGCATGCTTATGGGTGTAGAATCTTTGAGAGTTATTTCTCTTATGATGACAAAGCCTGGTCCTGGCAGTCTACACTAGAGGAGAGCTTATTGGGCATTATTATTAGGAATATAAATTATGATTATCATTACTAATATAGTCTTATTATTAGTGACCCCCGCCTGATGGTCTTCAGCCTGGTCAATGTGTGATATGGCCTTTAGCAGAGGTGGACTCAGAGGTGTGCACTGACCTTCTCACTCACCAAAGGTCATCCTGCTACACAACAGCTGATGTCACCTCTAAAGGCACTTACATGCAAGCTTAACATATTCAGTGCAATCCCAGGAACCGATACAAATGTGGAAGGGGAAAACTGACTCCACAGAGCTGTCATCTGCCCTGCACATAGCATGTGTACACACATACACACACATACACACAAGCACACACACACACCATCCATACATCAGACAATAATAAAATTTTGTTTTGTTTTTTGAGACAGGGTTTCTCTGTATAACCTTAGCTGTCCTGGACTCACTTTCTAGAACAGACTGGTCTTAAAATCACAGAGATTTGCCTGCCTTCTGGAGTGCTGGAATTTACAGGCGTGAAACACCAAGCCCGGCTAATAATAAACAATTTGTATCTTCACATATTTAATAGACAAAGAAGTTGGAGTTTTGTGTTTCCCCAAATTCCAAGATTTTAGGTCTTAAAACTAAGTTAAAATTACCTCAGGAATCAGGGATGGAGATACCTCCAGAAGATCTTTTATTGCAGAGGATTCATATAGAATAACAAGAAACCCAGAATTGCTAAAACAATCCTCTACAATAACTGACTGATGGATCAATGGACTCGAATAGTAGACCCTGAAACAAATCCACTCACTTGTGGACACCTGATTTTTGACAAAGATTCCAAAACCATTCAATAGTCCAACTGGATATCTACATGCAGAAAAATGAAAATAACTCCATATTTATCACCCTGCACAAAACTAAAGTCCAAGTGGATCAAATACCTCAACATAAAACCAGGTACACTAAATCAGGTAGAAGAAAAAGCGGGGAAGAGCCTAGAACTCATTGGCACAGGAGACAACTTCCTGAACAGAACACCAACAGCACAGGCTTTAAGAGCAACAATCAATAAATGGGACCTCATGAAACTGAAAAGCTTCTGTAAAGCAAAAGACACTGTCATCAGAACAAAATAACAGCCTACAGACTGGAAAAGGATCTTCACCAACCCTATATATGCCCGAGGTTTAATATCCAGAATATATAAAGAACTAAAGAAGTTAAAAAGCAATAAATCAAGCAATCCAATTAAAAAATGGGGTACCAAGCTAAGCAGAGAATCCTCAGTAGAGGAAACTAGAATGGCAAAGAAACACTTAAAGAGATGCTCAAAGTCCTTAGCCATCAGAGAGATGCAAATCAAAAGGACTCTGAGATTTCACCTGACACCCATCAGAATGGCTAAGATATTTATTTAGTATTTATTACAATTTATTCACTTTGTATACCAGCTGTAGCACCCCCCCTCATCTACTCCCATTCCCACTCACCTTCCTTCTTCTTCCCCAAAGACAATCCCCTAGTCCAGAACAATCCCCTGGTCCCCCCTAACTTACCCTAGCCTATCAGCTCTCATCAAGGGATGCTGCATCATAGTCCTCTGTGATCTGGCAAGGCTGCAGCCCCTCCCCCCTGGGAGAGGTGATAAAAGAAACCTCCAATGAGTTCATGTCAGAGACAGCCACTGATCCTCTTAGTTGGGAACCCAGTTAGAAACTGAGCAGCCTATGGGTTTCCTCTGAGCAAGGGATCTATGTCCCCTCCATGCATAGTCCTTGGTTGGAGTATGGCTCTATGCAGGAACCACTGGTCCTAGGAATTTTGGTTTTGTTGGTCTCCTCATGGAGCTCCTGTCCCCTCCAGTGTTTTCTATGTCTCCCTTCTTCCATAAGGTTCCCTGTACTATGCTCAAAGTTTGGCTATGAGTCTCAGCACCTCCTTTGATACCCTGATAGTCAGAGTCACAGGGCCCCTGTGGAATGTTCCTGTCCTGTTCCCTGTCTTCTCCTACTTCCAATGTCTATCCTGTTGCTGTTTTGAATGAGGTTTTAGCCTCTTCCCTAGGGCCCTACTTGTTGTATAGCTTCTTTAGGACTATAGATTTTAGTATGTTTATCCTATATTATATGGCTAATATCCACTTAAAAATGAGTATATACCATATGTGTCTTTCTGCTTCTACGTTACCTCCCTCAGGATGATCTTTTCTAGTCCCATCCATTTGCCTGTAAATTTCATGATTTTTTTTAATTGCTGAATTGTATTCCATTGTGTAAATGCACCACAATTTCTATATCCGTTCTTCAGTTGAGGGATATCTAGGTTGTTCCCAGTTCCTGGTTATCACAAATGAAGTTGCTATGAGCATAGTTGAGCTCTTTCCTTAATGTTATGAACTTTCCTCTTAACATTGCTTTAATTATATCCCATAAGTTTGGGTATATTATGCCTTCGTTTTCATCGAATAATTACAAAGTCTTTAATTTCTTTCTTTATTTCTTTCCTCGTCCAGTGGTTGTTGAGTAGGGAGTCATTCGATTTCCATGAATTTGTAGGCTTTCTGTTGTTTCTGTTGTTGTTGAGTTCTAGCTTTAATCCATGGTGATCTGAGAAGATGCAGGGGGTTATTTCAATCTTCTTATATCTATTGAGGTTTCCTTAACAAGCAAGTATATGTTCAGTTTTGGAGAAGGTTCCATGAGGTACTGAGGAGAAGGTATATTCTTTTATGTTCAGGTGAAATGTTTTGTAGAAATGTTAGGTCCATTTGATTCATAGCATCTGTTCATTTTCTTATTTCTCCATTTAGTTTCTGTCCTGATGATCTGTAGTGTGGAGAGAATGGTGTGATGAAGTGCCCCATTATTAATGTGTGGGGTTCGATGCGTGGTTTAAGCTTTAGTAATGTTTATTTTATGAATGTGCATGCTCTTGAATTTGGGGCATACATATTCAGAAATGAAATATTATCTTGGTGGATTTTTCCTTTCATGAATATGAAGTGTTCTTCGCATCTCTTTTAATTAATTTTGGTTGAAAGTCTATTTAATTAGATACTAGAATGGCTACTCCAGCTAGCTTCTTGGGTCTATTTACTTGGAAAACGTTTACTCTGAGGTAATGTCTGTCTTTATTGCTGAGGTGTGTTTCCTATATGCAGCAGAATGATGGGCCGTTTTTGGATCCATTTTGTTAACCTGTGTTTTTATTGGGGAGTTGATGCCCTAGATGTTGAGAGATATTATCAGCTATTGTTACTTCCTGTTTGTTTGAAGGTGTTGATGGTGGAGTGTGTGTGTGGGTGTGTCCCTTCTTTTGGTTTTGCTGATGTGGGTTTATTTATTACCTGTAGTTTCCTTGGTGTAGTTGGCCTCCTTAGGATGGAGTTTTCCTTCTAATATCTTCTGTAGGGTGGGATTTGTGGGTAGATATTGTTTAAATTTGATTTTGTAGTGGAATATCTAGTTCTCTTTCTCTATGGGGATTAAAAGTTTTAGTAGTTGAGGGTGACATCTGTGGGTCTCATAGTGTGGATAAGGTATCTATCCAGGCCCTTCTGGCCTTTACTATTTCTGATGAGAAGTCAAGTGTAATTCTGATAGGTTGCCTTTATATGTGACTTGGCCTTTTCCCCTTGCAACTTCTAATAGTCTCTATTTGTTCAGTAAATTTGGTATTTTGATTATTTTGTGGTGGGGTAATTTTCTTTTTGATCCAATCTATTTGGTGTTCATTTAGCTTCTTGTGTGTTTATATGCCTCTCTTTCTTTGATTTGGGGAAGTTTTCTTCTATGATTTTGTTGAAGATATTTTCTGGCCCTTGGAGCTGGGAGTCTTCTCCTTTTTCTATTATTCTTAGGTTTGGTTTCTTGATAGCATCCCGGATTTCTTGGCTGTTCTGTTTCAGGAAAGTTTTAGATTTAACATTTCTTTGACTGATGTATGGATTTCTTTAGTCATATCATTTACCTCTTGTATTCTGTCAGTGATGCTTGTGTCTCTAGTTCCTGTTCTTTTCCCTATGTTTCCATC
This sequence comes from Pachyuromys duprasi, assembly GCA_028658305.1. Classification (NCBI taxonomy): domain Eukaryota; kingdom Metazoa; phylum Chordata; class Mammalia; order Rodentia; family Muridae; genus Pachyuromys; species Pachyuromys duprasi. The sequence continues at coordinate 10,767,011 of CM053753.1, forward strand.
AAATATCCAAGTGGATCAAAGACCTCAGTATAACACCAGATACAGTAAATTTATCAGAAGAGAAAACAGAGAAGAGCCTCAAAATAATTGGCATAGGAGACAACTTTCTAAACAGAATGCCAATTACTCAGGCTCTATAAAAGCAGACTCCTTGAAACTTAAAAGCTTCTGCAATGCAAAGGACAATGTCTGTCTAATGAAATGTCAGTCTACAGATCTTATATCTAACAAAGAACTAATATCCAAAATATGTAATGAACTCAAGAAATCAAATACCAATAAAAATAACACAATTAAAAGAAAATTCTCAACAGAGGAATTTCTATTGGCCAAGAATCACTTAAAGAAATTCAATTGTCTGGTGTTTTATCATTTGACCTTGGCCAGGTAGTCTTGCCAGCCAAAGAGAAGGAGGATCCAGGTAGTCCAGATGCAACTTTATAAGCTAAGGTCAGATGGTAGGAGAGGAGGGCTCCTCCTATCTTTGGTCTATGGGAGGGGGAAAGGGAGTTGTGATGCTGGCTGGGAACAGGAGGAATTGAATGTGGTGACTACAGTCAGGATGTAAAGTGAGTAAATTATAATAAATAAATAAATCTCAACTTCTTTAGTCATCATGGAAATCAAAATGACTCTGAGTCCACCTCATACCAGTCAGAATGGCTAACATCAAAATCTCAGGTAACAGCACATTCTGACAAGGGTAGAAAGAAAAGGGAATACTCCTCTATTGCTGGTGAGAGTGTTAACTTTACAACCACTTTGGAATTCAATCTGGTGCTTTCTCAGAAAAGTGGGAATAGATCAATTTCAAGAACCAGATATACCTATCCTGGGTTTATACCCAAAAGACACTCCATCATGCAACAAGATGAATTGCTCAGCTATGTTCATAGCATCTTTATTCATTATAGCCAGAATCAGAAAACAACCTAGATGTCCTTCAGCCAAAGACAGGATGAAGAAACTGTGGCACATTTACACAATGGAATACTACCAAGTTATTAAAAACAAGAAAGTTATGAAATTTCCATACAAATGGATGGAACTAGAAAAGGTTATCTTGAGTGAGGTAATCCAGATTCAGAGAGACACACATGGTATGTACTCACTTATATGTGGATTTTAGCCAATAGTACATATTAAGCATATTATGATGCTCAGGCCCAAAGAAGGTAAGTAACATGGAGGATCCAAGGGAGGATCCATAAATATCACTCAGAGGGGGAGATAGAATAGATAGAGCTATTAGCTGAAGAGTGGGAACGAGGCAAGATAGGGGACACAGAGAGTTAAGAGGGTAGAGATCAGACCAGGGAGAGCAAGGACAAGAGGACAAAAGCCCTGTAGAGAAAGGAGAAATGAGAGTGGAGATATCCCAGTGACAAGCTGTAGACCTAAGTCAGGATAGACTCCTGGGAGGATATGACAGGGACTCAAGCAGAGACTCGTAGTAGCAGAGACCACTGAGACTGAAGAGGACATGTCTAACTAGAATAGTCTCCTAGCAAGGGGAACAGAACAAGAAATCATCCTCAAAAATGTCAACCCCAAATTTGCAATGCCTACAATATGTGCAATGGTAAAGATAGAGCAGAAAGAAGAGATTGAGGGCATGCCCAACCAATGCCTGGTCCAACCAAAGACCCATCCTGTTAGAGAGTTCAAGCCCTGATATTACAAATGATACTCTGCTAAGCTTGCAGACAGTAGACTGTCAGAGTTGTCCTCTGAGAGGCTCTACCTAGCAGTGCCTCAAAACAAATGCTGAGACTCAGAGAAAAACATTGGGCAATAGGGAGTCTTGTGGAAAAGGAAGAGGAAAGAGAAAAGGACCTGGAGGTGACAGGAGCTCCATAGGAAGACCAACAGAGCCAACTCACCAGGGCTCAAAGAAGCTCACTGAGACTGAATCATTAAGCAAGAACCATGCACAAACTGGACCTAGGCCCCCTACAAAGATGTAGCAGATGGGCACATCAGGCTTCAGGTAGGTCCTCTAGTAAGGGAAATGGGGACACAGACTTGCTTTCCAGCTATTGGTCATTTTCCCTGGCAGAACTGCCTTGCCAGGCCACTAGATGAGCTGGGGTAGATGGAAAAGGGTGCTCCCATTTCCTAAGATAAAGCAGAAAAGAGGGTTAAGGGAGGGGAGACTGGGAGGGGAGAAATGTTGGGGTTACAACAAGGATTTTTGTTTGTTTGTTTTTACCATGTTTTTTATTTACTTTTATATTAATCACAGGTTATGTATTTGTATCCCAGCCATAGCCCCCTTCCTCAAACCCTCTGACTTTCCTCATCTCTCCCTCATCTTCTCTCTGCCCCCACTCCAAGTCCACTGATAGGGGAGAACCTCCCCTCTTCGATCTGACCCTAGCTTATCATGTCTCTTTAGGGCTGGCTGCAGTGTCCTCTTCTGGGATCTAGCTAGGCTGCTCCTCCTTCGGGGGAGGGAGGAGGGTCGAAGAGCTAGCCATTGAGTTCATGGCCGAAATAGTCCCTGCTCCCCTTACTAGGGTATCCAGTTGGATACTGGGCTACCATAGGCCACATCTGAGCAGGGGTTCTAGGTTATATCCATACATGGTCATTGTTTGGAGAAACAGTCTCATAAAAGACCGCTGTGTCCTGATCTATTTGGTCTTTGTGGAGCTCTTGTCCTCACCAAGTCTTACTAACTCCACCTTTTTTCATATGATTTCCTGTACTCTGCTGAAGGCTTGGCTGTGAGTCTTAATATCTGCTTTGATATAATGCTACTTAAAGTCTTTCAGAGGCCCTCTGTGGTAGACTCCTGTCCTGTTGCTTGTTTTCTCCTACATTCAATGTCCATCCCCTTTGTCCATCTAAGCGAGGATTGATCTTTCCACCCTGGGTCCTCGTTCTTGCTTATCTTCCCTAGGTGTATAGATTTCAGCATGGCCATCCTATCCTATACATCAATATAAGTGAGTATATACCAAGTGTTTCTTTCTGGTTTTGGGATACCTCACTCAGGATGGTCGTTTCCAGGTCCCACCATTTGCCTGCGAATTTCATGATTTCCTTGTTTTTGATGGCGGAGTAGTATTCCATTGTGTGAAAATACCATAATTTCTGTATCCATTCCTTGACTGAGGGACATCTGGGTTGTTTCCAGGTTCTGGCTATTACAAATAAAGCTGCTACAAACATGGTTGAGCAAATGTCCTCGTTGTGTACTTGAGCATCTTTTGGATATATGCCGAAGAGTGGTATAGCTGGGTCTTGAGAAATCACTATTCCTAATTGCCTAAGAAAGTGCCAAATTGATTTCCAGAGTGGTTGTACAAGATTACATTCCCACCAGGAATGGAGGAGGGTTCCCCTTTCTCCACAACCTCTCCAGCATGTGTTGTGACTTAAGTTTTTGATCTTAGCCATTCTGGTGGGTGTAAGGTAAATCTCAGGGTCATTTTGATATGCATCTCCTTGATAGCTAAGGACAATGAGCATGTCTTTAAGTGTTTTTCTGCCATTCTACACTCCTCTACAGAGAGTTCTCTTTTTAGCTCCATACCCCATTTTTTAATTGGATTACTTGATTTCTTGGTTTTTAACTTCCTGAGTTCTTTATATATACTGGATATTAGACCTCTGTCAGATGTAGAATTGGTAAAGATCCTTTCCCAGTGTGTAGGCTGTCCTTTTGTTTTGATGACAGTGTCTTTTGCTTTACAGAAGCTTTTCAGTTTCATGAGGTCCCATTTATTGATTGTTGATCTTAGAGCCTGTGCTGTTGGTGTTCTGTTCAGGAAGTTGTCACCTGTGCCAATGAGTTCTAGGCTCTTCCCCACTTTTTCTTCTAACCGATTGTGTCTGGTTTTGTGTTGAGGTCTTTGATCCACTTGGACTTTAGTTTTGTGCGGGGTGATAAATATGTATCTATTTTCATTTTTCTGCATATAGACATCCAGTTGGACCAACACCATTTGTTAAAGATGCTGTGTTTTATCCATTGAATGGTTTTGGTTTCTTTATCAAAAATCAAGTTTCCATAGGTGTGTGGGTTTATTTCTGAGTCTTCTATTCGGTTCCATTGATCCACTATTCTGTTTCTATGCCAATACCATGCAGTTTTTATTGCTATTGCTCTGTAGTACACCTTGAGGTCAGGAATGGAGGTGCCTCCAGATGATCTGTTGTTGTAGACGATAGTTTTGGAAATTCTGGATTTTCTGTTTTTCCACATGAAATTGAGAACTTTCCTTTCAAACTCTGTGGAGAATTGTGTTGGTATTTTGATGGGAATTGTACTGAATCTGTAGATTGCTTTTGGCAGAATAACCATTTTCACTATGTTAATCCTACCAATCCATGAGCACGGGAAATCTTTCCATCTTCTGATATTTTTTCAATTTCTTTCTTCAGAGATTTGAAGGTTTTTTTCAAACAGGTCTTTCACTTGCTTGGTTAGAGTCACCACAAGGTACTTTATTTTATTAATGGCTATTGTGAAAGGTGTTGTATCCCTAATTTCCTTCTTGGCCATTTTGTCTTTGGTGTACAGGAGGGATTCTGATTTTTTTTTTTGAGTTGATTTTGTATCCAGCCACTTTGTTGAAGGTGTTTATCAGTTGAAGGAGTTCTCTGGTTGAAGTTTTGGGGTCACTCATGTATATTATCATATCACCTGCAAATAGTGATACTTTGACTTCTTCCTTTCCAATTTGTATCCCTTTGATCTCCCTTAGTTGTCTTACTGCTCTAGCTAGGACTTCTAGCTATGTTGAAGAGATATGGAGAAAATGGGCAGCCTTGCCTTGTCCCTGATTTCAGTGGGATTGATTTAAGCTTCTCTCCATTGAGTTTGATGTTGGCTATAGGATTGCTGTATATTGCCTTTACCATGTTTAGATATGTGCCTTGTATCCCTGATCTCTCCAATACTCTAAACATGAATGGATGTTGGAGTTTGTCAAATGCTTTTTCGGCATCTAGGGAGATGATCATGTGGTTTTTTCTCCTTCAGTTTGTTTATATGGTGGACCACATTGATGGATTACCATATATTGAACCACCCTTGCATGCCTGGGATAATGCCTACTTGGTCATGGTGGATGATATCTTTGATGTGTTCTTGGATTCGGTTTGCAAGTATTTTATTGAGTATTTTTGCGTCAATGTTCATAAGAAACATAGGTCTGAAGTTCCTCTTTTTTTGGTTGGGTCTTTGTGTGGTTTAGGTATCAAGGTAATTGTGGCTTCATAGAATGGGTTATTTAATTTTCCTTCTATTTCTATTTTGTGCAGTAGTTTAGAGAGAATTGGTGTTAGGACTTCTTTGAAGGACTGGTAGAATTCTGCACTAAAACTGTCTGGTCCAGGGCTTTTTTTGGAAGGCAGGCTGTTGATGTCTGCTTTTTTTTTCCTTGGGGGATATAGGTCTATTCTATCTTTCTTGACTTAATTTAGGTAGATGGAATCTATCAAGAAAATTGTCCATTTCATTTCGATTTTCAAATTTTGTGGTATATAGGCTTTGGTAGTAAGACCTAATGATTGTTTGGATTTCCTCAGTGTCTGTAGATATGTCTCCCTTTTTGTTTCTGATTTTGCTGATTTGGATAGTTTCTCTCTGCCTTTTGGTTAGTTTGGCTAGGGGCTTGTCTATTTTGTTGATTTTCTCAAAGAACCAGCTCTTCGTTTCATTTGAATAGTTTTATTTGTTTCTTTTTTTTTAATTTTTTTATTTTTTGTTATCAATCACAGGTTAGGTACTTTGCATCACATGCCCAGCCCGCCCACTCCCTCCCACCCTCCCCAACCCTCCCTCATCTCCTCCCCGCCCACTCCAAGTCCACCAGCGGGGGAGGACCTCCTCCCCTTCCATCCAACCCCAGCTCATCCTGCCTCCTCAGGGCTGGCTGCAATGTCGTCCACTGGGATCCAGCCAGTGTGTCACTCCCCGGCTTGTATGGGGAAGGGTCAAAGAGTCAGCCATCAAGTTCAAGACTGAAACAGTCCCTGCTTCCCTCACTAGGCCCTCCAGTCCTACACCAAGCTATCCTGGGTCCCATCTGCACAGGGGTTCCAGGACACATCCACTCGTAGTCCT
>CM053753.1:10773589-10793396 GCA_028658305.1 Pachyuromys duprasi
AGGTCCCAGATCTCAGTCTCCGGGTCGCTGTGCCTACACTATTGTCCTGCTCTTCAGACACAGTGTCCTCCTGGGGCAGCCATCTTGGATCCGAATCCGTTTTATTTGTTTCTAATTGATTGATTTCAGCCCTGAGTTTGATTATTTCCAGCCATCTGCTCCTCTTGGGTGTATCTGCTTCTTTTTTTTTTCTAGGGCTTTCAGTTGGGCCATTAAGTTGCTTGTATGAGATGTTTCAAATTTCTTCTTGAAGGCACTTAGTGCTATTAACTTTTCTCTTAACACTGCCTTCATTGTGTCCCATAAATTTGGGTATGCTGTGCTTTCATTTTCATTGAATTCTAGGAAGTCTTTAATTTCTTTCTTTATTTCTTCCCTAACCAAGCTGTCCTTGAGTAGCAAGTTGTTCAGTTTCCAAGTATATGCAGGCCTTTTGCTGTTCTTATTGTTGTTGAGGTCCAGATTTAGACCATGATGGTCAGAGAGGATACAAGGGATTATTTCAATCTTCTTGTATGTGCTGAGGCTTGCTTTGTGACCAACTATATGGTCTATTTTGGAGAAGGTTCCATGAGGTGCTGAAAAGAAGGTATACTCTTTTGATCTAGAATGAAAAGTTCTATAGACATCTGTTATGTCCATTTGATTTAGGGCCTGTGTAAGTGGAGTGTTGAAGTCTCCCACTATTAGGGTGTTGGGATCAATGTGTGATTTCAGCTTTAATAACGTTTTATTTACAAATGTAGGTTGTCTTGTATTTGGGGCATAGATATTCAAAATTGTGATGTCCTCCTCTTGGAATTTTCCTTTGATGACAAGGAAGTACACCCCCTCATCTTTCTTGATTAGTTTTGGTTGAAAGTCTATTTTATTAGATACTAGGATGGCTACCCCAGCTTTTTTTCTGGGTCCATTTGCTTGAAAAGCATTTTTCCAGCCCTTTACTCTAAGGTAGTGTTTATCTTTGTTGCAAATGTGTGTTTCTTGGATGCAGCAGAATGTTGGATGCTGTTTCCGCAACCATTTTGTTAGTCTGTGTCTCTTTATAGGAGAGTTGAGTCCATTTATGTTCATAGATAATAGACACCAATGTCTGTTACTTCCTTTTATTGTGGAGTTGATGGTCTTACTATGATTCACTGCTTTTTTTTTCTTTTTTTTTTTGTTAGGAAGTTATCTGAATCCTATATTTTCTTTGTTGTAGTTGTTTTCATTGGATTGGAGTTTTCCTTCTAGTATCTTCTGTAGGGCTGAGTTGCTGTGTAGATATTGCTTAAATTTTGTTTTGTCATGGAATATTTTGTCTTCTCCATCTATGTTGAAAGCTTTGCTGGGTATAGTAGTATTGGTTGACATCTGTGATCCCAAAAGACTGCATGTCCTCTGCCGAGGCCCTTCTGGCTTTCATAGTTTCTGATGAGAAATCTGGTGATTCTGAAAGGTCTAGATTCATATGTTACTTGACCATTTTCCCTTGCTGCCTTTAATATTTTTTCTTTGTTTTGTAGGTTTAGTGTTTTGACTATGATGTGAGAAGAGTTAATTCTTTTCTGGTCTAGTCTATTTGGTGTTCTGTAGGCTTCTTATATGTTTATGAACATTTCTTTCTTTAAGTTGGGAAAATTTTCTTCTATGATTTTCTTAAAATATTTTCTGGACCTTGAGCCTGGAGTCTTCTTTTTCATCTATTCCTATTATTCTTAGGTTTTGTCTTTTTATGGTGTCCTTGATTTCTTGGATGTTTTGTGTTTGGTACTTTTCTGATTTTACTTTTTCTTTGAGTAAGGAATCCATTTCAGCAAGTGTATCTTCAGCTCCCGAGATTCTCTCTTCCATCTCTTGTATTCTATTGTTGATGCTTACCTTTGTGGTTCCTGATCTTTTCTCTAAGTTCTCCAGTTCCAGGTTTTTCTCAGTTTGTGTTTTCTTTCTAGATTCTAATTCTGTTTTCATGCTTTGTACCATTTCCTTCATCTGATTGAATGTGGCTCCTATTTTTTTGTTTGTTTCCTCTCTATATGTCTTTAATTGTTCCTCTATGTGGGCAGTTATATTCTTCTGTATTTTTTTTGAGGACCTTGTTCATTTCCTCTTTTTGTTCCTCTATTAACTGCATAAGCATAGCTTTAAGATCATTTTCTTGTGTCTCCGCTGAATTAAAATCTCCATTGCTTTTGGGTGTTTCTGGTGGTGCCATGGTGTCCTGATATTTGTTGGGTTAGTTCTTATGTGGACCTCTGGGCATTTGTTTATATATAATCAAGGAGCTGTTTGTTGCTTGAGGCTGAATTTCAGACTGAAACTGTCAGTCTCTGGCGTCTGGAGTATTCTTCAAGAAGATCAGGGAGTTCCAGTGGTTTGAGAATGTGTGTTGTTGCCTCAGTTGTACCTGTAGGAGGAAAGGCTGCTGGTGTAGTATTGTTGTTGGGCCGGGGAAGGGGGGGGAGTGTGTGTGTGTGTGTGTGTGTGTGTATACGCACGTATGCTCAGAAGGTGTCTTGAAGGGGAGTGCTAGGGGAGTGTATATGGTTGAGCTATGGGGTTTGGGAGCAAGCGCAGGAGGGGATGAGGGTGCTAGCGCATTTAGCACGCACAGATTGCGGGCACCTGCTCCGGTTTCCTGAATTCCCAGTAGTCTTCAATCTGTGGTGGGTTCTGCAGGATGGACTCTGAGGTCAGTGGGTGTCGCTGCTGGTGGGACACGTACTGTGTTGTGGGCTCTGTGTGCCCGGCTCTGTGCTCTGTGCTCTGTGCTAGAAGCTGTGAGCACCGCAGGCTGGTTGCCACTCTGGTCTGGAGGCTTGGCACCTCAGTCTGTGCCAGAGGCTGAGTGTCCTGGTTTGAGATGGCAGCTAGGGACACTGCTCTGATCTAGAGTCTCCACGCTCTGACCTGGGCTTGCTACTAAGGGCTACCCTCTGGTCTGGGTACTGTGCATCCCAGTCTGGGATGGTATCTGGGGACGCCTCAGACTGGACTGGATACTATATGCCCTGGTCCGGGATGGCAGCTGGTGACACTATGGGAGGTTGCGTGTTCAGATCAAGGCTAGCAGATGTGTGTCTGCCGATGCACCCTGGTCTGGGATGGTATCTGGGTTGCCTCAGTCTGGCCCGGAAACTGTGTGTCCTGGTCCGGGATGGCAGCTGGCAGCACTGAGAGAGGCTGTGCTTTCAGTTCAGGGCTGTGGGCAGCTGGTCACCCAGAGTTTTTCCAGGGATTAACTAGGTATCCCTAGGACTTTCCCACTTGATTTTCTCACAGAAGGAATTCTGCTCATCTGGCCATCACAAACGCTGGTGTTTTAGGTCCCAAATTTCAGTCTCCTGGTCGCTGTGCTGACACTGTTGTCCTATTCCTCAGACACAGTGTCCTCCTGGGGCCACCATCTTCTACAACAAGTATTTTAAATGAATAAAAATTTTAAAAATAAAAATAAAATAGCAATTAAAAATAAGTAAATGAATTAAGGTGCCCACTAATCCAGTATTCAGGATCCAAGTGAGACATCACAAAATTCCCTCTGTCCAAGAGTATGAGTGTGTGGGAGCCACCCTAATTTGTGTCTTTCTTATTGTTTCTTTCTGTTTTGTCTGTATCTGTCTTTTCTGATCAATCTGTTACTTCTCATTGTGAATTGAAATCTGGAATGTGAATTATGGGCTGTTCTGCTTCTACACAGCTTACTTTGGGGGGATGTTTCCCTCACTATTTCCAGGAGGCATATAAAGATAGGGAGACAGAGTATGGAGTCTGTTTAACAAAAGGCCTCCTTTGGAGTTTTTGTTGCTTACAATGGCCGTCTTTGGAATGGCTGCTTGCAGATACACACAACCATTGAAACACAAGAACTGTATGGCTTGGTGTCACAAGAACTCCTGACAATCCTGATGAGTTTCCTCACATAGAGTTTTGGGTAAGTTTATTATGGTTTAGAATCTCTTCCCTTAAAGCTGTTATCAAAGTTCTTGTAATTAAGCTGCAAAGAGTAAAGGCACGAAATATTCTATCCACTGACCCAGAGGAGGAAGAACTACCTGACACCATTTCCCTGGAGAAATGGTGACACCATCCTAGACATCAACTCCACCCCAAGTGTCCTTTCTTCTGTCTCCCTGGCACATCTGCAGTGGCACCTACAACGTGACTCAGGCCTCTGCAGTTCATGCCATTACCGCCCCGCCCCCCCCAGTAAGCCCCTAGGCATACTCCTTTTGTGACAAAGAATCAGAGCAAGGAACCCCTATCCCTGTTTATAATAAATGTTCCCTTCTGGATCAGTGACCAGTATTACTGATACTCAGGGAACAGCTTCCCCCCCCCCTTCCTCTGAAACATGCCAGGTACTCACTTCTCCTAGAGAATGTCTGTAATACCCATCAGCCCACCTGGAATGATTGCCAACAGTTATTGGACATCTTGCACACATCAGAAGTAAGGGACCACACTAAGTTGGAAACTAATAAAGTAGTCTTGGGTCAGAAGTGGATCTCTGGCTGATAACACTAATTGTATTGAGAGTATGTTTCCATCCAACCAACCCCAAGTAGGATCTTAACATTGACCAAGGTACTGGGGCAATAGATAGCTGTAACTAGACTTTCTTTTAAAAATTCATTCATTTATACACTTTACATCCTGATTGAAGGCATCCTGCTTCTGTTCTCCACTATCATCTCTATCACCATTCTCTTCTCCCTTTCTCCTCAGAAGAGGCAGGGGCCCTCATGGGTTCCAACTACCCCTGGCACATTAAGTCGCTGCAGAGCTAGGCCTATCCTCTCCCACTGAAGCCAGAAAGGCAGCCCAGTTAGGGGAATAGTATCCAAAGGGAGACATCAGAGTCAGAGAGGGCCCAGCCCCAGTTTTGGGGGAATCCACATGAGGACCAAGCTATACATCTGCTACATAGGCATAGAGACTCCATGCATGCCCTTAGCCACCTGCTAATGCTGCCCACTGGTTTAGTGGCTTTGGACTGTGTCCATGGAGGCCTGGTCTAGGCCACTGTGTGTAGACTGCTCCTCAAGTCTCTGGCTCCAAACATAAGTCTGAAGCATCCAGCAAGTGACTTGGACATCCCTAAACTACCCGACTGCTTGTGGACAGTATTAGTTTTCCCAAGGCTTCTGAAAGCCCCTTCCTGAGAGTTCTAAAACCAAGTTGCATACTGCTCAGCTGTGAATAAGCCTGATGAGGCTGATCACTGGGTCAGCTTGTGCAGGGAGGCAGAAGAACCCAGCTGATTATGAGACACTCACCTCCCTATGGAGAGATGGGAGAGTTGACATCCACAGTGGGGGAGACTCAAGTCTTTCAGAACCAGCTAGGGCAAAGTATCACCTGACTGTTTACTTGCTGACCACCCTTCTGTGTGCCAGGTTTGGGCTCAGATGAAGTAGTGTTTAGGGCATGTGCTGTCACTTGACTTCTCTAATTGGGTATTCCTGAGGTAGCTAACCTCATCCAGCATGTCTTGCCAGTGAGATACAACATATGAAAGACATCATTTTCCACACGTTGCTCTTTGGCCTGAGATCTACCAAGTACACTTCTGAGACCACAGTCCAGATTTCTGGAGAATTCACAATCTAGGCTGTGCATGGTATCAGCTCTTCATTTCCACAACTGTCACTAATTTTTAACAAATGTGAAATGGGGCTCTGGTAATTCTCTAGGGCAAAGGCACCTTAGTTATCTGTTTACCTGTGAACTTTGCTTGCCCTTGTCATACTCCAGAGATATTACAGTTGGCTATATCACTCTTCCTAAGGGCATGTGCATTATGACTGCAAGCTCCAGATCAAGAAATTTGGATTTTGTGTAGCTCTGGGTGGAGAAAAATGGCAGTGACACACCACATACTCTCCACATGACTGATAGGATTTTTATTCATTTTTAAAATTTATTCATTTTATATCTTAATTGTAGCTCTCTCCCTCAACACTCCTCAGCCCCAATCTCCCTTCCTCTTCCCCTCTGTCCCCTTCCCTAGTCCACTGAAAGGGGAGTTGTCCTCCCCTGCCATCTGCCCCTAGCTTATCAAGTCTCATCAGGACTGCCTGAACCCTTTTCCTCAGTGGCCTGGAAAGACCTCCTTACCAGAGGTCAGTCACTAAGGAGCAGGCAACTGAATTCATGTCAGAGGCAGCCTCTGCTCCCCTTAACCAGGAACCCACATGGAGTCTGAGCTGCCTTTGGGCTACAAATGAGCAGGGGGCCTAGGTCATCTCCATGCATCATGGTCCTTGGTTGGTGCGTAAGTCTCTGCAGACTGATTGATATATTTAATTTTGCCACTGAGAATGCTATTTCATAGCAGCATCTGCCCTCCCTCTACTCAGTCAACTTTCCCAAAAACTTGTTTGCAGTTTGGGCCATGAATCTTCCTATGAGTTGTTCCTGGTGTCTGAGGTCTCACCTGGGAGCCCAAGTCCTTAGGATCTTCATCCTTCCCTGTCAATAGTTGACCACACCTTTGTTACATCATAGCTGGAATGTTGTTCTGCTGAATCTTTGAGGGAAATTTTCATCATTACCTATCGTTGTTCTGACAGGACCCTAACATCTCCTTTAAAAACCCAGAACATTGTAACATCTCTATGGATTATCCCTGACATGCTTCTTGATATCAAGGGGAATGATGTTTCTTCCCCATCATCCTGAACCAATTTCCTAGCAACCTTTAGTTTTTATTTTGTTGTGTGAGACTTTAACGAGGGTGAGAGCCACTGCTTCATTGTGTTTGGAAAGTGAGTCTTCATCTACCATAGGTGAAATATTGAGAGGATTCTAATGAACCAGAGAGCTCTGTAGATAGGAAGGAGGCGGTGCTAAAGGCCTTCCCATGTGTCTCAGGGAAGGCTACTGAAAGGGGCAGCTTGGCTTTGGGTGATTTGGGGAAGAACTAGTTAGGATTTTGATAAGGGCTGCGGCAGGGGACCCTAAAAGTCCCTTTTCTGGACATTCTGTTGTATCCTAGCGAACTCTCTGCATTCTCTCTGATGTCATCAGTGTTGTGGCAACAGTAAATACCATTGGTCACATTTGGTCAGTGCCTATAGGTTTCTCCTGTAGAAATGTTGTCTAGGCTGAGCAAGCTATTGGGAAGAGCAAACAGAGAGTGTGGAGAGGCTAGAGGGATGTGGAAGGTATCTAGTCCTCAATCTTGGTGTAGAAGAACAAGAAATAGTGGTTCTGTGCAAAGTGCAGTGAGTTGAGGACGGGGGTTGGTGAGCTTCTCAGAAGAGATGGGGTTTGAGCTAGGCCTTCTAGTAGTGGGGCTCAACAGCTGATCACCTCTGGGAAGAAAAAGGGCCTATGCTGATTCTCTGTTTCCTAAAGAGCAAACCCAGGTCAAGATCTGTGATGGTGATTTTGGCAGGTGGTCAGGAATTGACAAGATTTCAGCTCCATTCTAGGAGATCCTTAATTTCATTCTGAGGGTGGGAGGCCAGCAGAGAGACTAATGAGGTGTCCCTCTAAGGTTATGATGTTGACTCACTCCTTCTCAGCAGATTTCTGTAGGTGCCTTAGGTATCTGATACCAGTAATAGGGAGAAATACTCTCCTGGGTATGTGCCAAGTTCTCAGACATTCAGATGTATTGAGCTTTGACACAGGATCAGGCTTTGGTGCTAATAATGAGGCAATCCAGCACTTGCCTGCATCCCCTTAGATATCAGATGATATTCCCCTCTAAATCCGTGTGTCTGGGTTGCTATGTCCTGAAGGGCCAGGAGGATTGCAGTACTCAATGAGGTACAAGTCTAGCCAGGTGGTTAGGGGCAGAGCATGGCCAATGGACTCCAGCTTGAGGATAACTCCTTGCTCTTTCAGGACTTCACTGGGTCCCTAGTAATCCCTCTCACTCAGGCTTCTTTTTGAGACTCAGCATGATGGTCTCTCCTGTCCCTGTGCCATTCACCTGTAGAAGTTCATTTGTTCATTTGTATTTATCTACCTATAGGCTCTACTGGGAAGGCATCATCCCAGTACTCCAAAATCAATGAGCAGAAGATGACGAAGTTGGAGAAAATGATCATTCAGCTAGAGAGGATGACCTGTGAGAGGGATGAACTCCGTGGAATCCTAGCCAATTATGCTGATAAGGATTTGAACATCAGGTGGTCATTATGCCCAGCCCTCTATTGACTCTTTTGATCCCTATGTGTCAAACACATCTTTCCTTCCATCACAGGAGGCTGCACCTCGAGGGTGTCCTCATGCCCAAACTAATTTTTCTGAGTGCATCTGAAAGTCAGAACTTGAAGCCCGGGTAGAAGTAAGATGGGGACATAGGCATAGGCTATTTGGCTTCCTCTAAATGAAAAGCAGATCCTATGGCATAAATCACAGTGTAGGGATAGGGCTACAGTGTGTGAGCTATCATCATGTGTTTTAAAGGCCTGCTAAGGGGTTGGCTTGTGGGAGATGCTAGGTGTTGAGAGTTTATGGTGAGTCTTTGTACTTGAGCAGCAGGTGCATGGGGACTTGTTGCTCTTGGCAAGAGCTGGAGGAACCTGGTCCCACTTGGTACCAGGTTGTTCCAAGGTGACCATCTTCCTACTAATGGACCTCCATAATTCAAAATGAGCCTCAAGAGGGCTGGGAGAAGAAAGGACCCCCAGATATTTCTGGTGGTATAACATGAGGAAGTCATGTGAGAATCATGCATAATTTTTCAACATCTGAACATGGTCACTAGGTGACCCAGCAATTGCAGAACAAGACATAAGTGTCCACAGAGAAACTAGAGAGCATCAGGGTTGCAGCAGTCTTTTTCATAGTAAGGCAAAACTATCCAGATGTCCATTGGCTGATGAGAATAAAAGTACAATGTGGCCCACCCTTCAGGGTAATATTATTCATCATAAAAAAATACAAAGTCATTTGGCTTTGAGTTTGTCAGCCTTCTGTTACTCAAAAAGTTCCCTGATCCAATCATATAAGAGGGAGGAACATTTTTTTTTCTTTTAGCTGTGGAGATTTTCTCTTTTCCCAGGCTCACTGCTTTGGGAGCAAAGTGATGCAGGCTATGGATTATGGAGGTCCATTAGTAGGAAGATGGTCACCTTGGAAATAAGTGGGACAGAACAAGGAGCTGGTCCACTACCATCTAGTGGTCCTGGGCTGGGGAACAAGCCAACTTTGCACAGTCTTGGATACTTGCTACTTAGGCTTGCCTAAGAGGCCAAGACCCCAGTGGGTCCACATGTCTGCCCAGTAGGTTTACAGGAAATGTACTTCATCCACTGAACTGTTTATATCCCGTGTCCATTATTTCCTTATCCCTTCTAAGGAAAGATATTTCCTTAGATATTTCTTTAAGATATTTCTTTATAGGATCCTGAGTGATCTCTTATATTAGCAACAACTGGGAAACTAAATATTTTACTGCAATGTTTCCACATGCACTTCTGCGTGTTCAGGAGTTTGTGTATGTGTGTGTGTGAGAGAGAGAGAGGATATGCATACTCATGCTTGTGCACAGTCATGTTCACAGCACCTTTGAAAACAATCTTCTAAAAAACAGGACCTGGAAATATTGGAGGAAAGACTTCAGGACCTACTGACGCAGGAAAAGCTGGCCACCCAGGAAAGGGACTTTGCAGAAAAGATGCAGCATCATACTGATGTCATTGAAATGAGGTAGGAACCCAGGGATCGAGTAGAGGGTGGAGCCTAGTGGGTAGCCTGTGGCTGTGTGTCTTGTCCTTTTGAGTTTTTGGAAAACCTGCATTGCTGTCAACCACAGCCATGGAAAGAACACCTCAGAGTATTATGCTGGTCCAGTCATCAAGAACTTCTGTCGAGGAAACCTGAGTTCCTTAGTGTTTCTGGGGATGGTGCACCCCCTCCTCCCTTCTGGCCTCTCTAGTAAGATCTTATTACCTTGCCCCTTGATCTCCCCACAAATCCTCCTAGTTCCATGCCTAACAAGGAGAGCATCACTTGTGAAGATAGTGTGTTCCTTGACACTTTATTTTCTTTCAGGATCATCATCTTTAGAGATCAGTTTCTAGCTTTGGTCAGATTTGCATGCAGCACACTCCTGCGGATTTTAGGCTCCCTGCAGTGAGATTGCATTCCTGTGGGATGATTTCTTTGGATATAAACAGGATTAGGGGTTGACAAGACAAAAGCAGGCAGGTTTCTGCACTGTAGGAATAATCAAGGCCTTCACTGCAGTGAGTAGGCTCTAAAGAGGGCCTCCACATAGATTACTAGGTTGCTCACTAGGTCATGCTGGATTGTCCAGCTGAATAGAGCTGGTGCAGACCCAACAGCTGACATGGCCTTCGCTGGGCCTCTGTTTCTTCCTCCTGTAGGTCTGAAATTCTCCAGTCTGACCTGGAAGGAACCACAGCCCAGGAAGAGAGCTCCCTGCAGACAGAGCTTCTGCAGCAGAACAACTGAGTTTTCCAGGCAAGTGAGCGACCATCCCATCCCATCCCCTACAATATGCTAATCCTGGAGTGGCTTCTGTGTCTGAATGCCTTTTTTCTTCTCTGACAGCTCCCTTGAGAGAACTGAGGAGACAAAAAAAATTCCACAGACACAACATTTTTTTACTCTAGAATCAAGGCCTCCTCAAAAGAGACACTCCCTTTGAAATGTCAACTCACTGTGAAGCAAATATCAACTGACCCCCAGGTGATACAGCCCCAATCTGATCCACGTGTCTGTTGGCTCCCCATTTTGAGATACAGAAAAGCTGAGACAAGGCTTACTCAAAATCCTGAAACTCACTAGTATTTTGTTCCACTGAGGGGCACAGCAACAGTGAGGATATGTTTCAGAGCAAGCATTACTCCATCAGGGACTTTGGCAAGCTGACTATGTGGTAGTAAATCCAGACAGACCACCCAAAAGCATCATATTCTGGATCCAAAACCATCCAGTACAGTGTTGAAGCTACTCCATGTCACACACGTGTGATGCTGAAGTTAGTGCTCTGAAGAGATAACAGCTGTCTCTCACTCCTTGCGCCCCTCACTCCTTGTGTTAGTCATTTGTTCTTCTATAGGGAAAACTACTGGGTATTCTTCAGATGGCCAGCCTGGACTCTGAAGTGACTGGTCCACAAAATGTGCTCTAGGAACTACCACACAATGACAAGCCCATGGCCAGTAGGGACTAACCGTCATTTGAGTGGGAAACTTCAGATAAAGTGATGTTCAAGAGCTATGTTGTCTGTTGCTGGATAATGTGAAATCAGCTATGAAGCATGGGTATAGAAGATGCCACTTCAAAATTATCCAGAGGCAATGTGGTGACCTACATCCAGCACAAAGAAGTTGACTTCCAGCCACACAGATTCTGATCAGATCGTGCTGAGTATAATGGAAAGCCCAATGGGTTTTCACACAGATATTGGGGTAGCCCTCTTGTTGAATATGCACCTGGGAGGGTTTCAGAGAAGTGCTCAAGCACATCAAGTGGTGCTGGTCATCCAGGAAGAACCTCAGTATGTAAATTGGTGCTTGTCCTAATGGGTCATAAAATATACTTTAATGGAGATCAAGCAGGAGAATTTGAAAGAAGTTGAGCCAAAGCCTGTAATATGTCTCAGCCTTTGCCTTGGGGGGGGGGGGGGCTTGACCTACAAAGCCTGCAAAGAAGCATGGCTACACTCATCTTGAAAGGGTTATTGTAATTGGTGACTACCTTTCTACCATGTTTCCAAGGCCAGCCACGGGCTATATGTCTGTGCTGCTAAATCTCTAGCAAGAGAATGCTGCTTAGCTTAATTTGTTGTTTGGGTTTTTTTTGGTTGAGTTTTGTTTAGTTTGTTTTTTTTTTCCTTTGGTTTGAGGTTTTGTAATTTGTTATTTCACTTGATGTCATTGACTTGTTAGTTTGCTAAGGCTATACCCTCTATATAATGACTGCCCCTTTTAATCCCCTGTTGAGTAAAATGAATGTATTTTTACAAATAAAAATTAATCTTCAACTGTTAATTCTTCAGACTCTTCTTAAGTTAGATGTGGTGTCACAGTCCTGCAACCCTTGCCTGCAATCACAGACAAGGATGGATCTCTGCAATTTGTAGGGCCTTAGGCTACATAGTGAGTTACCATCCAGCCAAGGTTACACAGAAGGAATGCTTTTTCAAAGTGGATGGTGTGTCCAACACTATGGATACCCACTTCATTGTGGAAATAGTGTCCATACTGTTTCCTTGTGGTCACATATTTAGCTCCCTCCAAAATATGGTACTCTGTGGATGATCATGTGAAACAACTTATTAAGATACACAGCAGCATGGCTCTAATGTCTCTTAGGAAATTTACATTTTTACTAAGAGACTATGAAAGAAATCAGAAAACACAGAGCTGTCTGCCTCTGCTTTCCTTGAAATACAACATCAGAGAGAACTACACAGAAGAGACAATGAATTCCAAGACATGTTGGAATATGTTTTTGTTTTGTTTTGTTTTGTTGTCATTGTAGAGTTTTGTGCTCTTGGCTTAGACTAGGTATTTGCCTCCTCTTTTTTTCTGATTCATTTCTTGTATATGAATGTGATTTTTTTGCCTGCTGAAGGATGGTGCACCCTATCCATACAGTTTTCCTACAGGCCACAACAGGGCACTGGATTCTACCTGGAAATGAATTTACAGGGGAGTGTGAGCTGCCTTTGGGTCCTCTGAGAAAACATGCTCAAACCGATGAGCCATCTCTCCAGTCCCTGCACTTGACTTTTGTCCTTCCACATTATGTGCTTTATTAGATGGACTGGATCACACCCAACCAAAGAGAAAAGTTTCTGGAGACCTGTAGGGACATATACATGAGGTAGGTATGCTGATTGTCATAGGTTGCCAGGCATCCATGCAGGACGTTCTTGGGTTAGTATCATGCCTAGGCATCTCTTATTTTTAGAGCTGGAGCAGATCTCTCACACCTCTTCCTGAATGACAATGCAGATTAAGTTGCAATGACAATGCAGATTAAATGATCAATTTAGAGGATTTTGGGGGAGTGGAAGTGTGCTAAGGACTCCCCTTTGATGTTCCAGCTAAGCAGTTTTGGGAAGAAGCATTGTACTCAAAAGCATGAATGGATCCTTCAGTAGAGGCTATGTGTCTGGTGGAAAGCATGTTGGTGCAAGGTTATGAAGTCAGGTAGATGGTTCATGCTGCTCTCTCACTACAAAAGATATCACAGTATATTAGGAAATGGTTTTTTTTTTCCAGATGAGTGATTTTTTTTCTTGTGAAGCTTCCCTGAAATGGATCTGACTTCTGAGACTGCCCTTGAGTGAGAGAGTTAACTTGTGGAGTGTGTAATCCTTTCGGTCCTCAAATTTGTGTGGTCAAACCAAGGGTGAAAAGAATCTATGCTTTGTAAATGAAGGACAGAGTTATACACAGAACATCCATATAGATACAGAGCTTATTCAATTCCATGACTTAGACGATCAGTTGATGAGGTGGCTCAGTGGGTAAAGGTACTTGTCGCTCAGATTACAAATCTGATTTCTTTCCCTGGGACACCCATGTTTGCTAGAGAGTACAGTCTCCCACAAATTGTTCTCTGATTTTCATGTAGTTGGGATAGCAAGTCTTTGCCCACAGAAGCTAAGACATCTATTTCCCATTCCTTGCCTATGATAGAATCTTCCCATCTAATGCACTCATGTAAATATATTACTATAACAGATTTCATTTAAGAGATTTCTTTTGTTATTTTTTTTAATTTTGTTTTCAAGAAGATATAGAAACCAAAAAGGCCAGCTTCAAAACATCACCTGATAAACAGGTTACAGGAAACTTAAACACTTGCTGTTTGTATGGGGGAAGTCCAAATAACATTTAAATTTTTTTAATATAATTTTTATTTATTACAATGTATTTACTTTGTTTCCCAGCTATAGCCCCACCCTCCATCCCTCGCACCCCGCCCTCCCTCACTCCCTCATCTTCTCCCATGCCCAGTCCACTGATAGGGGAGGATCGCCTCCCCTTCCATCTGACCTAGCCTATCAGGGCTCATCAGGATTGTCTTCCTCTATGGCCTGGTCAGGCTGCTCCACTCTCATGGGGAGGTGATCAAAGAGCTAGACACTGAGTTCATGTCAGAGACAGTCCCTGTTCCCCTTATTAGGGAGACCATTTGGAGACTGAGCTGTCATGGGCTACCTCTGTGCAGGGGGTCCAGGCTATCTCTATGAATGGTCCTTGGTTGGAGTATCAGTCTCAGAAAAGACCCCTAGGCCCAGATTTTTTTTCTTCTGTTGCTCTCCTTGTAGAGCTCCAGACCCTTCCAGGTCTTTCTATCTTCCCCTACTTTCAAAAGATTCCCTTTACTCTGCCCAAAGTTTGACTATGAGTCTCAGTATCCACTTTAATATCTTACTGGGTAGATTCTTTCAGAGGCCTTCTATGGTAGGCTCCTGTCTTGTTCCTTATTTTCAGCTTCTTCCAATGTCTATCCCATTTGTGTTTCTGAATGAAGAATGAGCATCTTACCCAGCAAGTCCTCCTACTTGCTTAGCTTCTTTAGGTATACAGATTTTAGTATGATTATCCTATATTACGTATAATATCCACTTATAAGTAAGTTTATGCCATGTGTGTCTTTCTGCTTCTGAGATACCTCACTCAGGATGATCTTTTCTAGTTCCTACTATTTGCCTGCAAATTTCATGATTTCCTTGTTTTTAATTGCTGAGTAGTATTCCATTGTGTAAAAGTACCAAAATTTCTGTATCCTTTCCTCAATGTGGGACATCTGGGTTGTTTCCAGATTCTGGCTATTATGAATAAAGCTGCTACAAACCTGGTTGAGCAGATGCCCTTGTATACTTAAGCATCTTTTGGATATATGCCTGGGAGTGGTATAGCTGAATCGTGAGGTAGCAGTATTCCTAATATTCTGAGAAACTGCCAAATTAATTTCCAAAGTGGTTGTACAAGTTTACATTCCCTCCAGAAATGGAGGAGGGTTCTCCTTTCTCCACAACCTCTCCAGCATGTATTATCACTTGAGTTTTTGATCTTAGCCATTCTGATGGGTGTAAGGTGAAATCTCAGGGTTGTTTTGATTTGCATTTCCCTGATGACTAAGGACGTTGAACATTCCTTTTAGTGTGTCTCTGCTATTCACTCTTCCTCCATTGAGAATTCTCTGATTAGCTCAGTACCTCATCTTTTAATTGGATTACCTGATTTCTTGTTTTTTAACTTCTTGTGTTCTTTATATATGCTGAATATTAGCCCTCTGTCAGGTATAGGTTTGGTGAAGATCCTTTCCCAATCTGTCAGCTGTCATTTTGTTCTGATGGCAGTGTCCTGTGCTTTACAGAAACTTTTCAGTTTCATGAGGTCCCATTTATTGATTGTTGATCTTAGAGCCTATGCTGTTGATGTTCTGTTCAGGAAGTTTTCTCCTGTGCCAATGAGTTCAAGGCTCTTACCAACTTTTTCTTCTAAGGGGTTCAGTGTGTCTGGTTTTATGTTGAGGTCTTTTATTTACTTGGACTTTAGTTTTGTGCAGGATAATAAGTATGGATTTATTTGCATTTTTCTACATGTAGATATCTAGTTAGACCAGGATCATTTGTTGCAGGTGCTTTCTTTTTTCCATTATATGGTTTTGGCTCCTTTGTCAAAGATCAGGTGTTCATAAGTGTGTGGGTTTATTTCTGGGTCTTCTATTTGATTCCTTTATCCACCATTAAGTTTCTGTGCCAGTACCATGCAGTTTTTATTACCGTTGCTCTATAGTACAGCTTGAGATCAGGAATGGAGATTCCTGCAGAAGATCTTTTTATTGTAGAGGATTATTATTGTTGACCACTTTGGAGTCAGGCAGGTTTCACTGTCTGTGTTGTCCTTGCAAAGGTCCTAGATTTTCAGAAGCTTTGATGCCTTGACAAGTAAAATGTACATAAGATTTTATGTTTGCTGGTATTGTCCTGAAATTCATTTAGCTGAGACTCCCAGATTAGCAGCAAGATCTCTGTATACCTGGTTTAAAATGGCCCCTTTTCTTCCTTCAGCATCAAAGGCACCTCTTACTGACATTTACTTCAAATTCTGAGGGAGCTCCAGAGACATGGCAGTGCCACCAAGAAACTGCCTTTGCTTTGATACGCCTTCTGCCCTTGTGTTTGTGGGAAAAGAGATGTAAACAAGGTAAAGACAGGAGTGTTTTATCAACCAGTTCACATTAGTCACTGATGTAAATTTTCTTGTCTTTGATAAGGATCTCAGAATTTTTATTTAATTTAATTTTTAATCATGAAAATATGTTCTTCAGGGTCAGTTTCTAGAACAAAGAGAAATACAGAATTCAGTATTAACTCTGATGTTTGGTTTGTTCGCATTCCAACCAGAATTTCTTTAAATTTGCAAACCACCTTAGTTTGCCCTCCTGCATTAGTTTTCTACTATTGCTGTGGCAAATTGCCATGGATTTATAGGTGCATACATGGTGCCCCCTTAATATATAGTTCCATACATTGGAAGTCTGACATAGGTTTCTTAGGGCCAAAACAAAAGTGTTCACAGATTGTGTTTATTTCTGAATATTGTACAAAAGGATGTGTTTACTTTTTCGCTCAGCTGTTGGCAAGATTTGGTTACTGGCTGTTTTGACCCACATTCCCGTTTTCTTGATGGCTGCATTTCCTCCTGATTTAAAGATAACTTGTTCTTCTTCATTATAACCTTCCAACATAACTTCCACTCTTTCTTGACTTATATTCCATTTTAAAGAACTTCTGATATTGGTTTTGGCCCAACTAGAAAACCTTAGATACTATTTCAATCTCAAAGCTCCTGTCTTAATTACATCTGCACAGTCCCTTTGTCACTAGGCCAACAGATCCGACGATTTCAGGATTCAGGTGAGGATTTCTTTGTGGTTGCAACATGATTCTGCTGACCATACACACATAGAGACTGTGACCAAGACGGAGTGTAAAATCAAGTAAGTCTCTGAGATTTGTTGATTTCACTCCAAGTGGCAGAAATATCCTGGAAAAAGCACAGCAAATAAACTGTAGCATGTAAAAAATTAAAATATCTAAAAGGCAGAAGACAAAAACAAAAATAGAGCTTCTAATACCTAGTTACAGGTTTTGCTAACTACAGTTTAAATTATTCTTTAGGAAATGTTGACAGATTGGTAAATTACAACCCATACAACTCTAATTAATTTTGTCATATCTCCTATTCACTTGGGTTGATGAAGTCTCTTTCCTTCAACAGGTTTCTAGAGATTCTGAGTTTAGTTGCTCTCCCAAGACAAATGAAAAAAAACCATGAAAATGAGTTTTTTTTTTTCACTCCATACAGGCTGTGATTTTCAGCTGAATGTATACATGTAAAGAAAGATTAAATAGATTGCCATTCATTTAGAACAAGATCATGGAATAGAAAATGGAAAAGACAAAATAATAGCAAGAGAAAATAATAAAATAAAATTATAGGGTAAGTAGTTCTCAAGGCACACACTCCGAACCTTACTCTTGAGGGTATTCTTTTTCCTTAAAGCTGGCATAAAGACAGCTGGGGTGCCAGGGCCTAACAGACGCTCAGCAAGGCAGCCAGAGAAAGGGTAGACTTAGAGAACATTGTTCAATGATGCCAACCTGGGAGTGCCAAGAACCTTTTATTTCATGAGGCTAAATTAGTTTTTATTCTTTCTATTATCTAAAGTAATTATGGTATAAATTATATGCCATTATGTTGTGGCCAATAAACAGGAAACATGGAAACAACATAAGTATATCATAGAAATAAGTATGATTCATATATATGTTTGTAATGTTTTATTTTATTTAAAATTTTTGTATTAATTAAAGTTATTTCATTTTGTATCCCAACTGTAGCCCTCTCCCTCATTCCCTCCCAATCCCACTCTCCCTCCATCATCTCCTCCCATGCCCCTCTCCAAGTCCACTGATAGTGGAGGTCCTCCTCCCCTTCCATCTGACCCTAGCCTATCAGGTCTCATCAGAACTGGCTGCATTGTTTTCCTCTGTGGCCTGGCAGGGCTGTTGTCCCCTCAGGGGGAGGTGATCCAAGAACCAGACACTGAGTTCATGTCAGAGACAATCCCTGTTACCCTTACTAAGGAACCAATTTGGAGACTGAACTGCCATGGGCTACATCTGTGCAGAGGTTTCAGAGTATCTCCATGAATGGTCCTTGGTTGGAGTGTCAGTCTCAGAAAAGACCCCTGTGCCCAGATTTCTTAGTTCTGTTGCTCTCCTTGTGCTATTCCTGTTCCTTCCAGGTATTTCATCTCCCCCGTCTTTCATCATTCCCTCATTCTGCCCAAAGTTTGGCTATGAGACTCAGCCTCTGCTTTGATACACTGCTGGGTAGAGTCTTTCAGAGGCCCTCTGTGTTAGGCTCCAGTCTTACTCCCTGTTTTCTCCCTCTTCCGATGTCCATCACGTTTGCCTTTCTGAGTGAGGTTTGATCATCTTATCCAGTGTCGTCCTCCTTGCTTAGCTTCTTTAGGTGTACAGATTTTAGTGTGTTTATCCTATATCCCAGAAGCAGAAAGACACACATAGTATATACTCACTTATAAGTCAACATTAGACATATAATATAGGAATCATTTTTTTAAGTTTAGAATTTATTTTTTACCAATTTTGTCTCTATTGGCTTATTTTCATAGTGCTGGAAGGTGCTATGTGTGCTATTAGAAAGAAAAGTAATCATCAGCCTTACTGAAGTGGGAAGCCCATGAGCTTCACTGACAACCAGTCTAGAAAGTATGCTTACTGGTGCAATGGTGGCGCAAATGTAGTAGGACTAACCAACCAGCCTCTGACGGAATTTAAGGCCTGTTTTATGAGATAAAACTATACCTGGCATCATTACTAAGCCAAGAACCTATGGGTGGACAGATCATAGACCCCAGAATATAACCTCCTAATATATTCTGCTAAAATGAGGTAGTATTAAACTAACATAATGGTGGATTAACCTTTTAAGAAGACTGGTACTTAGATCCACATCCCTGTAGTACTGTGTAGTTTCACTAGTCTGCTTTTGTTGGTGTTGTTGTCCAGGCCTTTTCTACCCACTGTATGACTCTAATATTAACCTCTGTGATATAGTGGCTGTTGTGAACATCTTTGTGACCAGATATCAACATGGAAGATTTTCAGTAAGAGAGAATGACTCAGGCTAGCATTCCTAGGTGCAATAACTTTTAAGGCTGACACCTTTTGCACAATGTAGACATTGTTAAATGTCCAGTAACAGGAAAATTGAGTTTCATGACTGAGACCAAAAGATCAAAATTAATCTTGACTTCAAAAGAGCCTAGGCACAGCACTCATCAACTCTAGAAGAATGTTTTTACTTCTCACTGGTGTTAGTCTTTGTGGGCTAGGATACATCTCAATAAATAGTAAATATAGATTCTCACATTCACTTTTTTCACCTCTAGGATCCTCAGCTTGTCTGGTAGCAGAAATCATCCCACACGGGACTATCTCCAAGGCATGAGGTTTCATGCTACTATATACATGTTCACCAAAAATAATTTTTGATATTTTGATTTCATTCTATAAAACTTTTTTGTTTGTTTGTTTTGTTGTCTTAATGAAGTTGAGCCATTGGTGTCATGTTTCTGTGTGGTTGTAAAAGTGTGTCAAGACTTGCTAATTTGATATAACTCATGTTTTTGTCACACCGAGGGCCAATCACATTACTCCAGAGGGCTACAGATTTAATGAGAGACTGAGTGGCAGTGCCCCTTTAATCATAGCTCTATATGATAATTCCCTGTGATTTTTGATTTCTGGTGATTTTAGCCTTTCTTACTCACT
>CM053753.1:10793896-10809437 GCA_028658305.1 Pachyuromys duprasi
TCAAGACTTGCTAATTTGATATAACTCATGTTTTTGTCACACCGAGGGCCAATCACATTACTCCAGAGGGCTACAGATTTAATGAGAGACTGAGTGGCAGTGCCCCTTTAATCATAGCTCTATATGATAATTCCCTGTGATTTTTGATTTCTGGTGATTTTAGCCTTTCTTACTCACTACCTACAGAACTTTACAGAAAGCAAATTGGGGATAAGAACAGAGAAGACCATTAGGATGTGAGTGTACCCTAATGGTACTCCTCTCACTCACCATGACTGGGCTGAGTGAACACGTTTCTATTCTTGTACTGTCCCATTCTGTGTTTTGCAGATTACAAAAAGAGAAGAAATTTGGGGTGACAACAGTGATATTCTTCTTAATCTTCCCAGCCAGAGGGTCCAGCTCATGGGTGAGGGTAAGGGATTCAAGCTGAGGGGGTGAGCAGAGCTGAGTCACCACAGGGAACTTGACTATTCAGGAACAGACAGTTATATGGCTTTGAGTGGCCAATCAGGTTCCTTCTCACCATCTCTGAGGCGGTCAATGGATGTTGTCACACTTGTGTGTGGTATAATATTTAGACTGAACGTATCTCTGTGCATCGCATGTGGGAAATGCTCCTAGACGCCAAAAGAGGATTTCAGAACCCCTGGACCTGGAGTAGCAGACAGTACAGTAACCTTGGTCCTCTGGAGGAGCAGCCCATGGTCTTAACTGCTGAGCCATTTCTCCAGTCCCTGATTCTCAGATCTTTTTCTAAGTCTATACAAGCTAACAAGATGATTATGTCAATATTGCATCTGGTATTTTTACTAATAAGTTAATTTCACCTAAAATCTTGTAGAGTGAAGTAATAGACTCTTCCATTGTAAAAACTAGAATTAGATTCTATATTGATAGCTTGTTTAGTTAGAGTCCTGGCCCTCGTTGACAGTGCCTTCTTCATGGATACTTCATTTACCTTCTTAATTGCCCACAGTTTTGCTTCAATGTTTTCTCAAAGGCTGCATTTTTTATTTGCTGTGAAGAATGTCTGTGTAGATGAAGGAGCACTGGATCAGTGTTCATCTGTCTTACTGAGGACTTTTTGCTGTGGAAAAAATTGGATTATTTCCCGGCTTTCTGATTATATTCAGGTCTTCAGGTCTCTGAAACAAGTAACAAATGGTGGAGAAGACATTCCTTCCTTCCCCCATATTTTAGAAGATTTTTTTATTAAAGTTTTTGATAGAAGCCTTAGTAGAATTTCCTCTAGTCAGCTTTATCTAAATCAAAACGAGAGCCTATTTTTCTCAAATTTTAGCCTTAGTCTGCATGACTCCACTTACCATGCTGTACATTCATGTTTCCCCTGTGTTTTAGGGAGAGGTTAAGAGAGGTTGCTCTGTGAGCTGTTGCCACCCATCACATAAACCAGAAGTTCTCAAGGCTGTTCATCCTCTCTCCTTATTTTAAAGGCTCAGATGCCTCTTCATTATACTCTTCTCCCTGCCTTGACTTTTGCATGGTAGAAATATACTCACTCCCATGGTTACTTTAATATAATTATTGATCATTGAAAAGCTTCTCTGCTTAGGGAGATGGCAAAGGTAGAATGCATGCCTCTAAAAAATTAAGACAAAATAGGATCTTCACTAATTTTTCATTAATAACTATGATTGCTAAAGCTGTTTTAAGAACCGTCTTGGTGCTGAAGGGTGCCATTCATCTTGATCTACCTCCCCTATATCCCAGGAGTTCCCTGGAAAGATAGAAGCTGAGAGGACAGGTCTTTCCCATCAAAGTTTGTATGTCACAGGACACCTCCATAAAAGCAGATATGCTGATGTTGACTTATACAGTCTTCCTGCAAGAAGGGATTTAAGCCAGTACCCAAGCTTTAGACATGTAAGTGAAGGGAATTCTGAGTCTATGAGAGTGAGGAGTTTCTGTCTCTGTTAAGACCAGAAGAATTAGGGCCTAGCTACATAGCCCAGACAGTAAAGTGAACCCTACTTTGATTCTCCAGCACTCATCTAAAAACCAGACACAGACACAGTTACATGTGCCTGCAATTTCACTGCTGGGGAAGTAGAGACCAAAGAATCCCTGTGACTTGAAGGCCATCCAATCTAGTCAAATCATCAAGTTTAATGATATGCCCTGTTTAAAAAAAAAGTGGTGGAGCAGGGAGTGGAAAGCAACTGAAGAATATAACAAATTTTGATTTCTGGCCTTGACATGCAAGTGCACACAGCACACAAATGCATTGATGCACAGACACACACAGACAGAAACAGATAAGGACAGACAGACAGATATGACAGATAAGAGGTAAAATCTTTCCTTTTGATGAAATGTGGTTGAATCTGATAGTGTTGGGGTGATTTTTCTATAGAAACTAGAGGTCAGGAGTAGTAGATATCAGGATTGGGGGAAGCTGGAGAATACAGGTGGTAGAACTGGGGTATCCTGTGGAACAGGAGGATGAAAGATTGTAGTAGTCAGAGGCAATAGAGGACACTAGGAGAACATGGTCCACTGAATCAACTAAGCAAGATTCATATGGGCTTGTAGAGACTGAGCCAGCAAACAAGAGATTTGCAAGTGTCTGTTTCAGGTCCTCTGTGTATATGTTGTGGCTCTTAGCTTGGTACTTTGTGGGACTCCTAACAATGGGAGCAGGTGTGTCTTTGACTCTTTTGCCTGTTCTTGGATCTCTTTTCCACTAATCCAGACTCAATATAAGTTCTTCTGCCTTGTTTTATTGTATCTTGTTTTGATGTGTTTGTTGTCTTTTAAAGGCCTTCTTTTTCTGAAGGAATATGGAGGGAGAGTGGATCTGGAGGAGAGGGAAAGAGGGATGTAGCTGGGAGGTGTCAAAGGAGTGGAAACTGTGGTTGGGGTATATTGTATGAAAGAAGAATTTATTTACAGTTAATAAAAAGTATTTGAAAATAAGGCAAAAGAAGTGCAAATGGAGGTGAGAAAATATGTCAAGCGCTGGCTCTGGTAGAGAGCAATTGGCATTGATGAGAGAAGGCAGCAAGGGCCAGACAGAGCTTCAGGATGGAGAGGAAGAACATGTCAGAATGAAGGTTGAGGAGTGGGAAAATTACTGTGATTGAAACCGACCACAGAAGAAGCTTTGCAAGTTAAGAGCATAATCAGCATGCAAGCAACAAAGGGAGAAAAAAATGGCATTGATAGCTTAAAAACCAAAGACATTTTAATTACATAGTATTGATAAAATATGGTGAAAGTAATTTTCTCTCAGCTCCCAGTATGGAAGTTCTGAGGCTGAATGAAGCTGCTAGAGGAGGGAGTAGGTCCTTGGTTAGAGGCTCTTCTGCAAAAGAACCCCAGCTATCTGGGCTCAAATGTCCTGACAATACTGTTGATTTTGACATATTATATATGTTCTCCGGCGATTGTGACACATTATATATGCTCTAAGGTCAACTTACTGGATCTTCAGAACCAGTTCTACTCTCTGTGGAGTTTGTCATTAGGAGTGTTTATGCTAGGATCTGAGGTCTTCTGGGCCAATGGAATGACCCTCAGATAACTCATGATCTGGAGATCATTTCTCTTTCTGTCCCAATCTGATGTGCAGAAGAGAGCAGACCTATTTGCTCTGACAGGACACGCCTTCTTGTAACTTAAAAGCAAACCAGCTAAAGATACTTATCTAGTGTATGAAGGTAGTTCTCTGCTTCTTTGGGGGGCTTGTACTGATTACCTGCAACAATGGCTTCATCCTTCAGGCTTGATCCATGTGCAGCTTGTGCCAGAGAGAGGAACAGCTCATGAAAGATGCTATTCCCAAGGAAGCCATCCTTTCATTGGGTTGCCATTCACACCTGCCGCACACCCTGCTAATCTGTGATGCTTTACACACACTGAGCTATGAAAGAATTTGTGCAATACAACTCTCTCTCTGCTTTCTAAAACAAGATAAGTGTAGAGAAAGTTCTAGTCATATTTCACTAAAGTCTTTTGCCAAATTAATTATAGGCAGCTATAATTCGTTATGCCTTTAATTAACAATTAATTATGTACGAGAGAGAGAAATGTTTCATTGAGACTAAGAAACAACATGTATCATTATGAGCCACACAGTGTATTTAGGAAATCTGGTAAGACGCATAGTACCCTCGGAGAAATCACAGCTATAGATTTTCTTTCCTGTGCTTGTTGCTATTATTACTATAACCAGCTGCTACATTTCAGCTGCCATGTTTCAGGGACATAGCTTTGTATGTATCTTCCAATTAATATAGCAACTATAAGTGGTCCATTTTGCTATTGTTTTCATTTTACAGAAGAGGATATTAAATGCAACATGTCCCAGTGGTTAAGTAGTGGGGCCAGAATTCACACCTGACCATCTTACTATTTGAAATTTGCTACTGTTAGAATCTGTAGGGAATTCAAAGTTGTATAGAAGGCCACCAAGTGAATCTCAGGAAGAAACAGATCAAGAGGAAGTAGAGCTGCTGTGCCGTGAGTCCAGAATCAAGTTCTTTCCCAAGCCAGAAATAGTGCCTGCAGTTATGTGACTCTATTGCCGCAGTCATTTTGAGACTGGCTTTCTATCCTTTCCAACTGGAAGAAATGTCATGTTTGCATTAGGAAACAGGAGTGATCTGTGAGTGTCAGGCACTGGTGTGGACTTTGCCTGATCTGTTGTGCAGTGAAGGGTAATAAGCAGCACTTTTGAGGCTGAGTGATTAGCACAATTCCTCATATTCAGACACACCAACTGACTGAATTGTCTCCTGTTGGTTTCTGAGATTCAGATCACTCATATTTCTAGTTTTATGGATGTTGGAAATGGGTGATATGTTGAATTGAACCCCTTTTCCAAACTTTAATTAAGTCCTATTCTAATGACTTGTAAAAATCCACTGCAAAACTCAGAGGCTCAGGTCACATCTTCATTGTGTCCTTTCACCATTCTGTGAGTGGCCTGTTCTCCCTGGTGGTTCTCACAGCAGACTATCATGTTGCAGTCTGGGATGGTTGAGTTATACAAGAACATTTTGCTAGATGGGAGAGATCTCTTCATGGTCTGGGTACTAATACTGGTTGGTTTTTGGGAGCTGAGGTAGGCTGTTGATGTGACTGACAATAGGTAGTCTTTTCAAAACATGGCAGCTGGATGTGGTGATGGAATGTCTAATGCACTCCACAAGACCAGGTATCAGCTAAGAAGCTGCTGGCAATTCAACTTTGAAAGCACAAAAGACCACTTTCACTGTATCTTATAAGAGTTGGATGGACAGGCCAACTTGGAATGGAAAGAGTGACACAGTATCAAGAATAGTGTAAGGTGTCTCTGGTTTACCAAGAGAAACATTTGGACTAAAGCTTCACAGGGCCCCATAAGAAAAAGAGTCATTTGTTTGGGTCTTGCTGAAGAGGAAACAGAAGCTTCATTCAGGAACATATCACAGAGACTCACTTCTAGCAGGAAGCAGGCACCACAAATCAGCTGTACTGAAATAGCCAGCAGCCTTCCATGGCTGAAAGAGCTGATCTCTGAGTGACAGGGAAGTCAGGATGTGGGTACAAGATGATGCAGATATTAGTTCACCTGGGTCTTTTCCACTGTACCTGATTCTACATTCTCTGCATTGCAACATGAGGATGCCCTGCAGCCCCACTTTCCTGCAATCTGGAGCTCTGTGGTTGATTTTTGCTTACTTATGTTTCATATTTTGCTGAGATGGAGTATGAAGTAAACGGGCACAGTAGCAGAGAATGAGCTGTTAACCAACACCTGACCCAGGGAGGCCAATTTTCTTGGTTCATTTGGGGCTGAGAGGCAGCACTTATTAGGGGGTCTGGCTGAATCTGGTGTTTTACAGGCTGGCTGAGAGCAAACAGATCATAATCCTGTGTGGCATTAGACAAAAATGCTTCCCTACAAAGAAACTCAGTTCCAGCTAAGCCTGGTCTGAGATTGCTAAA
The DNA here is from genome assembly GCA_028658305.1 of Pachyuromys duprasi. NCBI lineage: Eukaryota > Metazoa > Chordata > Mammalia > Rodentia > Muridae > Pachyuromys > Pachyuromys duprasi. The sequence continues at coordinate 10,799,852 of CM053753.1, forward strand.
TCCCAGATAGCTAGGGATAGGCAGTTACTTTAAGTGAAAGTTCCTTTATTCTTTGTTAGGTCAAATAATATATTTATTGACCGCTTTGATTTTCTCTTCTATTAATTTCTTTTTATTCATTTTTTTAAAAATTAATTACACTTTATTGACTTTGTATCCCAGCTGTAGCTCCCTCCTTCTTCCCTTCCCAACCCCACCCTTCCTCCCTCTTCTTCACCCATGCTCCTCCCCCAGTCCGTTGATATGGGAGGTGTTCCTCCCCTTCCATCTGATCCTAGTCTACAGGTATCACAAGGAGTGTCTACGTTGTCTTCCTCTGTGGCCTGGTAAGGCTGCACCACCCCCACCCCCGCAAGAGGGAGGTGATAAAAGAGCAGACCAATCAGTTCAAGTTAGAGTCACTACCTGTTCCCATTACTGGAGAACCTGATTGGACTACATCTGTGCAGGGGTTCTAGGTTATCTCCATGAATAGTCCTTGGTTGAAGTAGTCTCAAAAAAGACCCCATGTGTCCAGATTTTTTGGTTCTGTTGCTCTCCTTGTGCAGCTTCTGTCTTCTCCAGGTATTTCTATTTCCCCCTTCTTTCATAATATTCCCTGTACTCTGCCCAAAATTTGGCTATGAGTCTCAGCATGTGCTTTGATACTTTGCAGGGTAGAGTCTTTCAGAGGCCCTCTGTGGTAGGGTCCTGTCCTGTTCCTTGTTTCCTCCCTCTTCTGATGTCCATCTTTTTTGCTTTTCTGAATGCGGATTGAGCATCATACCCACAGTCCTCAATCTTGATTAGCTTCTTTAGGTATACACATTTTACTATGTTTATACTATATTATAAGTCTAATGTCCACTTTATGAGTAACTATATTCCATGTGTGTATTTCTACTTCTGGGATACCTCACTCAGGATGATCTTTCTAGTTCCCACTATTTGTCTGCAAATTTCATGATTTCCTTGTTTTTAATTACTGAGTACTTTTGTAAAAGTACCACAATTTCTGTATCCATTCCTCAACTAGGGGGCATCTGGGTTGTTTCCAGCATCTGGCTATTACAAATAAAGCTCCTACAAACATGTCTGAGCAAAGGTCCTTGTTGTATACTCGAGCATCTTTTGCATATATACCAAGGAGGGGTATAGCTGGATCTTGAGGTGGCACTATTCATAATTATCTGAGAAAGCACCAGATTGATTTCCAAACTGGTTGTACAAGTTTACACTCCCACCAGCAATGCAGGACAGTTCCCCTTTCTCCACATCCTCTTCAGCATGTGTGGTTACTTGAGTTCTTGATTTTAGCCATTCTGATGGGTGTAAGGTGAAATCTCAGGGTCATTTTGATTTGCATTTCCCTGATGACTAAGGACATTGAGCATTTTCTTAAGTTTTTCTCTGTAATTCAATATCCCTTTATTGAGAATTCTGTTTAATTGATTTGCTGCTGTTTAACTTCTTAAGTTCTTTATATATTCTAGATATTAGCCTTCTGTCAGATATAGGGTTGGTGAACATCCTTTCCCAATCTGTAGGCTATCGTTTTGTTTCTGATGACAGTGTCTTTTGCTTTACAGAAGCTTTTCAGTTTCATGAGGTCCCATTTATTAATTGTTGCTCTTGGAGACTGTGCTGTTGGTGTTCTGTTCAGGGAGTTTTCTCCTGTGCCAATGAGTTCAAGGCTTTTCCTAACTTTTTCTTCTAAGGAGTTTAATGTGTCTGGTTTTATATGGAGGTCCTTGATCCACTTGAACTTTAGTTTTGTGTAAGGTGATAAGTATGGATTTATTTGCATTTTTCTACATATAGACATCCAGTTAGTCCAACACCATTTGTTGAAGATGCTATCTTTTTTCATTGTATGGTTTTGGCATCTTTGTAAAAAATCAGGTGTCCATAAGTGTGTGGGTTTATTTCTGGGTCTTCTATTTGATTCCATTGATCCACCATTCTGTTTCTATGCCAGTACCATGCCATTTTTACTACTGTTGCTCCATAGTACAGCCTGAGATCAGGGATGGAGATACCTCCTGAAAATCTTTCATTGTAGGGGATTGCTTTGGCTATTCTGGGTTTCTTGTTATTCCATATGAAGGTGAAATTTTTTTCTTTCAAGGTCACTAAACAACTGTGTTGGTGCTTTGATGGGAATTGCATTGAATATGTAGATTGCTTTTGGTAAGATGGCCATTTTTGCTTTGTTAATCCTGCCAAGCCATGAGCATGGAGATCTTTCCATCTTCTGATATCTTCTTCAATTTCTTTCTTCAGAGACTTGAAGTTTCTTTCATACAAGTCTTTAACTTCATTGGTTAGAGTCACATCAAGGGACCTTATGTCCCTTGTGGCTATTGTGAAGGGTGTTGTTTCCCTAATTTCTTTCTCAGTCCTTTTGTCATTTGTATATGGGAGGGTTACTGATTTTTTTTTACTTAATTTTGTAACCAGCCACTTTGCTGAAGGTGTTTATCAGCTATAAGAATTCCCTGGTAGGATTTTTGGGGTCACTCATGTATCCTACCCTATCATCTGCAAATAGTAATACTTTGACTTCTTCCTTTCTGATTTATATTCATGTGATCTCCTTTAGTTGTCTTATTGCTCTAGCTAGGACTTCAAGAACTATGTTGACAAGATATGGAGAGAGTAGGCAGCCTTGCCTTGTCCCTGATTTCAGTGGGATTGATTTAAATTTCTCTCTGTTTTGTCTGATGTTCGCTATAGGCTTGCTACATATTGTCTTTACTATGTTTAGGTTAGTGCCTTGCATCCCTGATCTATCCAAGACTTTAAACATGAATGGGTGTTGGATTTTATCAAATGCTTTTTCAGCATCCAAGGAGATTATCATTTTTTTTCTTTCAGTCTGTTTATATGGTAGATGACATTGTTGGATTTCCGAATATTGAACCACCCCTGCACACCTGAGATGAAGCCTACTTGGTCATAATGGATACTATCTTTGATGTGTTCTTTGATTCAGATTTTAAGTATTTTGTTGAGTATTTCTGCGTCAATGTTCATAAGGCCTGAAATTATCTTTTTTTGTTGGGTCTTTGTGAGGTTTAGGTACCAAGGTGACTGTAGGTTCATAGAATGAGTTTGCTAGGGTCCCTTCTGTTTCTATTTTTGTGCAATGGTTTGAAGAGTATTGGTGTTAGCTCTTCTTTGAAGGTCTGGTAGAAATCTGCCGTGAAACCATCTGGCTCTGGGCAATTTTTGGATGGGACAGTTTTGATGACCCTTTCTGTTTTCTTAGGTGATGTAGTACTATTTATTTGATTTACCTGGTCTTGATTCATCTTTGGTAAGTGGAATTGATCAATACAATTGTCTATTTCATTTAGATTTTCAAATTTTGTGACATATAGGCTTTTGAAGTAAAACCTAATGATTGTTTGGATTTCTTCAGTGTCTGTTATGTCCCCTTTTCCTTTCTGATTTTGTTGATTTGCAGTGTCTCTCTGCCTTTTAGTTAATTTGGCTAAGGATTTCTCTATCTTTTTTATTTTCTCAAAGAACCAGTTCTGATTTCATTGATTCATTGTATTATTTTATGTTTCTAATTTATTGATTGTAGCCCTGAGTTTTATTATTTCCAGCTGTCTACTCCTCTTTGGTGTGCCTGCTTCTTTTTTCCCCCCTAGGGCTTATAGGTGAGACAATAAGTTGCTTGTATGAGATGTTTCAAATTTCTTCTTGAAGGCACTTAGTGCTAATGAACTTTCCTCTTAGCACTGCTTTCATTTTGTCCCATAAGTTTGGGTATGTTGTGTCTTCGTTTTCATTGAATTCTAGGAAGACTTCAATTTCTTTATTTCTTTCATGACTCAGGTGTCATTGAGTAGCGAGTTGTTCATTTTCTATGTGTTTGTAGGCTTTTTGCTATTTCTGTTGTTGTTGAGCTCTAACTTTAGTCCATGGTGATGAGATAGGACACAAGGGATTGTTTTAATCTTCCTTTATCTGGTGAGGCTTGCTTTGTGCCCTACTATATGGTCTATTTTGGAGAAGATTCCATGAGGTGCTGAGAAGAAGGTAAATTCTTTTGTTTGGGTGAAAGGTTCTGTAGATGTCTGTTAGGTCCATTTGATTCATGACTTCTGTTAGAGTCATTGTTTCTTTGTTCAATTTCTGTTTTGTTGACCTGTCCTTTGTTGGGAATCTATGTGTGGTTTCAATTTTATTAATGTTTCTTTTACAAATGTGGGTGCCCTTGTATTTGGGGCATAGATGTTTAGAATTGTGATATCTTCTTGGTGGAAGTTTCCTTTGATGAGTATGAAGTGTACTTCCCCATCTCATTTAATTAAATTTGGTTGAAAGTCTATTTTAGTAGATATTATAATAGCTACTCCTGTTTGCTTCTTGGGTCCATTTGCTTGGAAAACCATCTTCCAGACCTTTACTCTCAGGTAATGTCTATCTTTGTGACTTAGGTGTGTTTCTTGTATGCAACAGATTGATGGGTCTTATTTATACATCCATTCTGTTAGTCTGGGTCTTTTTATTGGAGAGTTTAGTCCATTGATGTTGAGAGAGATTAATGTCCAGTGGCTGCTAGATCCTTTGAATTTTTATTGGTTGTGGTAGTGTGTTTCTGGGGTTTCCTCCCAACAGGGAGACCTAGTCTATGGTGTTTTGGGGTCTACAGGTCTGTATAGAACATGAAGGCACAGGTACATGGGTTTGCCTTGCGGTGTCTGGGTGCCTGGATGCCTGGGTGCCTGAAGGAACCTGAGAACTTTTCCTGAGAACTTTTGGGGGGCAGGGGAAGGTCATCTAAGTACCCCGAAGTTGGACATGATGTTTTCCTCACTGTGGGTGTCCTTCCAACAGATAAACCCATCTCTGCTGCCCTGGGGACCACAGTTCTGTCTGGGGTGGTGAGTCGGGTGTGCAGGCAGGTCTCTGGACTGGCAGCTGAGAGCCAAGCTCTGGGCTAGTGGTTGAAGGATCCTGGATCCATTTCCAGGGATTGTCTGGGTAACCTGAAGTTAGTCCTGATGGCTTCCTTCACAGTGAGGTCTCTAATGGAAATCCTGGTCTCTGGTGTTGTGGGATCCACAGTTCAGTCTGGGACTGTGATCAGAGCATGCAGGATATAGTTTTGGGCTGGCTACCAAGCGCATTCCAGGACCTGGGATCTCTTCTGTGGTTTAGCTGGGTGATCTGAACCCGATTATTCCCACAACGTGGGGTCTTCTCTCACCTGGGAAACACAATTCCTGGTGTTTCAGGGCTCAGAGTTCTGTTCGTTGGTCACTCTGCAGTCCCTGCTGTGCTGCTGGTCAGAAACAGTGTCCACCATGTTGAATCCCCCCTTCTATTAATTTATCATTTTTCTTCTACTGTGTGGTTGCTTTTCTACTATAAATTTGTAACCATTTTCATGTAGATATCACCTCCTTAACCTATATCTGCTACAAATATTTTTTCAAAGTCTTTTTATTAATTTTATCAAATATACAATCCTTCATTAAAAATTAATAATTTAACCTTTTCCAAGATGGTGGCAGCCAGTATTACCTTATCTATATGACAGAAAATCAGAGACTGTGAAACCAGTGAGTAAACAAGAGGCTGACTACAAAACACTAATGTTGGTGATTCCCCAATGGTAAATCCACATCCCAGAAGCTGGAGATGCACAGTACCAGGACCCCCTTGGCAGTCTCCTGAGCCCAAGAATTTTGCACAGTGAGACCCCTGTACATTCCTCCTACTCAAGCATGGGTCCCCAGTTCCAGCAACCAGACCCTGGATTTTTCCAGTTCCCCTGAGGACAGCACCTGGATACTGAGGACAACATCCTAACTTCCAAGTCACAGTTCTACTGGTCTCCCTGTAGAGACTGGCTAGACAATAGGAACATACAGGACCCTGGTTCCAAGATGGAGGAACCCAGGTGAATCTGAGTTCTGGAAGCATAGTGTCTGCCTTCAAACATGCCAGCACTTGTTTGTGTTCCTCTAGACCTCTCCTGCCATCCTGAGGACAACTCCAGTCTCCAGAGAAGTCTGGATTCAGCTTTCTGTGTAGCTCTACTAGCTATCTTGAGGACTTCACTGGATCAACAAAAGACCTGATAAAAACAGAAGGTTCCAGAATGCACAGCCAAGGCCAGTGCAAGAACACAAGCAATAAAAACCAGGAAATCATGGCCTCAGAAGAACTTCTCTCCAAAAGCAACTGGATTTTCTAATGCAGCTGAAACACAGAAAAATAACCTTTAATCTATGCTTATACAGTTATTAGAGGCAATTCAAGGGGAAAGATAGATAGATAGATAGATAGATAGATAGATAGATAGATAGATAGATAGATAGATAGATAGATAGATAAATTCCTCAAAGAAACATAGGAAAATACAACCAAACAAATAGAGGCCATCAAGGAGATACTGGAAAACACAATCAAACAAGTGAAGGTCATGAATAGAACTGTTCAAGACCTGAAAATGGAAATAGAATTAATAAAGAAAACACAAACTGAGAGAACCCTGAGAATGGAAATCTTAGAGAAGAGAACAGGAACCACATAGGTAAGTATCACCAACAGAATACAAGAGATGGAGGATAGAATCTCAGGCATAGAAGATACAGTTCAAGAAATCAAAACATCTCTCAAAGAAAATACTGAAATGAAAAAATTTCTGACACAAGACATCTGAGAAATCAAGGCTACCATGAAATGATGAATCATAAGAATAATAGGAATAGACAAAAAAGAAGATTCCAGGCTCCAAGGAACAAATAATATTTTCAAGAAAATCATAGAAGAAAATTTCTCCAACCTAACAACATAGATGCTTTTAAATAAACAAGAGGCTTACAGAACACCAAAGAGACTAGACCAGAAAAGAAAATATTCCTGCCACATAACAATCAAAACACTAAATCTACAGAACAACAATAAAAATATGTTGAAAGCAGCAAGGGAAAAAAGGCCACATAAAAGGCAGACCTATCTGAATCATACTTGAGTGCTCAACAGAGACTATGAAATCCAGAAGGGTCTAGGAAGATGTCATACAGACACTAAAGGAACACAGATGTCAGCCCAGGTTACAATAGCCAGCCAAGTTTTCAATCATCATAGAGAAAGGAAATAAGATAGTCCATGACAAAAGCAAATTTAAACAATATCTATGTGTCAATCCAGCCCTACAGAAAACACTAGAAGAAAAACTCCAACCCAATTAGGTCACCTACTCCCAAAAAACACAGGATACAGATAACTTCACAACAGCCAAACCAAAAGAAGAAAAGCACATAAATACACTATCACCACCAACACCACAATAAAAGGAAATAACAATCATTTTCACTAATATAAATTAAAATCAAAGGACTCAAATTTCAAATAAAATGACATAGCCTAACAGAATGGTTGTGTAAACAGTACCAACCTTTGCTGCATACAAGAAAAACACCTCAACAACAAACACAGACATTACATCAGAGTAAAGGGCTGAAAAGGGTTTTCAAAGCAAATGAACTGAAGAAGCAGCCAAAATTAATCAAAAGAAATAGGGAAGAACACTTCATTCTCAGGATGTGTCAATCCTGAACATCTTTGCTCCAAATACAAGGGCATCCAGACTTTTAAAATAAACATAATTAAATCACACATCGGCCCTCATACATTAATAGTGGGAGGCTTCAACACCACATTCTCACCAATGGATAGATCTTATAGACAGAAACTACACTCAAATATAATAAAGCTAACAGAGGTCATGGATCAAATGGACCCAATAGATGTCTACAGAACTTCTCACCTAAACACAGAAGAATATATTTTTATATTGTAGCAAATGGAACCTTTTCCAAATCTCAATCGATATAAGAAAAATAAATTAACCCATTGTTCTTTACCATGGATTAAAGCTAGACCTCAACAACAAAAATAGCAAAGAGTATATATACTCATAGAAACTCAACAACTGCCTGCTCAATGATTACTAGCTCTGGGAAGAAATAACGAAAGAAATTAAAGACTTCCTAGACTTCAATGAATATGAAAGCATAAATTACCCATACTTATGGGAAACCAGAAAAGCAGTGCTAACAGGAAAGTTCATAAATCTAAGTGCCTTCATAAAGAAATTGGAGAGATCCCATACTAGCAACTTAACAGCTCACTTAAAAGCTTTGGAAAAAAGGAAGCAAACACACCCAATAGGAGTAGACAAAAGGAAATAATCAAACTCAGGAATGAAATAAATAAAGTAGACATAAAGAGAACAATACAAAGAATCAACTAAACCAGAAGCTTGTTCTTTGAGAAAAACTACAAGATAGACAAATCCCTAGGCAAAGTAACTAGAGAAAGAGAGAGAGAGAGAGAGAGAGTACCGAAATTGACAAAATCACAAATGAAAAAAAGGGACATAAAAGACACTGAGGAAATAAAAAGATTCACTAGGACTTACTTCAAAAACCTGTATTCCACAAAATTGGTTAACTTTTATTTATTTATTTATTTATTTATTTATTTATTTATTTATTTATTTATCAATCAGAGGTTAGGTACTTTGCATCCCGGGCGTAGCCCTCTCCCTCTTTCCCTCCCACTCTCCCCATCCCTCCCTCATCTCTTCCCCGCCCACTCCAAGTCCACCTACAGTGGAGGATCTCCTCCCCTTCCATCAGAACCCAGTTCATCTTGTTTCCTCGGGGCTGGCTACAATGTCCTCCCCTGGGATGTAGCTAGGCTATTACTCCCTGGCGTGTATGGGGGAAAGTCAAAGAGCCAGCCATCGAGTTTATGACTGAAACATTCCCTGTTCCCCTTACTAGGGTCTTCAGTTGGACACCGAGCTACCATGGGCCACTTCAGAGCTTGGGTTCTAGGACATATCCATACATGGTCCTTGGTTGGAGAAACTGTCTAGTATAAGACCCCTGTGCCCTGCTCAGTTATGTCTTTGTGGGGCTCTTGTTATCCACAAGTCTTACTAACTTCCCGTATTTTATTATTATTTTCCGCCCTCTGCCAAAGGCTTGGTTGTGATACATTAATATCGGCTTTGATACATTGCTATATTGATTCTTTCAGAGGCCCTCTTTGGTATGCTCCTGTCCTATTGCTTGTTTTCCATCTCATTTGTTCATCTAAACGAGCATTGATCCTACCAACCTGGATCCTCCTTCTTGTATATCTTCCCTAGGTGTATAGATTTCAGCATGACCTTCTTATCCTATAGGACTATATAAGTGAGTATATACCATATGTTTCTTTCTGCTTTGGGGATACCTCACTCAGGATGGTCATTTCCAGGTCCCACCATTTGCCTGCGAATTTCATGATTTCCTCCTTTTTAATTGCTGAGTAGTATTTCATTGTGTAAAAGTATCACAATTTCTGTATCCATTCCTCAACTGAGGGACGTCTGGGTTGTTTCCAGGTTCTGGCTATTACAAATAAAGCAGCTACAAACATGGTTGAGCAAATGTCCTTGTTGTGTACTTGAGCATCTTTTGGATATATGCCTAAGAGTGGAATAGCTGGGTCTTGAGGAATCACTATTCCTAATTGTCTCAGAAAGCACAAAATTGATTTCCAGAGAGGTTGTACAAGTTTGCATTCC
>CM053753.1:10818764-10841972 GCA_028658305.1 Pachyuromys duprasi
CGGGCCGCATGTGGCCCGCGGACCGTAGTTTGAAGACCCCTGATCTAAAAAAATGCTTTAATGGAGATCAGGCAGGAGAATTTGAAAGGCATTGAGCCAAAGCCTGTAACATGTCTCATCCTTTGCCTTGGGAGTACTTGACCTACAAAGCCCCCAAATAGACAAGGATACACTCATCTTGAAAGGGCTATTGTAATCAACAACTACCTTTCTACCATGTTTCCAAGGCCAGCCACTGTCTCTGTGTCTGTGCTGCTAAATCTCTAGCAAGAGAATGTTGCTTAGCTTAAATTGTTGTTTGGTTTTTTTGGTTGAGTTTTGATTGATTTGGGTTTTTTGTTTTCTTTGGTTTGAAGTTTTGTTATTTGTTATTTCACTTGATTGTCATTGACTTGCTAGTTTGCTAAGGTTCTACCCTGTATATAATGCCTTCCCCTTTTAATCCCCCGCTGAGTAAAATGAATGTATTTTTACAAATAAAAATTAATCATCAACAGTTAATTCTTCAGACTCTTCTTTAATCAGATGTCCTGTCACAGTCCTGTAACCCCGGAACTCACAGGCAGGGATGGGTCTTTGCTAGTTGCAGGGGCCTTGGGCTACATAGGGAGTTGCCATCCAGCCAAGGGTACACAGAGGGAATGTTTTTTCAAAGTGGATGGTGTGTCCAACACTATGGATACTCACTTCATTGTGGAAATAGTGTCCATACTGTATCATTGTGATCATATATTTACCCCCGAAAATATGGTACTCTATGGATGATCATGTGAAACAAATAAATGAGAAACACAGCAGCATTGCTCTAATGCCTTTTAGGAAATTCAAATATTTACTAAGGGACTATAAAAGAAATCAGAAAACCCAGTGCTGTCTGCTTCTGATTTCCTTGAAATACAGCATCAGGGAGAACTACACAACAGAGACAATGAATCCAAGACATGTTTGGATAAGTTTTGTTTTTGTTTTTGGTATGTTGTCATGGTTGTGTTTTGTGCTGTCAGCCTTGAATAGGTATTTGCTTCCTTTTTGTTTGTTTGTTGATTTATTTCTTGTATATGTATGGGTGTTTTGCCTGAAGGACTATACACAACATGCATACAATTCTCCAAGAGACCATAAGAGGGCACTGGCTTCCACCTGGAACTGAAGTTACAGAGGATTGTTAGCTGCCCTTTTGAGTCCTCTGAGAAACAAATGCTCAAAATGGATGAACCATCTCGACAGCCTCTGCACTTGACTTTTGTCCTTCAACTTATGCGCTTTATTAGATTGGCTGGATCACATGCAACCAAAGAGAGAAGTTTCTGGAGACCCATAGGGACACATACATGAGGTAGTCATGCTGATTGCCTAAGTCAGCCAGGCATCCATGCATGGGCTCTGTATCATGCCTCAGCGTCTCTTATTTTCAGGATTGGAGCAGATTTCTTACATCTCATTCTGCATTACAATGTAGATTAGGCTCATCTGATCACAGGTACAATTGGGAGGACCATCTGGGGGTGAAAGTGTGTTAAATACCCACTCTTGATGCTCCAGCTAAACAGTTTTTGGGATGAAGCATCATACTGGCCAGCATGGATGGAGCCTGCAACAGAAGACACATGTTTCTGGTGGAAAGCACATCTGTACAAGGCTATTGAGGTAAGTGAATGGTTCATGCTGCTCCCTCATCACAGCAGATATCAGAGTATTTTGGGAAGTATTTTTGTTTTCCAGATGAGTGATTTTTATCTTGTGAAGCTTCCCTGGGATGGATCTGACTTCTGAGACTGACCATGGGAGAGTTAATGTGTGGAGTATGTAATACTATGAGTCCTCAAGATTGTGCTGTCAAATCAAGGGTAAAGAGAATCTGTGCTTTGTAAATGAAGAAAGACATACACACAGAACATCCATACAGATATAGAGTTTATTCCATGGCTTAGGTGATCAGTTGATGAGATGGCTCAGTGCATAAAGGTACTTGTTAAGTCCACATATCTGAGGTCTTTCCCTGCGATGTACATGTTTGATGGAGAAAACAACCTCCCACAAATTGTTCTCTGATTTTCATGTAGTTGGGGATGGCAAGTCTTTGCACACAGAAACTAAGATGTCTGTTTTCCCATTCCTTGCCTATGATAGAATCTGCCCATCTAATGCACTTATGTAAATATATTACTATAAGAGATTTCATTTAAGGGATTTCTTTTTTTTTAATTTTGTTGCCAAGAAGCTATAGAAACTAAAAGGTCAGCTTGAAAACAAAACAGGAATAATCACTACATAGTGTTTCTTTAGAGATGTGAAGATGTAATATTTACTAAGATGTCTGTTCTACCATCACTGACATATAATTCTGAAAACATTTCAATAAAATCTCAGGGGAATGTTCTGTAAATATTAACAAGCTAATTCTGAAATTAATGTGGACAAACTTGGCAATGGATACTGAAGGAAGAGAACCAAGCTGGGAATGTAACATTAGTAGGATTTAAGTATTGCTATTAACAACAGGTCATCTGGAGGTATCTCCATCCCTGATCTCAAGCTGTTATACAGAGAAATAGTAATAAAAACCACACGGTACTGCCATAGACACAGAACAGTGGATCAATGGGATCGAATTGAAAACCCAGAAATAACCCTCACACCTATGGATACTTGATTTTTGACAAAGAAGTCAAAACCATTCAGTGGAAAAAAAGCATCTTCAACAAATGGTGCTGGTCTACCTGGATGTCTATATGCAGAAAAATGCAAATAGATCCATATTTATCACCATGCAAAAAACTAAAGTCCAAGTGGATCAAAGACCTCAGCATAAAAGCCGACACACTGAATCGGTTAGAAGAAAAAGAGAGGAAGAGCCTAGAACTTATTGGCACAGGAGACAACTTTCTGAACAAAACAACGGCACAGGCTCTAAGATCAACAATCAATAAACCGGACCTCATGAAACTGAAAAGCTTCTGGAAAGCAAAGGAAACTGTTGTCAGAATAAAATAACAGCCTACGGACTGGGAAAAGATCTTCACCAACCCTCTACTGACAGAGACCTAATATCCAGTATATATAAAGAACTCAAGACCTTAGAAAGCAACAGAGAAAGTAATCCAATTAAAAAATGGGGTACAGAGCTAAACAGAGAATTCCCAATAGAGGAATATCGAATGGCAGAGAAACACTTGAAGAAATGCTCAACATCCTTAGTCATCAGGGAAATGCAAATCAAAACTGTCCTGAGATTTCACCTTACACCTATCAGAATGGCTAAGGTCAAAAACTCAAGTGATAATACATGCTGGAAAGGATGTGGAGAAAAGGGAACCCTATTCCATTGTTGGTGGGAATGTAAATTTGTACAACCACATTAGAAATCAATCTGGTGCTTTCTCATACAATTAGAAATAGTGCTTCCTCAAGATCCAACTATATCACTTCTAGGCATATATCCAAAATATGCTCAAGTACACAACAAGGACATTTGTTCAACTATGTTCATAGCAGCTTTATTTGTAATAGACAGAACCTGGAAACAACCTAGATGTCCCTCAGCGGAGGAATGGATACAGAAATTGTGGTACATTTATGCAATGGAAAACTACTCAGTAATTAAAAACAAGGAAATCATGAAATTTGTAGGCAAATGGTGGGACCTAGAAAAGATCATCCTGAGTGAGGTATCCCAGAAGCAGAAATACACATGGTATATACTCACTTATAAGTGGATACTAGACCTAAAAGATAGGATAAACATACTAAAATATGCACACCTAAAAAAGCTATAAAAGGAGGACCCCGGGTAAGATGATCAATCCTCACTTAGAAAGACAAATGGGATGGACATTGAAGGTATGATAGAATGGGAAATAGGACTGGAGCCTACCATAGAGGGCCTCTGAAGAACTTTGCCTAGCAGTGTATCAAAGCAGATGCTGAGACTCATGACTAAATCTTGGGCAGAGTGCAGGGAATCATATGAAGGAGAGGGGAATTACTTTGACCTGAAGAGGACAGGAGCTCCACAAAGACCAAATATATCTGGGCACAGGGGTCTTTTCTGAGACTGATTCTCCAACCAACGGCCATGCATGGATATGACCTAGGGCTCCTGCTCAGACTTAGCCCATGGCAGCTCAGTATCAAGGTGGGTTCTCTGTTAGGGGGAACAGGGACTGTCTCTGGCATGAACTCAGTGGCTGGCTCTTTGACCTTCTCCTGCTCCCAGGGAGGAGCAGCCTTGCTAGGCCACAGAGGACTTTGAAGCCAGTCCTGATAAGACCTGTTGGGCTGGGGTTGGATGGAAGGGGAGGAGGACCTCCCATATCAGTGGACTCGGAGAGGGGTAGGGAGGACATGGGGGAGGGAGAGTATATTGGGAAGGAATGAGGGAGGGGGTTATAACTGGGATACAGGATGGGTAAACTGTAATTAATATAAAAAATAGAAATTTATTTTAAAAATGCTCATTGTCCTTAGTCATCAGGAAAATGCAAATCAAAACAACTCTGAGATTTTACCTTACACCAATGAGAATGGCTGAGATCAAAAACTCGAGTGTTGGAGAGGATGTGGAGAAAGAAGAACCCTCCTCCATTGCTGGTGGGAATGTAAACTTGTACAACCACTTTGGATATTAATCTGATGTTTTCTCAAATGATTAGGAATAGTGCTTACTATTCCTAATTGATAGGTCCAACTATACCACTCCTAGTCATATATCCAAAAGATACTCAAGCATACAACAAGCACATTTGCTCAGTCATATTCGTAGCAGCTTTATTTGTAATAGCTAGAATCTGGAAACAACCCAGATGTCCCTCATTTGAGGAATGTATACAGAGATTGTGGGACATTTATACAATGGAATACTACTCAGCAATTAAAAACAAGGAAATCATGAAATTTTCAGACAAATGGTGGGGTCTGTAAGAAACCATCCTGACTGAGGTATCCCAGAAGTACAAGACACATATGGTATATACTCACTTATAAGTGGATATTAAACATATAATACAGGATAAACATATTAAAATCTGTACACATAAGGAAGCTAAGGAAGAAGCAGGACCCTGGGTACGATGATCAGTCCTCAATCAGAAAGGCAAACAGGATGGACATCGGAAAGGAAAGAATTCAGGGAAGAGTACAGGAGCCTACCACAGAGAGCCTCTGAAAGACTCCACCCTGAAGGGTAAAACAAAGCAGAGGCTGAGACTTGTAGCCAAACTTCGGGCACAGTGCAGGGTATTTTATGATAGTAGGGGGAGATGAAAGACCTGGAGTGGACAGAAGTTCCACAAGGAGTGCAACAGAACCAGAAAATCTGGGCTCAGGTATCTTTTCTGAGACTGATATTCCAATCAAGGACCATTCATGAAGATAACCTAAAACCTCTGCACAGATGTAGCCCATGGCAGCTCAGTGTCCAAGTGGGTTCCATAGTAATGGGAACAGGGACTGTCTCTGACATTAACTCAGTGGTCTGCTCTTTGAGCACCTCTACCTGAGGGGGGAGCAGCCTTACCAGGCCACAGAGGAAGACAATGCAGCCAGTCCTGATGAGACCTGATAGGATCAGATGGAAAGGGAGGAGGACCTCCCCTATCATGCCTGGAAAGGGGCATAGGTGGAGAAGAGGGAGGGAAGGTGGAATTGGGAGGGTAGGAGGGAAGGGGCTGCAGTTGGGATAGAAAATAAATAAAGTGTTATTAATAAAAAATAAAAATTTTAAAATATTAGACTAAGGATCAGGATAATTAAGATATATCTGGCCCTATGCATGGAGTAATCAGGCTTGACCACATTCCTTCCTGAACTTAAGAGATATGGTTTCTTGGAATTCCATCCAGATGCTGTCTAGCTAATGTCCAGAGATTGTACTAATTACTCTTCCCTAGCAACAGCTAATCAGCACATTCCAGGTATTACTCATGATGAAATACTCTCCAGAAGGCTGGCCAGAACCATTTTATGATCTTGATGCTTAAAGTAGACCCTCCCTACCCAAAGCTTGGAGCCCCTGCTTGTGATATTGCCCTTTAAAAAACCCTGTTTCCCCACACCTTGGCACCTAATTCCTCTCCTGTTTTTACAGGGAGCTTGTGACCCAGGCTCTGGCTTATATTGAACAAGCCCTGCTGTGCTTTGCAATGGACTGGACTCCTGGTGGTCTTTTGGGATCTCGTGATCTGGGCACAATAACCCCATATACTCCCCATTTCTTACATCCAATTGCCTGTGTCCCCTTCTACACAATCAACTTGCCCATTTCATGACCTCTTCTTTTATTTTAATAACCCACTAAGGCTACTTGGTGCTGCCATATATGCCTGGCCTATCCACTGGAGGATGGGCAACTTACCAATAGTCACACATTTAAAAGAGAATAAATAAGGGGGGAAAGCATGTTAGTAGCAAATGGGGAAAGCGATTTACAGGAGAGGAACAGAGATAGCTATTGCCGGAGCCCGCCAGCAGAGCAGAACGGGGTTCTGAGTCGGAAGTGAGGATTGAAATTAATAATGTGCACTACACATATTATGTTCCGAGAAGCTTCTGGCCGCTTGCTCCTGGCTCCAATGAGCCCTGTACCCGAAAGCGGCAAGGCCAGTCAGCCTCGTTTATTTAAACAAACAGCTTACACAATGGGTTAATTTTACAAGGAAGTGAGGCAGAGTTGAGATTTCAAACAAGCTCTCCCACCTGCTGTCACTAAACAAAAGGCGAATGGACTTGCAAATCCTTCCCTGACTCCAAGGGAAGGCCTGGAAAAAGCCTGTCTTGCTGAGACTTGAATGACAAACAGCTGCCAAAAGCAGCTTTGACGAAGCCCAAGACAAGCTATATCCTATTAAGAGTAGACTATAGCTTTTGATATATAAGACCTACTGTTCTACATGCTTCAGTGGGTAATGGCACTTGCCATCATGCCTGGAAACCTAAATTCAGTCTCAAAGACACACATGATAGCATGGGAGAACTGATTTCCATCAGTTGTTCTCCGAAATCCACACTCACACTATGGTATGAGTGCACCCTTTCATACACACACAAAGTGAATATATAAATGATGTTAAACACTGAAAATGTAATTTTTCTATAATAATGACAATTAAATAATGATATTACTATAAAAAACTTGAAGATATTGAAATGAGAAAAGGGAGTAATATTGAGGGAAGAAGAAAAGACAGCTACGCTGTTGCTTGACTATCAGTGAGCACTAGTAAGTCAGAGACTGCCCGGACCACAACACAAGTTAGTGAGACCAAAGTAAAATATTAAATATATATATATATATATTTATATATAAAGGAGGAATGAAAATAGGATGAAATGGGGAAAAAGATGGAGGAAAATGGAAAAAAGTTAATCAAACACATGCTGGCCAAAATAAATGGAAAATTATAAACCATTGTTTACTGCTATTGCAAATGCAAAGAGTAAATGTCACTGTGGAAATCTTAAAATATAGTTACTAAATAATTTAGCATGTTCTGTGGATATACACCCAAAAGAATCAAAACCAGGGACATAAACAAAGTTTGACTAGGAAAATAGCAGCACTAAGTATAAATACCAAATGATAGAAGCATCCAGAATGTCTATGAATGATGAATATATAAATGCAATTATAAACTGTGGAATATTAATCATATTTCAGAACAATGGAAACTCTGACAGGTTTCAATATTAAGAAACATGAAAACTTTATGCCAAGTGAAATAAGCCAGCTGTCCTAACACAAATACATGAATTATTCCATTCATAAGGAACATTTAGAGATATCAAATTGATGAAAATAAAAAGTGGGGTGGTGGTTGCCAGAGGCAGGCCAGAGTGGGTGGGAAGGAACTACTTCTTGGGTATGTAATTACAAGTTTCCAAGGTGATAGGAGTTCTAAAGATGGCTGTGATGATAGTTACAAAACACTATTCAAATACTGAATTCCACTGAACAGGAACAAGTAAAATATGATAAAGGGATGCAGTTCATGTTAGATTTATTTTGCTACTGTTTCTAAAAAACATAAATTTACTGTAGTAATTATTCATTCTGTAGCACTAATCATCTGAATATTAAAATAAAAAATTTTCAATAGTACTAGAAATCATAAGAAATTTTAAATCATTTTGTAAATAACTTTTAAAACTTCTTGGAAGAAAAACATTAAACTTTACAAGAAGACAAAATTAATACTTTATTAAGCCCATAAGTTTAGATGGAAACTATGATGCTATTTACAAAACGGGTCTGAATGGAAACTTGGCTGGAGGAGTGGCCAACCTTCCCTGGGCAGCAATTCTACCTCAACTTCACTTTGGCTCTCTTCATGAAGCTCTCAGAAGCATGAAAGTACTATTTTGTAGATAGTTCATTCCAGTATTTAAAAATAATTATAGCCAGGGGTTAAATCAATTTCTGCAAAGACATGTCAAATATTGCTGACAGAACATTTATTGTGAGCATTGTCTATGGGTGAAGAAGAGTCCTGGGAACCCTTATCCATAATCAAGTTTTACAGTTGCATTTTCAAGTTGCCCAAGGCCATGTTCCACACGGATTTTATAAAAACTAAAAAAGCGCATAAAGCTTATTTGTTTCTCATATAGGTTGATGGAGAAATGAGAATTTCCTCCCGGGGCAGACAGCTGAGCCACTTCAAATCTGGTTTCAATCTTACAAATTATGAGGGATTCCTCAGCTGGCATAAACTTCTGCTCACTCTAAATCACCAATGGGTTTTTCCTACACTTTAAAAAGTCAGAATTATTGATATTATATTTATTTCTATCTGTCTTTTCCCCTTTAAGAGAACTGATCACACAGCACTGCCGCTGTACCAGGTACAAGAACAGACTGTATAAATTGGTGGTATTCATGAACCCTATGTTTAAAAGAGCACACTCACTTTAAAAGTGATTTTTCTCTAACTTATAACTGCACACCATCAAATGTTCAAGATAATCAGCAAATATTTTACTACTAAAGACTTTATTTCTCAGACTCTACCAATCTAAACTATAAACTGATAAGAAATGTGATCTATACCATAATTTCCCCAGACTCTGTTCCAAGGTGTTCAAATGTTCAAATGGTCAAAAGACTCATAACACACACACTTACCTATAAAGAAATTTGAGGGTTTATTTTTGTTAAGGTGTTTGAGAATATTTTGTTTGTGTGTATGTGTATATATCTATGCCCCCCAAATGGCCAGAAATGGGTGAGATGAATTAACCAGGAATTGGAGTTCCACGCATTTGTGTGCCACCATATCTCTCACCCTATCCCCTTTCTGCGCTACAAATGAGGCCGGGGTGATCTGGGAGATCATTAAGTGTTTATAACTATTGAGACACCCCCATCTCTCCGGCCTTCAAATACTGCAATTTTAAAAGCAGCTTCTCTCATTATTAGTTCTTTGAGAATTTCACGCACTGTATTTTTATTATATTCACACTTCCCTGACTCCTCCAGGATCTGTCATTCCTTCTGCACCCACCCAATTTTTGGTCCTTTTATTTGTTGTTTTAAATCAAGTGCAATCATTGTTTTCCCAGATATTCTTGCATGTGTGGAGGGAGGTCAACTTGTCAGGGATCAAACATTTAAAACTGATGCTCCTTCTTCAAGAAGCTAACTGTTGCCAACAATCCTTTTATACAGATAGGGTTCTATGACTACCTTCCCTCCGCATGCTGGAATTTTGTCTAGCTTGGACTTGTGTAGATTTCATGCATGTTTTTTGCTTTGTATGTTCCTTTTTGATTCTGTTATTGAGTGACATGTCATTTATTATCTGTTACCACCCTCATAAAATTGATGCTCCAAACAAAACATTTTATACCAAACTCCTAGACATTAGATTTCATCCCAAAACATAAATATATGATACTCCAATTTCTTCTGTTGTATTTATTTTGACAGTCTTCACAGTGGAAGCTTATTCCTGTTCTTTAGTTTTCTTTCAATGGCCCCATAATAAGATTAAAACGTATGTAAATAAATACAACAATAATATTATACAAAAATAAATTTAATAACTATATGACTATGAATATGAAAGTTGTAAAGCATACAGCTTTGCTTTACAATTGGTAGTTGTTAAACAAATAGATAATATTACTGTTCTGGTTTTAATTGTTCCATTTCTCAGTCACTATCTCCAGTTTACATGGTTCTATGCAATTTTCTATTTGTCAATAAACAGGGGAAAATTTTAAGAAACCTGAATTTAAGGGATATCACTATGTTTCTATACATAGTAAAACTCCCAGAAGCTCCAACAGAAGGAAATCCCCTAATGACCAACCCATTTCAGTGTCTACTCCAGAAGGACTTGTATAATTTGGAGACATCAAACACCTTCTGATTCTTATTCAGAAATTAAACAGCCCCAAAAGACATACAAGTCCAGAGTGATAAATGTATAGAAACAAATTATTTTATAACATTGCTGATACTTTCTATGTATTTGTTAAACCTGAAGAGACTATCTCACAGACCCATCATGTAGTTATTTTAAGGAATTTTCCATTATATGTGTTTCCTCCAGAAGTACTCCAGTTCCCTACCCAAACAATGAGCTGTCATGGTTCTATAGAAGCACATCAATACCATCTATACTAGATTCTGCTATATGAAATCCATAGAAAAGTACTCTATTTGCATATTAAACACACTTCTCCTTTTCCTGTGCCTCTAAAACCCTTCTTCCTCTGGCTTTCTCATCATCGATTGTCTTGATGTTAGTTTGTTGTTTTGTTATGTTTTTTCCCCAAAGAACAGAACAATGTATCTTGTGCTTCATATTTGGTTAACTCTTATGGTGTATCTACTAGAATTTTCAAATTAATAGATTTAATAATCTTTTTATCCCCTTCTTCATTCTCTTCATAATAGTGTTGGAATTGAAATTACAAATGTATATCTCGCATATTGAATTGTTTCCTCAGCGGCACAGCCATATCTAGTGGGAACAGCAACAGTCATAAAGCACAGCACAGAGATCCAGCAAAGATGAGTAGAATGATAGAACCACTGTTGTACCATCCTTCACTTTGGCCTTGATCTCCACATATTGCATGCTTGGGGAGCTTTTAACATTTGTACAACTTGAGGATATTGGATTGATGGAAAATTACTTATGAATCAACTATGCCCCTTTACATGAGTACTGCATCTAATCTTCCCCAGGAAAGTCCTGACAAAGTATCCACCCTTTCCAATTTTAGGGAGATATTATTATCTGGCTTACTTGAAGGTTTTCCTCACACCCTGGAGATTGTTAACTCAAATAAAGATGCCAAAGATCTCTTTGTGAGACTCTGACTCCAAGATACTCTTGAACATCTGCTCCTGTACTTGGGAACAAGATAATCAGAAAAAAGTAAACTTAAAAAGGTAAACAAGATTTGGTAGGCTGAAAGAGTTGGAAACAGATTGGGTTAAAAGTCTCTTCCTAGGATGTTCTCAGTCCTGATGAGACTTGGTGTGCTGGGATGGGTAGATGGGGAGGATCCCCTTTTCTGAGGAGTAGGGGAGGAGGATGGGAGAATAGAGAGAGAGGGAGAGTAGGACCAAGAGGAGAGGATAAAGGGGGCTACAATTGGGATAAGTGAAAAAAATAAAAAAAAATTGAAAAAGCCTCTTCCTACTATATGTTCAGTTAAATAGGTAGCATATAAGATCGGGGCAGCATACAGTATGCCCTCTGAGGAAAAGGTATGTCAACACAATTAGACTGGCTGGAGTTAGCTTTGTGCCACACTGATAGGCAGAGAATGGTAAGAATAAACAATAAAACAATTAAATATTAAGAATCTTCTTTCCTAGAAAAGTTTAGCTCATATGGGACAACTGTGGTATTGTATGACTAAGGAACAAAGAAAGAAAAAAAAAGACAAGATTAGATATATAAGTAAATTCTAAAAATATATAAAATATAACTATATTGGGGCAGAAACGGAATAATAACTACAGCAGGTTTAGCCTGAAGACTTTTGCTGGGCCTAATGACAATTAACATGTTGACCATTAAAAGTTGATAATACACTGCTCAGGACATAATAATCTGCCCAGGCTGTCAGAGATTTCCTTTCTGTCTAGTGTCCTTGAAATTGCAAGAGATACCAGCCTGAGAATGAGCTGTCATGCTTTGGCAAAATATGCCTCTACAGTGTCACAAGTTGGGTTGTGGTGTTGATGAGGAAAAATGATTGTAAAAAGATAAATCTGTTCTGTCACAGTTTACCAATGATGACTAAACTAATGACAAAGACAAAGTTAAAAACGTGTCTGGTGACAAAAATGATATGATCTCTGTTTTGAGACAGCATGCATTTGTCCCAACTGCTGAGCTCAGTACAAATAATTCCCCTAACCCCATGCCTGACTCACTCCTCCCTCACACACGCCTTACCAACTCTGCAGTTCCTGGTCCCTGCCAGGGCTGCCCTCCATTCCCCACACCTCAGTAATTCCATTAGCACTTTTAAATTTTGTTCACAATTTCATGCATGTGCATAATGCACTTTGATCATATTCACTCCCTGTTGCCCTCTCTTACCCCTGCCTAGTATTGCTGAACTCCTTCTTCCCAAAAGTTCCCTTCATACTTTTATGTCTTTTTTTTTTGTCCCACTGAAGTTAATTATAGACGCTCACATGGGCATGGGTAAAGTGATATTTACTGGGAGCATGGACAACTAAACAATGGGTGCATGGCTGAAGGAACTGATCCCTACTCCTTCAGCTACAATTAAGTGCCAATGGCTCCATAGTGAAGAGTGGAGCCTCCGAATACCCTCCCCCACTCATGTTCATCTTATCTTTTACTGTTAGTTTCTTGACATTTTATACATGTGTATAAAATATGTATTCTGGTTATTGTCTCCTCATGCTCTCTTATATTCTTTCCATAAATATTTCTACCCTCTTTCATTCCCTTTTCCAGATTCATGGTTGCTTGTTTTGTAATGTGACCCATGGAGCTTATCCAGGGTTATCTGTGTAGCGACTGGGTTGGAACTAGTCAATGTACCTTGGTGGAGTCACCAGTGGGCACACAACTAAAGGCAATAACTCCCTCTTTCTTTCAACCTTTCCATAGAAAATATTTCAGATGGGAGAGCTAGGGTCACACCTCCACTACAATGCTTACAGACCCTCAAAGCACATATTATAAATGTTTTCATTAGAAATGATCACTTGACTGTTACTTGACTGTTACCTTGTTCAGCTGCATTCATTGTAACTCATTGAAAAGAAACAGTTCTATGATTAAGGCTAAGAGCACTAGGTGTCTATTGATATGAACACATGTTTAGAAGGTGGTTTGACATTATTTCAATGCAGCTAAAAATATCAAGGCCCCTCCTACAGATTGTGTCCCTCCCACCCATGGGTTCTTTAAGTGGATTTACTATGCTAGGTAGAGATTTACTTGTGTGTATCAGGCCTCAAATTCAATTCTCCAGTGGTTGGTTGCCTCCATAAATGCAATGCCACTACTGCACAAATGGACACATTTTTGCCTGGAAAGTTGGAATCGCAGTTTATTAAGTTCATAGTGAAAAGAGACTACTGATACATTTTCTCCTTTCATGTCATGCATAGCAACTTCCACTTCTCTGAATGCTAGCTAGTAACTGGGTAGTTTCCAGCTCAGTTCCATCTTGCTTGGCATCATGTAATCAAATTGTGTGGTGTCTTCATTTATCTAGTTCTGATGAGCAACCAAAAGAAATAGTAATTGTATGTGGTGTTTTGTGTGTGTGTGTGGGGGGGTGCTCCAGGTTTTCCCTAACCCACAACTCTTAAGTAATTATCCCACATGAGGCACTGGGAAATTTTACTTAATATCCTATAAATTCCTTGGGGAAGACTGTTTCTCGCATTCTCAGCATTTTCCAGTTGCCTATAGTTCCTTCTGCAGTTTTCTCCTGTTCTCTTCAGTGTATCTATTGTTTTTGGCCCTGTTCTACTCATATTTAGTCATACTATTGGTGAAATTCTATGGCTGTAGCTTCTGACATTACTAGGAGACACAATATCACACCAAAATCTCTGATGCTTAGGCTCTTACAATCTTGATGTCCCCACTTATACAAATGATTCCTTAGCCTTAAATGCAGCAGTTGTTTTATACATGTATTCTTTGGGATTAGATTTCATATTCGGCATTTTCATTGGTTGTAACTTTCTGTAATAGTCTTTGTCTGTTGCAAGCGAAAGTATCTTTGATGAGAAGTAAAGTCCTTGGTATAAGGACAAATATTTAGAATGCAGTTAGGGGTTATGTTGCTTTAATAAAGTGTCAGTTGGAGGTTCTCCTCCAAGATCCATGACTTCACTAGCCCTGGATACTTGGTTAAGTTTCTAGTATCAGGAATATTCTCCTCTCTTTGAGCAGGTCTTAAGTCTAGTTAGAGCATTATTAGGTGTTACGAAGGTGTGTGTACTACTGCCATAACCTTGGGGTTATTATGTCATGCTGGGCAGTACTGTGGTTCAGAGTTATCATAGGTAGGTAGGTAGGTAGGACTGCTGGTTGTTTTTCTCCTTCAGAAACTTGCAAGCACCTTATGGTACAGTGAAAGCTAGTCATCAGGGGGAAGCTTTCAGGTTAGTTTCAGCTCCCAGACGCTGAGCCCTGTTTCTGAAATGTGTCTAGTCCTCAACAATAGGGATTTAACTTCTACTTTGTCATGAGAGAAGGAAAAGACAGTAGTAAAAACCTGTAATGCTTGGGGGGCGGGGTTGGTTCTTAGCTAATCCTAGAACAACTCAGAAGAGGGCTTTTTTTTTTTTTTGGCCTGGTATTGGATTTTTTAGTGTTTTGTTTTATTTTGTTTGCTATTAGAAAGAACATTGTCAGTCCAGATAAGAAAATTTTATTAAAACCGTATGTGTAAATTTATTAATGTATCTATGTGAATTATGGGTACCTATGTGAATTTTATAGGTAGATAGTTAATAGGATGGCATTTTAGGACTTTTGCAGACACCCTTACTGTTATTTTACCCTCCTCGTTTCTTCTGTATTTATCCTCTCTCCCTGTACACTATTAGAGCCCCCCCCATTTTCACATTTTTCAGATAAAATCTCATACCTGTGATTCCCCTCTCTATTGCTTTCCAATCTCCACATCCTGACAATGGTCCCTTTTTACTTTCCTAGTTTCTGCAGCAACTCTAGGATATGAACTTGCATCTGAAGATTTAGAGCTAAGAGCCTCCTATGAGACAAAACATGCAACATTTGTCTTTCCAGATCTTGGTTATTTCACTCAATATTATCTTTTCTAGTTCTATCCATTTAAAGGCAAATGTCATGATTTTGTTTTCTTTGCAATATTCCATACTATATGTGTACCACATTTTCGTTGTTCATTTGTTGGTTAAAGGGTATTTTAATTGTTTCCATTTTCTAGCCACTGTGCATGAGTGGAATAGGATGTTTAGATGCTTTGACAATATGTCCTGGAATAGTATTATTCCCTTAAGGCATCTCCCAATTAATATCCTTTTTCTAGATTTCTGACCTCCAAGGGAGATCTCGGTCAACTGTACAAAATTAAAGAATTAAGTAGGAGTCATGTATTAGGGAGAACATTTTATCTAGTTTTATCCTTGTAATTGCAAATTTTATAGTTGCATTTCATATTTTCCTTATGCAGTCATCAGTTGATTCCATTTTCCAAACATACAATAGAGGATGAATAGAGTAACAATAAACATAAAGAGAATATATCTCAGTGGTAGAATGGAAAGTCCTTAGAGCATCAGAGATATGATGGAATTTAGAGTGATGGATGTTTAGATTTCAGTAAGCGATCTCTGAAATAGAATTAAAAAGGTTGTGAATAAACTCTTAAAATTCCTACTTCGAAGGGGTACACATCACCTCTGCTTCCACTTAACATACCAAAACAAATCATGTGAAAGGTGTAGAAGGTAGAAGGTAGACTCTACTCTTAAAGGGAAAGAACTGAAATTATAATGAATGAATCTCAATCATTACTCCTAGTAAGAAAGTAAGTGGAACAACTGAGCAGCCAAGAAGTGCAATAAAGCTCTTGGTCACATGATTACTGTGTTAGTTTCCCGCCTTCTCACTGTGACAAAATATTTGACTAAAGCAACTTGTGGAGAAAGGATTTATTTTAGCTCAAAACGTTTGTGATGGCAGGAAAGATGCCGTGGAGAGAGCATAGACAAGCTGGTCACGTTTCCGCTAGTCAGGAAAACTGTGCAGAGAGATGGACAGATGATGGCTACTGCTCTACTCGATTCCTTTTTTTTTTTTTTCCATTTGTCTTCAGTATGGAATTCGAGTCCATGGGACGGTGCCTCACAAATTCAAGGCGGGTCTTTCTCACTCTGGAAACACCCTCAAAGTCATGCACAGAGGTCTGTCACCCAGGTAATTCTAAGTGCATTTGATTATGAAGTTGTCTTCACATCCACAAATGTTAAATTACATCATCCTGATTTTTCTCACTAAACATATTTTCCTTCCCTATCTCAGTACAACCAACTGTCCTTTAAAATATATTTAAATGCCCTGCATGTATTTAAAATATATGCAGCTTTCCATTTCTAGCAGTATTACTTTTGCTATTGCCATCAGCTCATGTAGGGATAACTGAAATTGTGTCTTTGTGTGTAGTTTCTACTCATAAGTGGTCATTTGTTACAAAGAATTTAGAGATTTATCAAAATGTACATCATATAAGGAAACATTACACTTGGAACTGGCTTATGACTAGAGTGAACCTGAGACTTTACGCTCCCCCAAAATGACCTTGACTCAGGGTCTGATCATTCCCTGACCCTGGAATCCAGATTCTCAGGGCATTTCTTCTTTCTTTGGACTAGTTGGGTGCACTCATAGCTACTGTTCTGAAGTGATCCTCCCATTCATTTTACATGTCTGGTTCTTTCTCAATCCTTAGGTCTCAGATTACTATTTGTGTCAACACCTATAATTTTCTAAATCAGGATTAATGATTCCATTGACTTTTTCACTGGACTGAGACTAGTAGAATACCTGGAAGGTTTTCAGTACTTACCAGCATTGATTGCATACATGAGAAAGAAAATGAATGAAAAACTGAATTTCCTATTCTGTATGCCACAATACCTCTAAATATTTGAATGGAAAGCATTACTTTCTTTTTCAAGGTTTATCTGAATGGAATCACACAATCTTCATTCTTACATATGGGGCAGAGGAGCTTTGATAGAGTTAGTACACTGATATGCTGGATCAGTAAGACAAATCTTTAAAGTTCTGGGCACATCATATCATGTATTTGCTTAATTTCTTTCCATAATTTATTTTTCTTTCTTGTATTTATGCTAAACCTACCAATCTGAAAAGAATAAAGTACATCAAATAAATAACTGTTAAATATATTGTATATATTTATACACATGTGTATACTTCAAACAGATAAAGGGCTCTGTGTATTTTATAATGCTTTTTAATAAATGAAAGCATAATATTTTTTAAATATCTTCTGCACAGTATATGTGAACATAGACGCTTTCATATAAATAGATACATGATATATATATATATATATGCCATTAATAGAGTATTCAAAGAGGGTTGCATTATTTAAACATATGTATAATTATTTATAGACATACATATAATACAGCATATACAGCAGACTTTGAAATCTGTGGAATATGTGTTGCACCATAAAAAAGGAATAGATTAAAAATAGCAGGATCATCTTTCTGCTGAAGAAACAAACTCAAAGTAGTGGTGTCACAAGCAATGTGACAAGCTCAGAGAGTTCTTGTGTGATCTAAGAAGTCGTGGGAAGTTCATTAGAGATTGTTTTAAGTATAGCCCAAGGGCTGGTTACTCCAGTCTTGCTTTGAGTGCCAAATATTTATTCTTTGGGACAGCACTTCAGAATCACCAGAGCAGATTGTTTGGAGATTGAGGCCACATCTCAAGATGTTTAAGGAGCTCGACAGATGATTGTAAGGAAGGCAATATTCTGAAAATCTTTTATCTAAGGCCATACCCTGGGCATGTAATCTGTTGCTGAAGACTGAGAGGCATGATGGGAGAACAGCTATGAGTGGGAAGTTAAGATTCTGAGTGGGACAGCACAGAAGGCTACAGACTGGTGGCTGCAGAGTTGCCTGGAGTCCTGGATTCAGCAAGGTGTGGGTAATGGAGAACTACTCTTTCAAAAAAGACCTATGTTCTCTCCCTTTCAAGGTGAAGGAAGCAAGACTTTCAGCTATGTGAGTCTCTGTTTCTCACTTCGCCCTCAGCCTCCTCCTGTTCTTTGACCTTCCTTCCAACACGTTTTGCACTGGAAATATGTTCTGAATCACAGCAGAAGTCAGCACTGTCTGCCTCTCTTTTATTTTCTCAGGATCTCACGGCAGATCCAGACTTACATTTTGGGCAAGCGCATGGAGTGGCAGCAACCAGCCAATCCCTAAGAAAGAGATATTTTTGAGCTGTTTTTCAAGCTCTGTATATATCATAAATGAAAGTATTCTAGAAATCAATTAGACTACACTACCCCTGGTTTTAGGCCAAGGAACAATTATGAAGCTATAAAATCACAAAGTAACTCAGCAGTTGATCTAATACCCAAGTGTCTCCACTTGATCTTCCGGAAACCCACTATGCCACGTTTGTAAAGCTGTTTTCTATAAATCTTTGTAAGTATGTGTAAGAAATTTTATGAATGAATAAAACATTAAATGATTAATTAATACTAATAAGCATTAGATGATTAATTAATGATAATTTATAAGCATAGTGATGAAAATTGAAAAACACTTCAGCATCAGCTATCAACAGTTTCTGGAAACACAGCATAGGCATTAAGCTACATTGTGTAAAGTTCTTGTTACCTACAACTTCACTATTTTTAATTTCCTAACATAAAGCAGAACATATACTACATCAAATTCATTAATTTCTTTCTTATCTGATCTTTCTAAAATGTTGATAGACATTAATAAATCTATCCAGAAGCTTAAAAACTAATATTGTGAAATATGAAGAAACTTGGTATGAACAAAATTAGAAAGTCTCAGAAATATGGAATCCTTTTGCCTATGGACAAAGAACGGGATTTTGCATTCTAAAAGATTTCTTAGGAAACATGTTGAGTCCAGGTCTTTGGATATTATCTAAGCCAACAGTGTAGAAATGCTTCCAGTGTTAAATGCAAATCAATTAAAGTAACTACATTATTTAAGTATCGAAGTATCAGGGTCTAAAATATAACAAGAAATGTGCAGACAATGATAAAAGAAACATCGGGAAATTACCTCAGTAAATCATAGTAGATGCTGCTTTTATGTACTTACTCAAGTTTTAATTCAATCAATATTAAGCTCAATATCATCCTTACCAACAATAATGTATTTATTTCATATAGAATATATACAATTCATGTATCTGTAAATGACAATTCAAAATTATATATAATTCTTTTACAGAAATACTATATCAATTTGGGTTTTAAAACTGTGTTATGTGAAAAAAATTATTTCAGAGGTGGCATAGTCTTCAAATATTGGTATCCCATAATTATGTTGCTTTTTTCTCAATACTTGAATTGTTTCTTGGTTTTCAATTTAGTATTTAAGGATTTTTATAAATGAATAATACAACTAAATTTGTGCCTATTTTCTCACAGAAAATATTTATAAAAACAGAAATACTGAATATTGTATCTTTCTTTATCTTCCCATCAGGACAAACCTATTCATCCACTCAACAGGCTAGCTGAAACCTGCTATTTAAGATACCATGTGTATATCTAAATAAATACCATTTCTTAATCTTGCTTGTCAATCATAAAGTCAGCTTGATCAAGACAACACAGAAACAAATCTCTGTAGATTTGATTAATTAAGATGGGAAGACCCAACTGGAATGCGGGTGGTATCAATTCATGGGCTGGTTTCCCAGACTGAATAAAAAGAAGAAAGTTATCTGAGCACAAACATTCATTGCTGTCAAGCTCCTGGTGATGGATACTATGTCACCAGTCCCCTTGTGCTTCTGCTGCCAAGATGGATTGTATCTTCTGGAACTGCAAATCTAGAATAAACTTCTTCTACCTTAGGATGCTTTTGTCAAGTGTATTTTCAGAGCAATGAGGCAATGAGTTAAACTAGTTAATGTTTATATTTTAAAACATAAAGTGAAGCATGGGTCTTGGAAATAGAAAATAGTTAATCTTAATCACATAAGAAAACAATTGCAGCCACTCTTTTGCTTATGCAAACTATTGAAATAAACCACACAACTCAAAATTCAAATGTATGAACTGTTTGTAATGTTTTGACAGAAACTTGATAAAGCCTAGCTGCCATGGGCTCCATATGAGAGGGGTTCTAGGTTATATTCACGCATGGTCCTTGGTTGGAGAATCAGTCTGAGAAAAGACCCCTGTGCCCAGATATATTTGGTCCTTATGGAGCTACTGTCCTCTCCAGATCTTACTAACACCCCCTTCTTTCTTATGATTCCCTCCACTCTGTCCAAAGTTTGGTTATGAATATCAGCATCTGCTTTGATACACTGCTAGGTAGAGTCTTTCAGGGGCCCTCTGTGGCAAGCTCCTGTCCTGTTTCTTGCTTTCTCCTACTTCCAAAGTCCATCCTATTTGTCTTTCTAAGTGAGGATTGATTATCTTACCCCAGGTCCTCCTGCTTGTTTAGCTTCTTTAGGTGAACAGATTTCAGTATGTTTATCCTATCTTATAGGTCTAGTATCCACTTATAAGTGAGTATAGACCATGTGTGTCATTTTGCTTCTGGGATACATCACTCAGGATGATCTTTTCTAGATCCCACAATTTGCCTGCAATTTCATGATTTCCTTGTTTTTAATTGCTGAGTTGTATTCCATTGTGTAAATGTACCACAATTTCTGTATCCATTCATCTGTTGAGGGACATCTGGGTTGTTTTTTTTTTTCCAGGTTCTGGCTATTACAAATGAAGCTGTTACGAATGTGGTTGAGCAAATGTCCTTGTTGTGACTTGAGCATATTTTGCATATATGGCTAGGAGTGGTATAGCTGGATCTTGAGAAAGCACTATTAGTAATTGTCAGAGAAAGTGCCAGATTGATTTTCAAAGTGGTTGTACAAGGTTACATTCCCACCAGCAATGGAGAAGGGTTCTCCTTTGTCCACAACCTCTCCAGCATATGTTGTCACTTCAGATTTTAATCTTAGCCATTCTGGTGTGTGAAGTGAAATATCAGGGTCATTTTGATTTGCATCCTTCTGATGACTAGGACCTTAAGCATTTCTTTATGTGTTTCTCTAACATTCTATATTCCTCTACTGAGTATTCTCTGTTTAGTTCTGTACCCCATTTTTTAATTGGATGGCTTGATTTGTTGCTTTTTAACTGCTTTATTTCTTTTATACTCTGGATATCAGCCTTCTGTCAGATATAGGGTTGGGGAAGATCCTTTCCCAGTCTGTAGGCTGTTGTTTTGTTCTGACGACAGTGTCTTTGCTTTACAAAAACTTTTCAGTTTTATTCATTGATTGTTGCTCTTAGAGCCTGTGCTATAGGTGTTCTGTTCAGGAAGTTGTCTCCTGTGTCAATGAGTTCTAGGCTCTTCCCCTCTTTTTCTTCTAGCCTATTTAGAGTATCTGGTTTTATGTTGAGGTCTTTGATCCACTTGGACTTTGTTTTTTTGCATGGCGATAAATATGGATCTCTTTTCATTTTTCTGCATGTAGACATCCAGTTGTACCAGCACCATTTGTTGAAGATGCTGTCTTTTCCGCTGTCTTTTCCATTGAATGGTTTTGGCTTCTTTGTCAAAAATCAAGTATTCATAGGTGTGTGGGTTTATTTCTGGGTCTTCTATTCTGTTCCATTGATCCTCCTTTCTGTTTCTATGCCAATATCATGCAGTTATTATTACTAGTGCTCTGTAGTACTTCTTGAGGTCAGGGATGAAGATACCTCGAGATGATCTGTTGTTGTACAGGATCCTTTTGGAGATTTGGGGTTTTATGATTCTCCATATGAAGCTGAGAATCTTTCTTTCAAGGTCCTTAAAGAATTGTGTTGGTATTTTGATGGGAATTGCATTAAATCTATAGATTGCTTTTGGCAGGATGGCCATTTTCACTATGTTAATCCTACCAATCCATGAGCACAGGAGAACTTTCCATCTTCTGATATCTTCTTCAATTTCTTTCCTCAGAAACTTGAAGTTTTTTTTTTTTTTTCAAACAAGTATTTCACTTGCTTGGTTAGAGTCACCCCAAGGCACTTTTTGTTATTAGTGGCTATGGTTAAGGGTGTTGTTTCCGTGATTTCTTTCTTGGCCCTTTTGTCTTTGGTATACAGGAGGGCTTTTGATTTTTTTAGTTGATTTTATATCCAGCCTCTTTGCTGAAGGTGTTTATCTGTTGAAGGAGTTCTCTGGTTGAATTTTTTTGGGTCGCTCACGTATACTGTCATATCATCTGCAAATAGTGACACTTTGACCTCTTTCTTTCCGATTTGTATCCCCTTGATGTCCTTTAGTTGTCTTATTGTGTTAGCTAGAACTTCAGTACTATGTTGAAGAGATATGGAGAGAGTGGGCAGCCTTGCCTTGTCCCTGATTTTAGTGGGATTGATTTAAATATCTCTCCATTGAGTTTGATGTTGACTATTTGCTTGCTGTATATTGCCTTTACTATATTAGGTATGTGTTTTGTATCCCTGATCTCTCCAAGACTTTGAACATGAATGAGTGTTGGACTTTATCAGATGTTTTTACGGCATCTAAGGAGATAGTTATATGGTTTTTCTCCTTCAGTTTGTTTATGTGGTGGGTTACTTTGATGGATTTCCTTATATTGAACCACCCTTGCATGCCTGGGATAAAGCCTACTTGGTCATGGTGGATGATATCTTTGATGTGTTCTTGGATTCAGTTTGCAAGTTTTTTTAAAATTTATTTATTTTTATATCAATCAAAGGTTAGGTACTTTGCATCCCAGGCGTAGCCCCCTCCCTCATTCCCTCCCACCCTCCCCATCCCTTCCTCATCTCCTCCCCACCCCCTCCAAGTCCACCAAAGGGGGAGGACCTCCTCCCCTTTCATCCAACCCCAGCTCATCTTATCTCCTCAGGGCTGGCTGCAATGTCCTCCCCTGGGATCTAGCCAGGCTGTTACTCCCTGGTGTGTATGGG
>CM053753.1:10858062-10894080 GCA_028658305.1 Pachyuromys duprasi
GGCCAAGTTAAAATTTTCCATCCTTACAATATTAAGACTTACAACCAAGCCTTCAGCAGAGGGCAGGAAGTAACAATAAAAATAGGAGAAGTTAGTAAGACTCGGGGAGAACAAGAGCTCCACAAAGACCAAACTGAGCAGGGCACAGGGGTCTTTTACGAGACAGTTTCTCCAACCAAGGACCAGGTATGGATATGGCCTAGAACCCCCCGGCTCAGATGTGACCCATGGTAGCTCGGTGTCCAACTGAAGACCCTAGTAAGGGGAACAGGGACTGTTTCAGTCATGAACTCGATGGCTGTTTCTTTGACCCTCCTCCATAGACACCAGGGAGTAACAGCCTAGCTAGATCCCAGGGGAGGACATTGCAGCCAGCCCTGAGGAGACAAGATGAACTGGGATCGAATGGAAGGGGAGGAGATCCTCCTCTGTTGGTGGACTTGGAGGGGGCGGGGAGGAGTTGAGGGAGGGATGGGGAGAGTGGGAGGGAATGAGGGAGGGGGCTACGCCTGGGATGCAAAGTATGTAACCTGTGATTGATATAAAAATAAATAAATTACATTTAAAAAAGCAACAAAGCAAGTAATCCAATTAAAAAATTGGGTACAGTGCTAAACAGAGAATTCTCAATAGAAGAACATCGAAGGGCAGAGAAACACTTAAAGAAATGCTCAACATTCAGGGAAATGCAAATCAAAACAACCCTAAGGTTTCACTTTACACCCATCAGAATGGCTAAAATCAAAAACTCAAGTGACAATACATGCTGAAGAGGATGTGGAGAAAGGGAAACCCTCTTCCATTGCTGGTGGGAATGTAAACTTTTACAATCACTCTGGAAATCAATCTGGCACTTTCTCAGACAATTAGGAATAGCTTTTCCTCAAGATCCAGCTATACCACTCCTAGGCATATATCTAAAATATGCTCAAGTATACAACAAGGACATTTGTTCAACTATCTTTGTACCAGGTTTATTCATAATAGCCAGAACCTAGAAACAACCCAGATGTCCCTCAACTTTTACACAATGGAATGTTATTCAGCAATTAAAATGAAATTTGGAGGCAAATGGTTGGAACTAGAAAAGATCATCCTGAGTGAGGTATCCCAGAAGCAGAAAGACACACATGGTATATACTCACTTGTACGTGGATACTAGACATATATTATAGGATAAACATACAAAAATCTGTACACCTAAAGAAGCTGAGCTAGAAGGAGGACCCTGGGTAAAATGATCAATCCTCACTCAGAAAGACAATTGGGAAGGACATTGGAAGAAGGAGAAAATGGGAAACAGGACAAGAGCATACCACAGAGGGCCTGTGAAAGATTCTCCCCAGCAGTGTATCAAAGCAGATCCTGAGACTCGTTACCAAATTTTGGGGAGAGTGCATGGAATCTTAGGAAAGAAGGGGGAGATAGTAAGAACTGTAGAAGACAGGAGCTCCACAAGGAAAGCAACAGAACCAAAATATCTGGGCCCAGGGGTGTTTGCTGAGACTGATACTCCAACCAAGGACCATTCATGGATATAACCTAGAACCCCTGCTCAGATGTATCCCAAGCCAGCTCAATATCCAAGTGGAAATCCCTAATAAGGGGAACAGGAACTGTCTCTAACATGAACTCAGGGGCTAGCTCTTTGACCACCTTCCCCTGGTAGGGGAGCAGCCTTGCCAGGCCACAGAGGAGGACAAGGCAGCCAGTCCTGATGAGACCTGATAGGCTAGGGTCAGATGGCAGGGAAGGAGGACCTTCCCTATCTGTGCACTTGGAGAGGGGCATGGGAGGAGATGAGGGATGGAAGGTGGGATTGGGAGGGAATGAGGGAGGGGGCTACAGCTGGGATTAAAAGTAAATGAACTGCAATTAATATAAAAATAAAAAGTTAATTAAAAAAAGAAATTAACCTAGGTTCAGTGCTATTTGGAATTCAAGGCCTATTCAGATTCCATTGTTGGGATCATTTGCACAGATAATATCAACTAACTATGAAGTGCCTCTGTATTCTCAATTCTTTTTTAAAAGATTTATTTCTATTTGTTATATTTATTATTTATACAGTGTTCTGCCTGCATTCCAGAAGTGGGCACCAGATCTCATTATAGATGGTTATGAGCTACCATGTGGTTCCTGGGAATTGAACTCAAGACCTTTGGAAGAACAGCCAGTGCTCTTAACCTCTGAGCCATCTCACCAGTCCAGGGTAGCAACATATGTTAATGTTTGTCACTTCCTCACCTATCCAAAAAGAAAAGGCAAGCTGTTGTTGGGGGGCTGTCCCAGAGCCCTCAGTCTGGCCAAAAGGCAGCACTACTTTGTGTAGTCTGGCTGCTGATTGGTTGGAAATAAGTAGCTGTGGACTCTTCCACTAGGGTAATAGCTTTCATTGTCTAGGAAAGAAGTGTGGCTTTTTGCAGAATAAAGAGCTACCAGCTGGAGCTGGGGTAAGACAGCCAGACAGAAACAGGCATGAGACAGAAGCAGAAACAGGAATGGAGCAGAGGGGTAAACATAAAGAGCCACATGGTGGGGTTGCAGGAGCAGGAAAGTCAGGTTAAGTTAGATGGTTAGCTGAAGGACTGCCTCAACCAAAATGCCACCAGCTTTACATTATACAGGTGTCTCCATGTCTTCATCATTAAACTTCGAGCAGGTCCCCCCAAAGAGCCCCAACAATATTCCATAAGTTTTTCCTCTAATGCTATGTTTCTGGTCTAGGGTCCAGTCTACAATCCTGCATTCTATTTAGTCATTATGTTCCTTTAGCTTAACTTCACAGCTCATGCCTTTGACCCAGGAGGTATATTATTTTGCAGTGTTCCTCAAAGTGGGCTTGTCTGGAATTTTGTTATAATTATGCTGAGGTTATACAATTCTAGCTAAAGCATCACACACAAAAAAAATTACTTTGTGCCCCTCTCAGTGTATCCTGTCCAGGGTACAAACGTCACTATGGCAACACTGTGATGTCAACTTGTATTTTTCATGGCTTAAATTTTAATTTTCTGACATGGAATCATTGTGCATCTACAAATTGTTTTTACTTATGGAATAAATAAGCTAAGTATATGGGCTATATAACACATATGCCTACAAATTGTAAGAGGAAACAGATTAGGTAATCACCAAAAGATGATGCTTCTGACCAGGTTCTCAGAGATAATAAAATTCCAGATCAAGATACTATCTGATAACAGAAAGCCAACTCCTTTGTCTGAGAGTTTCCAATAGTGAGTCTGAGGAGAAAGACATATTAGCTTTTACAGTGTGAGTAGTTAGCACAGAAAGCTTTCCTGACCGACTGTGCCAGGGATTGGGTTGGTTGGTTCCCACAGCCACTCATTTCTACAACTTAGAGAAATGCTAATGACAGCCTTAGAACTACGATTATTGCCATCTTTGTCTTCAGTGTCAACTGTACTGACTCCCCTTTCCTTCCAGAAAGGCTGGAGCTAGAAATAAATGGTACAGGCTGCCCTGCTGGCTCCATGGGTATGTGTGTTGTGTCTCCTTCAGCTATTCTTGTTGTGATCTCTTGTTTTTACCTAAAGAAATAAATGCCCAAACTATCTTTAAACAAAACGAAATTTGGCTTCAAAAGAAAAATATTGCCCTAAATCTAGAATCAGGAGGTAAAGCCACATTAACCTTGAGATGTGTGGAGCTTGAACACACACACACACACGTGCACACACACACACACACACACACACACACACACACATACATACATACATACACACACACAGAGAAAGAGCAGGAATGAAGGAAGATTTGAAAAAAATTTCAAGTAATGAGAATCTAGAAACAAAGATTATAGAAATGGTAAAGTGGGCTACTTCCCAATAGCCCTATAAAGAATCTGCTTAAAGGGACGTAACCATAGAGTATCAGGAGTTTAACGCTTCTCTTTAATGATTAGGGGAACATGAAAGAACAAGGGCCAAGATGCCACCTGCTAAGGTAAGTTCACTTCCTAAAGAGTAAGTGATCAGCTCTTCACATTCTAGTGCAGTATACAAAATGCTGTTTTCCAGGCTGCAGCTGCCTGTACTACAATCCTCATGGGTTGCTGCCCTTGTAGCCTCCTTATCTGCCCAACCCCTCCTGGCTATGCCAAGCAGCTCCCGGCTCTTTCCCAATATCTGAGCAATGCTTTTAAGATGAAAAGGGAAGTGGACAAAGCAGTGGGTGCTACCTTCAGAGATATGCAGATGTGAGGGTTTTCTTGGTCTTCAGTCATTGTCGGCCATTGTGCAACATGATGGGATCTGGACCTCAGAGTCCTGGATACTTCCAACACCCAGGCACTGGGGATGCTTCCTCATTTCCAGAGCTGCAAGAGAGGGTATATAGATCACTAGCTGGCAGTGGCTTGCTAAGGTAGCAGGTGTGCATAGTGTTAGCAGGGCTGCAGAGTGTAGGTGGGGTAAGAGTGAGTGAGTCAACAGAAAAAAAATTATGTGTGTGTGTGTGTGTGTGTGAGAGAGAGAGAGAGAGAGAGAGAGAGAGAGAGAGAGAGAGACTTTATCAGAAGTCCAGTGCTGGGCGGCTCCGCTTACAGGGCAGGCATAAATAGTGGGCACCTGACAAACACAGCTGCATTTGCCTGGAGCTCCTGGGACCTACAAGGAGGCAATCTGTGAGTGTCTCTGCTTCTCATTTCATTCCCCTATCTTCTGTGTAAATCTCTTTGTCCAGATGGGCTGTTTATCACACTGATTTTGAGAAAGTGGTGAGGGAGTTCTGGTTCTGGGTTCTGGATCAGGAATAATCAAGAGTCAAAGATCAGGGATTGTAGGGGATGGAAGTGGAGGACACAGTAAAGATAAAAGATTCTCTGTCCCTAGGACATCTTCCTTGGCACAGTGGAAGATGTTTTTTCTGAGCTTGGGTAGTGTGAATGAATTCTGTGTGATGTTTTCTCAGACCTACACAGATAATATGGAGATTTCAGGTGGAATTTTGTCTTGGTTCCCAATTTCATAAAGAAAGAAAGAAAGAAAAAAGATAGAGGAAGAACTGCCCAGACTTCTCTGAGCTAGGGTTTTAAACTCAGGCTGGTGCCAATGCAACAAGGACAAACCAAGTTCTCGCTTAGCCTAAAGTCTATTAAGCAATGTACATGATCTCTGGTTTGTCAGCCAACTTCAGGAAGAGGCACTGTTCTCAATGATCTTTTTCTCTGAAAGCACAGACTGAGTGTCATTGAGTTCTGGGCTGTGGTTTTTGCACACTCCTTTTGCTCCCCCAACCACCCCCAGATTGTCCTGGTTCTGGAAGACTGTGGGTCTGCTCTCTGTGGGCCTCCTTCCTAAGGTGAACAGGTGGTAGATCAGAAGGCCTCTTCCCCCAGAAGGAGATATGGGGCCCTAAAGTTAAGGTGGCTATAGGCCAAGGAAGTGGCCTTGCTATGACTTGGGCCTGCTCTTCAATACTAATAACAGAGTCTCTGATAAGGAAGTGGCCTGTGAGCTCATTAAGGCATTTCTAGGAAGTCCCAAGAGATCTGAGGAAATGGTAAATAAGAAATGGAAAGCTTTAGCCCAGAACCACCAGAAGGGTAGAAGCACCTCTCTGGTCAGGAAGCTCTGGCAAACATGTACCCTACCTAGTTAGGGTGAACCCCTTCATCTTTACACAGGCCTCTTTGGCTTTGTTCCCAACCACTGTGCTACCCACTGGCTCTTTTCTTCTTTGGAAGGAAAGATGTTATTATAAGTCAGATCTTGAATGCACCCCAGTATCCCATGGTTGAAGGCATGCAGAGTTGCCAGCTTTGTGACACTATTGGAAAGTGTTGGTAATGATGAGAAGTTAAGACCTTGAAATACCCTATGTAGGGAGTGACTAAAGTCTTGTACCCTGAAGTCAGGTCTCAGCCAGACTAAGTCCCACTCAGACAGTGACTGAATATTCTGATAACTCTCTTCTCTAGGTTCCTCCTCAAACCAGCCTCCAATCCAAATAAGCCCACCTAGAATTCCCCCTTCACCAACAAAGCATCTCAGTAACCTGGTTAATCCCTGGGTCTCTCCAGCTGCTAACTTGGTATCTCTGAAACTCTTTACCTGTGTTCCCTCTGGGTCCTTCATCATGGTCTTGGTTGCTTGGTCCAGAAATGTCAACTTGCCTGGCAAGCATGAAGCCACACTCCAACCTGAGCTTGTGATGGCATCAAGAAGCTCTCAGACCCAGGTTCCTTTATGGACCAGTGCTGTAAAGTATCAGTGCTGATACCTTAGCCAGAGAGAGGATGTAGGCTTAGTCTCAAGTGAATTAATCCAGCTGCCCTAGTACACAGAGAGAAGGAGGACCAGGAATGAGGACAGTCCTCAGTGATGAACACTAGACCCAGCCACTGTTTTTTCATGGGGCACCAGAGATGGAAACTACTATCAACCATGTCAGAGTGATAGTCAGGTAACTCACACCCTCAAAGGCTAGACCATATGCCCACCTCCACAAACTGCCTTTGGAGTCTTTACTGTCTTATTGCTCTGGGCCCTCATCAGGGAGGAGGATGTGGGAATGGAAATTTCTCATCTCCAGACTAAGCATCCACTACTTAGTCCACATCCTAGAACCATCATTACCTGTTTTCTCTTTCTCATCCCTGCAGGCAATGCTGCACCTCCTCTACGTGCTTGCCCTGCTTGTACAGCCCCTGGGGAACCTGGGAGCAGAAATGAAGACCCTCTCACAGAGATCATTATCCACCACCTGCACTCTAGTCATGTGTAGTCCCACAGAGAACGGCCTGCCTGGACGGGATGGACGGGATGGGAGAGAGGGTCCAAGGGGCGAGAAGGGTGATCCAGGTAGACCTGGGACCAAGGGCTTGTCCCGGAGGGGAGGGTGAGCATTGGAATGTGAACCAGCCTGAATTTTCAGATACTCCATGCTGTAGATGTGCACTTCCTCCCAGGGGAATGAGTTTCCCCATGGCATCCATGCTACCTGCCAAACACATGTCTTTTTTGACCCACCATGTGCTTTCTCCCATCACCAGCTGCCCTGACTCCTCCCTTGGGATCCCTGGAGTCTTCTTGTTCCAAGAATGGTTAAACAACCAGTATAACCCTGTCCCAGCAGTAAACAATTGTTCATTTTGATTAAAGGGTACCTATATGGAATGTTAATTAGTTTTAATATTTAAACTCCACTGAAACATGGTGGGGAAAATCAGGCTCCTATAGAAACTCCTATAAACAGGTTTTATTGGCAAAACCTGCCTAAGACATTACAAAGGAAGATTAGAATTCATGTTTCTTTGTACAGCTCTGCGCTCAGATATTCACTTGGAAATCCATTTAATTCTTTCAAAACCCACAAGGAACATACCAATGTCTCTTCTCAGGAAAAGTGAGGGATGCTAAGGTTGAAAGAAGGGCTTCTGCATTTAAAAATTGGACTGTTAGCTGCCTCTCTGTGACTGTGACCCTCAGGGACACAAAGTCTCAATTTGCCTATTTTCAAGTGAGAATAGTATTTGCCATCTTTGACAGATGATGGAACCAAAGATTTTATTTTATATTGAGTCATCTGGGTGACGTTCAATGTTCCTGCTGAGTGATTTGATATATTCTCCTGGTTTACCAGACATACTAATAAGCAAACAAGTTGACCGTGAACATAGTGACCTTGCAGAGTCTCACTGGCAAGAGTGTGAAACTTAATAAACAAGTAACACAAAGAGTGGGACACACTCCCCTGAGCTGAAGCCTAGATGGGATCAAATACTATGTTTCTTGCCCAAGTTTGCATTTTGGTTGAAAGGAAGCCACTTAGAATACTGTCTCTAAGCTACATGGGGTAAAGGACAAGAGATGGTATGTCTCAGGTAAGACACAAAGTGGCCCCATGTATGAATGAGCTGGGGCTTGAGATTCATCCAGGGGCAGCCACAAGAGGAATGGTACTTGGTAATCTCCATCTCTCTCTTGATCCCAGCGAAATCTGTATATTAAATGTTGAGTGTTCCTTTCCCACAGTGGTCCTGGAAAAGACCTTATCTCTGTGTATCTCCTGGTCTTTGGTTAGGCCTTGGGTGGAGGAAGCACACATTGGGACACGGAATGGCTTTAATGTTTTTCTTTCTTTCTTTTTCTTTTCTTTTTGTTCCTCTATTCCAGTAATTCTCTAGTCACTTTTGATCATCTATCATGGATTTTGATGCCTGTTGGTCTCCAAAACTTGCTGGAAAGGGCAGTTGAAGCTTAAGAGGAGACACCCTTGAACAAGTGATGTGGGATCTAGGATTGGATCTGAGGGTCACCGTAATGAGACCTTAGGGTAGGAGATGCTAAACCTGAGTCAAGAAGTATCTACTTCACCAGGGTGTGTAGTGGGTATATGCTGTGGTCCAGCCACTTAACTGTCTAAGCTTCATCCCTGGGAAGGAATAAGAAGCCTAAAATCTTCCAGAAAGTTCACAGGTACTCCATCCCAACTGTACTTTTTGCCCTAGGAAGGCCTGTCCTCACTTGTTTTCAAACATGGAATTTTATCTGTTTTCTCTTCTCTCTAAAATAATCTGCATAAGATTTAGTACCTAAACCCTTTCTAGCCTTCCTTTCTTGGAGGACATGGTGTGTTGAGCAGGGGTATGTGAGAAGAGAAACATGTCACACTTCTTCCTTGATAGTTATCCTTGTCCCATGGTTGATTATGAATTCTCTTGAAGACTATACATGCAACAAGGCAAGCTAGTAAAACCAGCCTACTTTTATCAAGAGGGACTGAGGATGTTCTGAAGGAGGCTCTGGGTCCCCCTTCCCAACTGTTTTCACTAATCATTCTTCTATATTTAAGTTGGTGTATGTTTTAGTATCCATATAAAACAGAACATGGGGCATTTGTCTTTCTATGTCTGGCTTTCTTCACATCCACCTATTTTTCTACAAATAGGATTTTATTCTTCTTTATGCCTAATATCACACTGTGGATTTATACCACATTACTCATTTGTCTACTGGTAGGCACCTAGGCTGTTGGCATATCTTAGCTATGGTGAATGATGCTTCAACAAACATGAGTGTACAGGTATCTCTGGTCTGTTGATTACATTTTACCTGGATATATTACCAGGCACAGTAGGATATATGGTAATTATAGCTCTAGTTTTTTAGGAATCCCAACACTATTTTTCACAGCAACTATACTAATTCAATGATTCACTTTCCTTATAAAGCTTCCCTTTTATCCACATCCTCACTACCATTTGTTATTTCTGTGTGTATTTGGGGTTTCTGTGCGTGTGTGTGTGTGTGTGTGTGCATAGATGGAGTTTTGAGATAGGTTCTCACTGTAACTCTGACTGGCCTGGAACTCGCAATGCAATGTAGACCAGGATAGCCTCAAAATCAGAGCTCTTCCTCCTGAGTGCTGGGATTAAAGGCATGCACTGAAAGACCTGGATTGTTTTGCTCTATTTTGTAAAAGCCATTCTAACTAGTGCAAAATGTAATTTCATTGTGGTTTTGATTTATATTTCCTTGATGGCTACTTAAAATAACATTTTTCATTTACTTTCTGTCTTTTTATTTCTTCTCATGAACAGATTATCAGTCTGTTCAGACAATGTTTCCACTTTAAAATTAGGTCATTTGATGGTTTTTTGTTGGTTTTTTAATTCCTTACATATTTGGATATCAATAAGCCCTTTGTCTGGTGAATGTTTGACAACCATTTGGTAGGTTGTCTCTTCACTCTGTTGGTTATTTCCCTTGCTGCATTCTGTGCTTTTCAGTTTTCTACAGTCTTAATTTTAAGCTTTTATTCCTTGTGTGT
The DNA here is from genome assembly GCA_028658305.1 of Pachyuromys duprasi. NCBI lineage: Eukaryota > Metazoa > Chordata > Mammalia > Rodentia > Muridae > Pachyuromys > Pachyuromys duprasi. The sequence goes on from CM053753.1 coordinate 10,867,864, forward strand.
TTGGAGCTCTTCACAAATGATCAATTAGATAAATAACAATAAACAAGTTAGTATCTATCTGATACAATGTTTGATTTACAAAAAAGTTGATAGTCCTGACACATACTCCTCATATATGCAAACCCTCACTCACATATGCAATACACACTTACATACATTTGCATAAACATCTACATATTCGCCCTGTGGTCATTGATCAATCAATGCTAACAGATTGCCTTCTGCTGACACGGTGGCCTTGGGATGGGGGATAAAGCTCTGCATGGAAGATTGTGAAGCTCTTGGTTTGAATTCACCTCCAAGCCAAGGATATCTATTTCTTATAAGTGGGAACCTGATTTTCATTAAGTGGGTCACCATAGGACTATCATGTGTGACTGTAGTCTGTCCATGCACAGTAGAGCTTTAAAGGAATGTCAAGGACTGTACACAGCAATCCTTCCTGAGCCTATAACTGACTTTGGGTCCATTTCTTTTGTTTCTATAGGTTTGCCAGGACCTGCGGGGCTTGCAGGGATGCCTGGCCCTGTAGGTCCAGTTGGGCCCAAAGGGGAAAATGGCTCCGCTGGAGAACCTGGACCAAAGGGAGACTCTGGACCAGGCGGTGAGCAATAGCTCATGGGATTCAGATGGTGACTCCAGCTGCTGCTTCTGTCCTGAGCGTGTATAGGTGACAGACATAGAGCCTGTCATATGAAGAGGGACTGAGGATGTTCTGAAGGAGGCTCTGGGTCTTGTCTCTTTGACCTCTGCTCTGTCATGCATCTTATAAGCTCCTATTGCCAAAGGAGTTCCGTGCCACTGACTGGGCTGATCCTTTTTTGCCAGGCCCTCCAGGACTTCCAGGTTTGCCTGGTCCAGCTGGAAAAGAAGGCCCCTCTGGGAAGCAGGGGAACATAGGACCTCAAGGCAAACCAGGTCCCAAAGGAGAGGCTGGGCCCAAAGGTAAGCAAGGGGTATGGTTGGTCTGGGAGGAAGAAAAGAGAAATGACAATGGAGGCCATTGGTGTGATCTGAGGCCTAGTCAGACTGACAGGATGAACCCAGAGTATTAACACTGTGAGGACCTTGGCATGTACACCTTACTCACATCTCTCCACAATGACAGTATTTCTCCATTACCCTCCACAGAGGAAACCAAGGCATCAAGGAACCGTGTTCTCCACTCTCTATCCAACCATGTAGTTCTGTGTGAAAAGGCCTACTGCTGAGGAAATGTTATACACTGAACACACTCTTAGCAGCATTTCTACCTGTTTGTTCCTTCCCCAGGAGAAGTAGGTGCTCCTGGCATGCAGGGATCTGCAGGAGCAAAAGGCCCCACAGGCCCCAAGGGAGAAAGAGGTGCCCCTGGTGAACGAGGAGCCCCTGGGATTGCTGGGGCAGCAGGTGAGTGAGGAATAGATGTAGAGCTGGATGGAGTTCTGCTGTTCCCCCTTCGGGCTGCCAAGGCCTGCTTCACTTCTTCATCTCATCCATTAAGTCAACACTGGGCTGTGGAGGCAGTCTGCTTCCAAGGAAGGCAAATGTGGGCTCCTGAGCCTGCTCGTGTGTAGGGAGAGGGATATTTTAAGCCATAGGGAGTCATTTTGCAGGGAAGTTGTGCACAGACAAAGCTGGTTTGCAGATAAGGACAGCCATGCACAGAGTGGGCATGAGTCTGGGTTCTGGGAAGAGTCCGTGTGTGACAAAGGTACATAGCTGGGATAAGGATAGACTTTGTACAGTAAGGTGAAAATGCTGAAAAAATGGAAACACGGCTTAGCCAGCTTATTTGCTTTGTTGTTGCTGTTTTTTTTTTGTGGGGATTTTGTTTGTTTTTTATTTGTTTTTAATTCCAGGGCCTACTGGAGCTGTGGGTCCACAGGGGGCTCCAGGTTCCAGGGGGCCACCAGGGCTCAAGGGGGACAAAGGAGCTCCTGGAGACAGAGGAGCCAAAGGTGAAAGTGGGCTTCCAGGTAAGACAGAAGCCTCAGATGCTGGGACCCCCACTGGGATGTAGCACTCTTCAGCTAGGCATGTGCACCTCATGAGTACAGGTGAAACTTGGGGTCAGCTGGTAGGCAGGAGGGCCCATTAGGTTCTGGCTTAGCTGTCTATCTGAGTCATGTGGGAAGGCAAACCCAGGTAATGTCTTCATCTGACCATGAGGGAATAGGTGATAACAGCTGATTTCCTGGTTTATAGGCTAGCCTTGAGTATCTAACAACCCAGTTGGTGAGAATTGTGTAAGGAGTGTGTATTTCTATTCCTTTCCTTAAAATGTTGGGATGTCATTATATTTCCTAAATCTTGAGTCAGGATGTCATCTGGTTTGCTCTGCCATCTGGTTCAGGCTTAGTTGGGGTTCAGGGGCTTATTTAGGGACCATAAGAAATTCCTGCACAGAAGCTGGGCATCATGGATCATACTTGTAATCCTACTACTAGGGATGGTGAGGCAGGAGGATCACTGATTTGGATGCCAGCGGGCTACATTAGATCCTGTCTTTGAAAACAAACAAACGAGTAGACTGGGGAGATAGATCAGTGCATGAAATGCTTGTCGTACAGACATGAGTTCAAGAGTTCAGATCCCCAAATGGTGGGTGGCATGGCAGCCTGCCAGTTACCCTAGCTCTGCTGGGGCAGAGATGCTATCCCCGGTGCAAACTAGCTAGCGGACTAGTAAAATCAGCTCGGGATTCAAGTGACAGACTCAACCTCTGTATATACAGTGGAAGGTAATGGGGAAAGATGCCCAAATAATCACTGGGCCACATGTGCATACACATGTAACATACATGTACACACACAGAATAATTTTCTGAAAAAAAAAAAAGAAAACCATTCATAGCAGGGACCATCTATGCCTACAAATGTAGAGCTTGATGGGAGTTAGCAAGCTCCCCACCTTGACCCTTACCCTTTTCGGGGATCAGTCTAAAGTTATTCTTAGGTTTGCAGCATAATCTTCACATTGTCATTTCTCTCCTTTCCCTCCGATGTAGACAGTGCTCTTCTGAAGCAGCAGCTGGAGGCCTTAAAGGGACAACTACAGCATCTAGAAGCTGCTTTCTCTCACTATAGGAAAGGTGAGTTCCCAAGATACTCAGAGGAAAAGAACAGTGAATCAGGGCCCAGCTTGGACTCTGACCAGCCTCTCACAGTGTAGGACCGAAGCACAGCCCTATCCTAGCCCTAAGGGTCTAGTACCTTTTGCAGTCTTCCCTGCATGGGTACAAAAGCCACAGAAGTGGGGACACATTGACTGAAGGATGTGTGATGTGCTCTGAAGATGATGTTGTGATGTGACCCATCCCTTCAGAGCCAAGGAAGTGGAAAGGGAGTGACTCTGTCTTGCCCTCACAGATAGTCATTGCTAGGGTTGTAATAGCTGCTGTGATTCCTTTCTAGGGTTCACCATTAACCCCACCCCAATTTCCCTGAATATATGCACCTCTAAGATATACTTCATCCCTCTCTCCAACACTTCCAGGGCTTGGAGACTAAGGACAGCCTGGCCTTTGACCCAACTCTCAGATGCTCCATTCTTTTCTTGCCTGTCCCAGCACATACTACAGACCCTGGCTGAAAGCCTGTGTTACTGCCACCAGCATGACTGTGGGCTCATTGCACAGTGTCTTCTGTACTCCCAAATGTAATTTTGAAGAAAAAGTTGTTCAGTTCTACAAAGTGACTCACATATGGGCTTAACAAGAAAAGTCAGTTTCCTGTGGGGAGGGGGCAGGTGTGTGTGTGTGTGTATGTGTGTGTGTGCATTTGAGCACATGTCACTGCCCTGCAGCAATACCTGAACACCACCTGAGAGAGGGCTGGGGGAGAGAGAGAGACAGGCAACCCAGAAAAGGACACCAACTCTGATCCAGGTGTCAGTTTAATGGACGTCAGGTTAACGCTTAAATACGCAGAAAAGTACAAGCCATTTCTCACGCACGAGCTTTACTTGGCCAAAACATAGGAGAGCTCACTCAAGGTTACACAGAGACTGCTGTCTGGTTACCATGGTAGCAAGGAATTTACTATCTAGCTCTCAAGGTCAGAGCCCTCTGCTGAAGAAGTGTCAGGGTCAGTCTATAAGAAAATGAACTTTAGATTATAGCCAGATCCAAGAGGCCAAATTCCACTGCTCAGATGCACACTCCAATTTGCCATTAACTGCAAAAAGGATGTCACAGCACAGTGTATGTGGCTGAGTGTACCAAGGTGCTCATGTGGAAGTCAGAGGACAACTGTGTGGAGTCAGTTCTCTCCTTTCACTTTTATGTAGGTTCCAGGGATTGGACTCAGGTCACCAGGCTGTATAGCAAGAAGCAAACACCTTTACCTCTGAGCCATCTCACTAGCTCTCCACCTTGTCTTTTTGGAGACAGGAACACTCACTAACCCAGTAGATTACTGATTTAGCGAGAATGGCTGGTCAATGAGGCCTTTCACTCTACCCTAGGAACCACCTGTTTCTATACCCCTCTGTAACTCCACACCCAGCTTTTATATGAGCATGGTGGGTCCAGACTCAGCTCCTCATACTTGCATTTAATCCACTGAGCTATCTCCTCAGTCTGTGTCTGAGCTCTGGTGTCAGACTGAGTGAGGTGCCCCACAATCATAGCAACTCGGGGCACTGTATTTAGCTTCTTTTGTTGGTGTATAGGGAGACAAGGCACCATCTTATGGAGTACAGTGTTGTGCTAGGACCACAGTCTTTTCTTCATCATCTCTGATTCTCCAATACCCTTCATCAGAAGTTTGGGATGAGCTGGGCATGGTGGCCCAAGCCTGTAAATTCAGCACTTAGGGAGGCAGGTAGTTCTCTGTGGGTTAGAGGAGAGCTACTTCTACAAAGCGAGACAAGAACAACCAAGGCTACACAAAGAAACTCTGTCCAAAAAAAAAAAAGGTTGGGAGGAGGTTCCTGCTCCAACTCAAATTTTTGACAGGCCCAGAACTCTAGGTAGGGACTGCCACAACTTCAGTCCTCCTTCCCTCCTCTTTCAGCCACACTCTTCCCTGATGGCCGAAGTGTTGGAGACAAGATCTTCAGGACATCCAACTCTGAAAAGCCTTTTGAGGATGCCCAGGAGATGTGCAGGCAGGCTGGGGGACAGCTGGCCTCCCCACGTTCTGCTGCTGAGAACACTGCCATAGAGCAGCTGATCACAGCCAACAACAAAGCTGCTTTCCTGAGCATGACGGATGTGGACAATGAGGGCAAGTTCACTTACCCCACAGGAGAGCCCCTGGTCTATTCCAACTGGGCCCCAGGGGAGCCCAACAACAATGGTGGAGCCGAAAACTGTGTGGAGATCTTCACCAATGGCCAATGGAATGACAAGGTTTGTGGAGAGCAACGCCTTGTCGTCTGTGAGTTCTGAGCCACTAGAGGTAGCAGACAGAATAGTATTTGGCCAGGGGCTTAGCGAGTGTGGTGTGGCTCAGACCCCTGTGCTGCCAACATTCTAATAAAAAATGACCACATGTCTAGCTTGGGTTCTCTATAGAAAGCAGACAAAAGGCAGGACCACCACCCAACACATCTCTTAGAGTATCCTGCATGGCTGCCTTCACATGCTGAAAAGCTCTCAGGGGAAAAAAGAGGTCTTGTCCTACCACTTGTAGGGAATAAAATTGTCCATCTCTATGATTTGTCACAGAATACAATGCCTTCTTCTTGGCCCTGCTGCTTCTCAAACTCTCAGCTATCTTTTGCCTGGGTGATGACATCTTTTTAAAACTTTCTCCTCTGGGCTTTTCTCCACTATTGAATGGGGTTTCTGGTGTCCTGGCTGTTCCTGGTGGCATTTTCTTGCATGTCTGCTGTTTTCCTTCATCACCTAATGGGCACCCACAGGCCCAAACTCAGTCTTCACTCACTCCAGGTGAGATCATCCTGGCTCCTGGCTTCACATTCCATCTGCAGGTCACTTCTGGTCAGGACTTATTTTTGATGTCCCCAAACTAAAAAATGGCAGGATAGAATCTCTGGAGGCCTCAAAGCCCAGCAGAGTGATCTGGCACAGAATCACTCTGTTTCCCTATTTGATGTCATGGCAACACCTAAGAAACCGTTCCTCAAAAGCCCTTCAGTGGGGCTGAGAAAGACCCCTGCACTATTTTAAACTCATCTGTAATGTCAGGGAGGTAGGAGAAGAGCAGCTGGCCATGCTCGTATTCACCTAAGGCTTCTGTTGCCAGACAATTTCGAACATTCCATCCCTCTTGCTTCAAGGATAGCCTAGGTAATACTCCTTATCTGTTTTAAGTTTTAATTTTGAAATTTTGAAATTTATATAAATGTCTTGCTGGCATATAGGTATGCATACCACACGCATGCCTGTTGACTCTCTGAAACTGGGATGACAGATGGTTGTGAGCCACTGTATGGGTGCTGAGAATCAAACTCAGGTCTGCAAAAAGCCACAAGCGCTCATAACTGATGAGCCATCTCTCCAGCCCTATCCTTCTTATCTTTCAAATGTAAAAAGTGAGGCCCCGGAGAAGGGAGAGGATTCATGCAAGGATGACTTGGTATGGTAGCATTTGTGGGTCACAGACAACTTTTTCCTAATCTCAAAGCTAACAATTCTGAGTGTTTGGTTTATTTGATGCATTCATCCAAATTTTAATTATACTTGTATTCAAGAAATGGGAAGGACACCTGGGTGGACCACAGGCCCATTAAAAAAATGAATATCCCATTTTCTAGGTAGGACCCTCAGTCTCCTGTTCCAGAGATCAGAGGGAATTGCCCATTCTGTATAATCCTCCCCACCTAAACTGAATCCCTCTTCGAAGTCCCTCATGTGTATTATGAGACACGCCCCACACTTTCAGACAATATGAAGCTAATAACCAACTGAGATTTTTTTTTTCCTTGTTACTGGGGAAAAAAAAAATCCTGGCACCTTCTGAAAAACAAGTCAGTTACACAATAAAGAACAAATAATTCTTGGTTCAGAGGCCACACCTAGGCACACCTGTGGAGGAGGTTTAGAGAGGTTCCTTTTACAGTCAGGAGCAGGAAGCAACCAGTTCTTGTTTAAAGTCAAAGAGAAACATTTCCTATAAATAGATGACCCATGTGTGCTTACGAAGTACTGGAGACAGGCAGGCTCAGGCTACATCCCTGGGCCCTTCATGCACCCATGTCTCTCTTCCTTATACCTTCCTGCTTCCTGCCTCTAGAGCAGGGGTTCTCAACCTGTGGGCTTTGACCCGTTTGGAGGTTGCCTATCAGATATTTATGTTATAATTCATAAAAGTAGCAAAATTGCAATTATGAAGTAGAGACAAAATAATTTTATGTTTTCGAGACACCAGCACATGAGGAACTGTATTAAAGGGTCACAGCATTAGGAAGGTTGAGAACCACTGCTTTAGACTGTCTAAGGACAGGAAATGAAAGACACAGAGCATAGAGGTAAGAAGTACTCTCCTGCTACCAGCCCAAGACTCCTGTGGGTTTAAGTCTGCTTGTCTCAGATACCTGCCCTCATCCTAGCAGCTAGGTTTTGAGGAATAAGACCACACAGCACAATATTGCCACTGAGATTCCCTTAGTGTTACAACCGTCTTTGGAGACCCTCTCAAAGGAACCATTACCTAGCCCAATCACAATGCCAAATCTTGTTCTTGCTGTAAATGTATTTTATTTTTCATGTGTATGAGTGTTTTGTCTTTGTGTATGTCTCTGAATCACATACGTGCCTGGTTCCAGCAAAAGCCAGAGAGGGTGTCAAATTTCCTAGAACTAGAGTTACAAAATGGATGTGGGTACTGAGAATTGAACCCAGGTCCTCAGGTAGAGCAGCCAGTGCTCTTACCACTGAGCCATCTCTCTAGCTTTCCCCAGCCTGTTTCTTAACAACAGGAAGGAAAGAACAATGGAACGTTATGAACACTCTCCTATCATGTGGAAGGTCTGGGATGTTGAGACTCCAACCCCTTTCAGAGGAACCTTCAAATCTGCTAGGACTGCAGGCCATGAAGACATGGTTTACTCAGAACACAGAGAACGTATCAAGAGGATGATTTGAGCTCTGTAGACACAGCCTGATTAAGAAGAAGACTGAAGAAAGTATTTTAGAAGATTAAATTTTAAGTTTTAGAGCCATTAGGCACCCCCTGCTTGGCACACATGTGAAGACGAGCATGGGTTTTAAACTGTTCATCCTATCCTCAGCCATATTAGCCCACATCCCTTTTTAAGTAGCATAAGCAAGAGGCAAAGATGGGATTATGTGACACATAAAGTCTTAGGAGATATGACAAGCTGCCCACTGCCACTTGAGTCAAGAGAGCTGTTGGCATCCATACATACATGTCCTCAGTGGGGTCTTTCACAGCAGATGCATTAGAAAGCCCTGTTTAGTTTAATGTTATTTTATTTTAAGATGTTTATTTCTTGTTCTCTTTTCATTCTTTTTCATTTTTATTTTGAAAGAACGTCTCTCTTTGCTCAAACTCACCATTCTCTGCCCTCAACTTGCAGAGTCTGTGATCATCATTGTGCACCTCCATGTCCAGTTAGTTAAGTATATATTCTCAAGACTACTCCTGATTCTCAATCCTTCTGTCACCAAAGCAGCCCACATCCCATAATGCACAGCATGTGAGGAGCCTTCTGATATTTTCTTTTCTAGGATTCTATTTTACTCTGAATCTTTTTAGTATATAGTTATATGAATCCACTGACAACTGAATTACTTATTTGGGCAATTCTCAACCACTTTTACCCTCTGGAAATCCTCCTTATTCAAGCTCAAAGGTGTGTTTTAAAAGCAAAACATCTGTACCTCACAAAACCTTGTTATTAAGGGAAAAATGTTAATTGAGTTACCAAATACTTATCCAGGGCTAGAAACAAAGATGAAATAGCTAGTTGTGCATTCTGGGATCCCTAAGGATGCAGAGAAGTCATCTCTAGAACTGAATTGCAGCAGTAGACAATAGAGACGCTTGACAGTAGATTTAGAATGAAGGGGTGGACTAAGAGCTCTTAGCCAGACCACATGGGGAGCCATCTTCTTGTGCTATTACCAAGCTGCTTAGAGATCAGGACGTTTCACTGGCACATGGCGGCTTCCCTTATGAGACAGGCATGAAGGTCTGGCATATGCTACTTCCAGATGGTCAGAAGGGGATCTGTGGCCATTTCCAGCATGCCCTCTCTCTTGTGACCATGGTGATTGTGGGAGGATTGGTGGAGACTAAGCTGTACATTCAAACATTCTGGAACCTTAAACAATTGCGTGGAAAAGCGCCACCTTGGGGATCAGCTGATTTGCCGGCATTATGAGTGAGAAGGGGGGTCCCTATGTGGACGGTTTCCAGTATTAACATATTTGATTTACATTTGCTTAGGACACTAAAGGCTCTGTCACCCTGCTTGGCTGAGCCACGTTTGTGTCACAGGGGGACCTTCCTGAGTAAAGTGGCCCCTTCTTTATTTGTGGAGTAGGAAGAGCAAATGGAATGAATGATCAAGGGATCCTTAACCCCTGCTTGAAAGGGCTGAATAAAGTGTTTTTGAGATGTCTGTAGTTGCTTTCATTTGAAGTAAGAGCACAGTGACCTCACTACCTGTTCTTCTGCCTATTTATTTTCCTTTAACACTTTAAGTTATGAGTGGCAGGGGTTAGGCCAGGGTTGAAATGTGAGAAGGCAACTTCAGGAAAGCAGATCCTCTGCAATCAGAGAGATGGATGGTCATGGGTCAGAGCAGGAAGGAGAGGAAAGCAGGGGATGGGTTTGAGTAAGTAAACCTGGTGCCCCAGCTGGGGAGAGAACAGCTATGAAAGAATGGAGGAGAGAGGGATTTGTGAATTCTCTGAGTGATCTAGAAGCTTGGCGTGTTTCCTATGAAATGTGCATCATGCAGAAAGAGTGATTAAGAGAGGGAGGTTCTACTGAAATGATATCAGGGCTCTTAGGAAAGAAAAGCTGCTAACCACAGGAGGAAAATTGATCAAAATTTGTAATTTGATAGGATTTGGTAGGTTTTATGTTCCAGGAATTTTTTTAAACTAGCATGATAAAATAATATACTAAACAACATATTAATAGAAGAAATAATCAAAAAGAACAAAATCTAAAAGTGAACTCAGGTTCATATACATCTGATAAAAATAAAGGGTACCGAAATGACTTGTCAGTTAACACTGTTCAATTAAATGACCAAGCAGTTAGGTGAAAAATATTTTTTTTAGTTACATATAAAAATAAAACTAGGGCTGCGGATATAGCTCAGTAGTAGAATGATTGCCTAGCACATGTGATTTCCTGGGCTCTGCCTCCAATGCAGTAATAAATAAACAAATATAATTAATTAATTCAAAGAAGAATCAGAAGACATGAGTATTACATTAAATATTTTTGGAAGAGAAAGAGCTATCTAAAACACTGTTAGAGAGTGAAACTTAAAGTGATAATCATTAATAGTAATAATAAAGGTGATTATTATTAAAGGCTGTTCTCCCAGAGAACCAAGTTTAATTCCCGGCACTGACTGTAACTCCATTTCCAGGGGATTGACACCTTCTTCTGTTCGCTGATGGCACTATGCGTATACGTGGTGCACAGACATACATGCAAGCAAAGTACCCAAACATACAATAAATAAATACAAATGCAAAAGACCGCTGGCTGATGTATTTACAATGTATATAACAATAAATAAATGTGAAAATGGTAAATCACTAAGTAGGAAAAATTATCTAAGAACAAGAAGAAATTTATCGATGGTAATCATCACTGACACATGGAAAATGCACAACGTCAGTAACAATGAAAAAGAAAAAAAAAACTGTCTCCCCAGGTCTGTGGACACTTTACAGTGTCCTAGTAAAGAGTAAGAAAACAAATGCAGGGACAGCTGTGCACAGTGGCTGTCACCTGTAAAATCACCATTCAGCAGGCTGAAGCGGGAGGATTGCTGCAAGTTCAAGGCAAGCAAGGCCTTTCGCAACAAAACAAGACAATCTGAAAATAGTTGAACTAAATGCTCATCTTGTGTTACATAGTATTCATGTGTGTGCATGTGTGTGCATGCGCTCGTACACAGTAGTCTGGGTGCATAAACATGGAGTCAGTTCAACATTATGTGCTGCCTTTATTGCTTTCCACCTTGTTGCAGCAGACAGGGTCTTTCAAGAAGCCTTGAGCTCTCCATTTCAGCTAGACTGGCTGGCCAGTGATCCCCAGGATGTGCCGGCGCTCCGTCCCCAACCTTGGGGTTACAGACAAATATCCCCCTGGCCTTTCTATAAGGATGCTGGGGGTCTGAAAACGGGTCCACATGATTGCATCGCAAGCACTTTGCCTGCTGGGACAGCTCCTCTCCTTCTCTCTCTCCCTCTCCCTCTCTCTAAGATAGTGTCTCATTCTGTAGTCTAAACTTGCCTAGAGCTTGCTGTGCAAACCAGGCTGGTCTTGAACTTATATCAGTCCTTCAGGTTCTGGTGTAATCTATCATGTCTCATTAGTGCTCATCTTTTAAAACAAATTTTAAGCTCGGTACGCCAGTGCACTCTGCCTGTAACTGCAGCACTTGGGAGGTGGAAGCAGGCTTGGAAATTTACTGACACCTTGGCTCCATAAAGAACTGAGGGTTGGCATGCACCAAGACTTTATACTCAGAGATAGGGGCATTTCTTGCACAAAAAGTCAAACTGAACAAACAATAATGGCAATCCCCCCAACATAAAAATAAGCAGAAACAAAATTTTGAAATAACAAACGAAATAAATATTAAAGTTAATTAAATGTATAACCAATAAAAACAATAGAAATGATAAATTAACTAAAAAGGTCAGAATTATTTTTTCTGAGACAGGGTTTCTCTTCATAGCCCTGGCTGTCCTGGAACTTGCTCTGTAGAGCAAGTTGGCCTCAAACTCAAGAGATCTGCTTGCCTGTCTCCTCAGTCCTGGGATTAAAGGTATGGACCATCACGCATGACTGAGGTCAGACTTAAAATTTTGTTTGGAAGACTATATCCTGATCTATTAAAGAAACATCACCAAGATAGAAAAATGCTTATTGATCTACAAAGAAACAATGTCCTCATAGAAACATGTAAATTACAAATATCACAAATTGGAAATACATTTATTTAATTTTCTAACCTATGGAACACCCTGGCTTGGCCTAGCTTGCATTAAATGTAAGAGCCCTTACTTAAGCCTTTAGCTGGGCAACGTTGTCTGACACAAAACTTAGTTTTTAATAAAATGGTGACTGCCACATATACATAAGCAGGTATATTTTGTAATGAGATTGAAATACAATAACCTAAAATATGCTACACCCACTTGTAGGCTCAAGGGTTTATTGACAGCTACAGCTCTCTGCTGCTTTCCAGGGTCTTGAGAGAGAAACAACGCCTGAATATTTCTATCCTGGGAAAGTCAACATCTCAAATATGATTTTACACTGTCATAAAGTTGAAATTTTGAAGTCAAACCATTTAAAGTCAGGGACCACTTGAATTAGCAACAAGAAAGGAGCCTATAAGCACAGTTACAGGCACTGCCAGGACTTAACGAGGCAAGGATGAAATGATCTTGGTTGGCCTCCACCCCCATGCTTCTTTGCTTTTGTGCGTTGGCCTGGGCCCACATCCTCCATCTCTTTTCCAGAAGTTCTGGGTGGTTTATAGATCCCTGATTTGTTGTGTTTTTCTTCTGTGAAACTAAGCTTCTTACCTTTTTCAGAAACCACTGTGCAATCATGAGGGGTATGCTCAGCTCCCCAACCATTTTTGGGCAACCCAACTAACTGGTAGAAGGACCATGATTTCTTAAGAAGTTCCCAAAGTATCTTCCCAGAGCTCACTAATAAAGCTCAAGTTGACTTCCTTCATTAAGTCCCACTGTCCCCAGGGAAAAGGGCAATCGTGGGCACATGTACTATCCACCTCCTTCATCTTGTTAGTGACAGACAAAGCTAATCAACTAATAAGCACCAGACTCACCTTTGGATTCTCCTTTCTCTTAGCAAACCTGAAATACATATCACTTATTCTTTTTTCAAATTATGGAATGGATTTAATTTCTAATTTAAATAAATAATTTACCCATGTTAGCCGTTGGACACAGGAAGACCTGATTCTTATCTTTGCTCTAAGTACTAGAACACAAAAATAACTATGAAAGGTTTAAATATGAGAAGTGGGCAAGCATCATAGTTCACATGCTTCACCATGACATACTGGATGTGCACACATGGCAGTATGTGTCAATGACAAGAGGCACATGCAAAAAAGGGTGGACAAACATGTAGGTGGCCCTGATTTGTGACAACCCACTCTCAAACTACCTAACCCAGTCTTGGGAGACTTCAGTCATCCCTGGAAGGTGAGAACTAATCCACCCTGAGGGTACATTTCTATCAGTTGATTGCCACTTAGTAGGATCTACCTCCTAAAGCTTCTACCATCCCTCATTACTATTACTAGCGACCAGCTTTCCAGCATATAACCCTTTAGAGGATAAACGATATTCAACCCATACGACATGATATGGTCAGAGAGCTACCAGGCTGTTCCACCTTTTCTTATTCCTGCCCTGGAAGTGATTGACAGCCAGTGAGATGGATTGGCAGGGTGAGCACAGTGGTCTCTGCATGGTGTTCCTACTGGGTCTCCCAAAAAAACTGGCATTTGGTCAAGATCAAAGTCATAGATTCCTACAGGAACAGTGAGGCATTTCAGGGGTGCTGGGTAACACTGGACAACGAGTTTCTTTTCTCCACACCACCTGAGCTAGTATTAAATGGCTTCCAGTGTCTTAGCTAGGCAGTGTAGGTAGTGGTTGGTTAGTGTGTCTTGTCATTCACAAGAGGAAGGAGTAGGATATGCAAGTGTCCAGCATCCTTGGCTTAAAAGGATACCACTCAGCAGGCTGGGAGACATTTATCAAGGGGAGTGTTTCTGATCCTCATTAGTGGGACAAGAAAAGATACTTTCTAGGACCTCTGAAAGAATCCCGATGCTTTTTGCAGTTGGAAGGACAGTGCTGACGCACCTACTTACAGCTGGTGGTACATCAGTGCCCTCTTCTTATGAGGTATGGAAGATATATCCATCATCCCTCTGTGCACTGGCCCTCTGCCTCATAGGTCCCCAACAGGGTGCATAGAGGACCTTTACAGGTCCCAAGGGGAGCATATCTTTACTTTTGAGATTATTTGGGGTCACTGCAAATGTCACAAGTAAATGATTCTCTGTTTCAGAGAAAAGTCCACAACCCTCTGCTGCTGCTGCTGAGTAAAGGAAAAGGAGACTTCACTGGACTGAGCAGCAATTGCATGCTGTCTTGAGGGAATATGTCAGTCTGGACCCAAAGATATTGGCAAGGAAAAGGTGAGATGGCATGGCAGTCCTTCTCTGAAGAGCTCATAGTCTAGATTTGAAATGGAACTGGCACTGATTTAAGGAACAGTGTATTCCTGCAGAGCCTTGACATGCTGAAGATCAGTAGTCAGGAAGAGCAGATGTCTGCACGTGGCCTAAAAAATGAACACAAGATCCAAACGGGTACAGCAATGACAGCCAGGAAGACAAAGCAACAGCACCACCCCAAGTTGTAAAGTAGCAACTTATCAGAGCCTAAAGCTCTCCTGGACCCCTGCTTGCGAGACTCTCAAAACAACCAGCAGAGGGCAGCATGAGGCCACTACTGACAGGATTAGGGCTGTAACCTGAGAAAGCGCATAGCCACCTTCCAAAATGAGCTGCTTTTCTGGAATCTAGCCTAGCCCCAGATTAATCTCTGGAGATGAGCTAGATCTCACATCCTAGGGGTGGACTAATTCACTCGTAAAGTCATTCATGAATGCATTTGTCAGTTACTAAGCTTGTAAGTGACTACCACCCTTTTCTGGATCTGCTGATATGAGTGCTTTGGAAAACTCACCGAGGTGGGAACACTGCTGGTGCGGCATTATTCGCAAGTAAATGTTGTTGTAATTGCTTCAGTAATAATAGCTTATCTGTCCTTGGTGACTGTCTTCTGAGGTGAGCACAAGTGTTATAACAGTTTTACCAAAAAAAGCACAGAAGCACAGACACAGTATGTGAGCTGCCAAGGGTCACCCAGCTGTGTCATGGTGGAGCCAGGCAGACTGGGATAAAATCTTTACTTCTAATGACATCATCACACTGGTATAACTTAACCCATATAAATGGTGAAAGAAAATATCTACAGTTGTGGGAGGAAAATACAAACAAGAGGGAAAAAAAACCTTAAGGCTGGAGTTGAGGCCAACTTAGATTCAGTGGTCAGATGAATGGGATAAAGGCAATATTAGCAATATGTAAGGTGTGCACACGATTATAGTAGTGTCTGAACAGTCCCTGCCGATTCCACGGCTTCCTTAACATACTTAGGGCCATTTGTGAACACTTTGTACATTACCAGTATGCATACTCTTTACCTAGAGCCTCTGGAAAAATTCCCCAAAGGAATGGGATGGGGAGGGGTGGACAGAGACAGGCCAGGGCACAGAGCGAAGAGGGCTGAAATGAGTTGCTGGCAATACTGTGCAGGGATGCAGAGAGTTTCAGGATCTGGGTCTGGTGGTTGCCATACTCAACATGCATGCGTGCCCCAAAGATATGAGCAACAGCCTGAGCCCTGGTCACACAAGTATCGATCCAAGGCCACAGGAACGCGGCACTTCCCGGACTCTGGCAACTGCTCAGAGCCATTTCAGTGTTAGCCCTGTTATTGTGTAAAGTCACAGGACGTGATAAGACCTTAGCATGTGGAGAAACGGGGTTGGGTCAGCAGCCAGTTGCAGTCAGGGGGAACTGGGACAGACTGCTAGTGAACAAACACTATAAATAAAGCAGGACCCCTTTACGTCATGAGGGAATGCCAAAGAGTGAAGAAACCCTGCCTCCTGGCATGGGTGAGGGGTGTACACTACACAAACCACCAGGGTGATTGTTATTTCTTGGGACGGTGGTTTTCAAAACTTGTCAAACATCTAGATCATCTGACAACCTCACAAAGGCAAGAGACTTCAGGAAAATTTTTAACAGGGCCAGAGTTCTTCGACTATGTTATGATTCTAATCAATTTTGCCAACCACTGCTCTAAAGAGCAACATAAACCACACAAGCCCATGGATTACCAGGACAAGACAGGCTAGACCACATGCTGCCGGAAGCTAGCCTAGTCCAAGGCTTGTGCTTAGTTTGTAACTGCTTATCTGAAGTGTATTTCTTTTGTACATGGCAATTGTATCTGCCAGGACCGGACTTGGAGACCTTTTCCCTACATAGTTCACTGCTTCCCAGCTGGTCTCTTGTCAGGAGCACCTCTCATTTTCCTGGCAATCCATCAGCCACTTAAGGTTACCAGGGTAACATCACTTTATAAAACCCGCTTCCTGGCATCTCCTGCCTGGGCCTCAGATGATAGCTGATCTTTTCCTGGCTAATGGTGCATGTAGAAAAACCCCAAAATTCCTGACAATTACCAAAGTACAGGTCATTTACATAATAGCGAGCAAACAGCCTGGTAGGTCAGAGGCTCTGCACTGAAACCCATGCCCAAGGGTCAGGTCCATGCCCTGGCCCTTCATGGTGGCTGACCTCTGACAGTCAACAAGAAAGGAGGCTGCCTAGACCCAGGAAGAGGATTATCTAGTGCGAGTGACAAGCCTTCAGCTAGAACCCTCTGTCCCTACCTCTAACTGGAACACAGCCAGAAGAATCTACAGTTCTAGGATGCAGAGTCTGGGCCAGAACCTGGAGCTTGAGTATGTCAATCTTTTAGTACCCGCTTTCCCTTTGGCACATGAAGCAAACCATGACCCCAGTGGCTGGGCATGCATTTATGCAGAAGAAAAATAACTCACAGACATAGTTTAAACCCCATGTCTCCATTTCCTGGATAATATACATTTATGATTCTACTTATTCTCTAGAGGTGCTTCTAAACCTTAAGCAGTCCATGGGCCCTGTGGTTAAACATCTGGATTAGAAATGAACCAGTGAATAATCCCATTCTACATTGCAAGTGCTTGCTGTCTGAAGAAAATTCAGTAAGATGATGGTATAAGTACTAGAAACCCAGGCACGTGGTCCTGCCACCTGCACTCTGCCCACTCTGGTGCCTTCTGAAGGTCTTAGCCTGGTTCCCACACCTGCTGGGAAAGTTCTGTGGAAGGAGCATAGCCTGACCTTGACCACTTGGTAGCCAACTTATCCATCCATTTGTAAATGTTTGCTGTACCCATTGAACAAACATGCATCAACCATCAGGCACTTGATGACTACAGAGTGCTTTCCCTTGAAGTTCAGAAGTAAAACAGAAATGCAAGTGAACAAAGCCTTCTCACTGAGTGAGAGTGACTCTTAGCTCATTCATGAAATGTTTTCCAGTCTCATTTGTAAAGGGCAAGCAACTGGAACCAGACTCTACCTTCTTCTGGCTCAGCACACTGTGCTATTGAATCTCAGCTCAACTTACTCTAACATAGCCGGAAAACAAAAATTTCACAGTCACAATCAACAGATAGCCCTTGGGCCAAGGAAGAACCACAGCTGCTCAGGAGGGAAGTCAAGTGGCTGGCTGCTGAGGTGACATCACTTAACCCTTAAGTCTAAAAGCTAACTGCAGGGTTTCTCCTCTCTATGAACTGATTATGGGCTCACTGGTCCATAATGTTGCAGCAAAAGGAAGGGATGCTGGGCAGTGGGGACCAATGTTGATGAGATGGATATCCTTTGAATGACCATCTGCCTCCTTCCTTATTGTTGAAACACAATATCAAATCAGTGCAAGAAGAAAAGGCAGCTCTTTGTTCTCAAGGTGCAGAGTGAGTAAAGAGAGGCACAGCTACTTGGCAGAGGGTTCTTAGGACTGACAGCAGTTACTCACAAATGATACTGCCCCTCATTATGGTCAAGTAGACAGAGAGCCCCTGGGGCAGCATGTGGACCCTAAAATCAATGGCCCTGTCACAGAGAGGACCTAGCTAGTCTATGCCTGGGATATCATAAGTATCCAGAAGTGATAGCTTTCCTCTACTCTCCACCAGATATAGATACCTGTAATGGAACACAGAGTGGGCAAGAACACCTTGTAAATTGAGGGTGGCTTCAAGCAGGCAAGTTTGGCACCACTTAGTGACACTTCATGGAGAAAAGGAATTGGATGCTTCTACAGCTGAGATCAGCTGCCACTCTGATGTGGGCATGTCCCGCCCCCTTTTTGTCCTTCATTCCGAAAGCAGGAGATTTATTGTAGCTTTTCCACAGTTGACTTTGACTCTGTGTTGTGTTCCAAGCAAAACAGAAGTGACCTTTACTCTGTGCTCAGCCGGCTCCTGGTACCTCATGGTCAGCTTCTCTTCATCCTAGTGCTACAGACGAATATATCCTCTTCCCTCAAAAGAATCACTTAACACTGAGCTTGGGAAACCAGCACTTTTCTTTGGAAGCAACTGAGAGTTCAGAGAGGAACCAAGGAGAAGATGGCAGCACTAGCTTCCTCAGGCTGGAAACTCACAGACAGCCACGAAGGAAGATTGGCAGGTCATGTCATTCCACACCCCACTATCTAATATGGTGACACAGTCTTCCCCAGAGCCGTGGTCATTGGGCTCGTCCTTTTTCCAGTTGCTGTAAGTGATCCTCCCCCCTGTCACATACATGAATTGGCCTTCAGTCACCTCGTCTGTGATGCCTAGGAAGGCAACCCCTTTGGCCACTTCACGGATGGCGTTGTTCTCCTCAGCATTCCTGGGAATAGCCACAGTGCCTCGGAGCTCTGTGCACAGAGCCTTCACTTTGGAAAAGGGCATCCTCTCGTGGTTGGTCACAAATAACTTCTTCCCAGACTTTTTGCCCATTGAGAAGGCATGCACTGAAATCAGAGTAGATGAGGCTCACTCAATG
This sequence comes from Pachyuromys duprasi, assembly GCA_028658305.1. Taxonomy (NCBI): domain Eukaryota; kingdom Metazoa; phylum Chordata; class Mammalia; order Rodentia; family Muridae; genus Pachyuromys; species Pachyuromys duprasi. Next base: position 10,886,773 of record CM053753.1, read on the forward strand.
TGGTACCCAGTCAGGACCTTAGTTGAAAAAGTTCTCTGGGAATTCAGGACTCCAAAAAGTAGTCTCAGGTCCAACTACACTAGGCTAGAACCTGGGAAGAAGATATGACCCGGAAGAGCAATAGAGCCAGGGAAGAGATCCACAACTTCCTGAAAACAGCTGGAGCCTCCTGTGATATCCCACAGTTGACAGTAACATCAGTCAAAAACAGACCGCAGCACAGGTAAACACATAGTGGTACAAGTGTACATCACTGCCACATTTGGGTGCCAGAATAAAAAAAAGGGAACAACAGGGGGACAGCAAAGATACTGAAGAAAACAGACTTCCACTCAACCGCCTCCCCTCCCCCCACCCCTTTTGGCTGCTGTTGTCTGCAAGCTGTATGGATGTGGAGTGAGTTATTGTACTTCTGGTTTTCCTTTTTCTCATTTGTAAGAAGTATGATATATTTTTAAATTGTGTATGTTTCTCTGTATATACATTCATGCCACAGTGTGGAGGGGGAGGGGTCAATTGACCCCTTTGGGAACAGATTCTCTTCTCCCACTCTAGCTTCTGGGGATTGAATTCAAGTCATCAGACTGGTGTGGCAGGTGCTTTTGATCTACTGAGCAACCTCCTCAGACCCAAGACAAGTATAGTATCACAACCAAAGTTGGTGAAAAGATTGAATGAAATTACATCACAAGAAAGAGCTATTCCTGCACAGGTCTGAGATAAAGTAGGGGCTCAGAAATATTAGCTCTCGAACTTTTTGTATGCAACTCTAGTGATTTCCATGGTATTGCTTCCTAGAAGGGAACCCACACTGAACAATGGTGTAAGATTTATGTATTCGGTCTTTGAATATAAAAATGTACTCTGAAAAATTTCAAGCCTTTATGAAAGAAAAGAATGTAGCGTAGTGGAGCCATATCTACTGTCATACACCATGCTGCCTCCTGAGCGTGTAAACATGGCTCAGTTGATTATTTTATATTGGGCTAAAAAGAGAAGAAAAGCATCATATAAAAGTTAACACTTGCATCAATGTACAACCATAACTTTATCAACATGGTGAATTTTATTTTAAGATTAAAGCTCCTTACTTATAGGTTAAAAAGAAGAAGAAGGAAATTTTAGCTCTCTTCTGCTCTCCCCCAACTCTATATCCTTCTGTGGGAAAATATGAGAGTGAAGACAACCTGGGGTTGAGAGAAAACTTACACTTCTTGGTGTGCTCCAGTTCTGATTTCAGGATTCTTAGCTCTGTCTCCAAAGTGGCCACCTTTGCCTCAATGGCTGCATCAAGAAGAGGGTACTTAGTGACAACAACACTTTAACCTGGAGACTCAAAACACTGGGACAGGGGAGATGGGGGGGAAGGGCATTGCTTAAAAATCTCATAGCCTGGCGACAAAACTGAGTAGACAAAGTACTTGCCATGCAAAACACAAGGACCTGTTGGATTCCTACAGCCTGCATAAAAGCCAGGCATGCAATCCTCGTGATGGGCTGACACAATGGTGTGTATGTATGTATGTGTGTGTGTGTATATATATATATATATATAACCAGGGTATCATTCCCCAGGACCTATATTTTTGTGTAGTCAAGACCTCTCATTGGTCTAGAGCTTTCAGAGTAGGCTAGACTAGCTGGCTAACAAGCCCCAGGGATAAGCCTATCTCTGCCTCCCCAGTTCTGGGATTACAAATGTGTGCCACTAATGAGTGTTGGGTTTTTTGTTTTTGTTTATGTGGGTGCTGGCGATTGAACTTAGCTCTTCATGCTTGTGCACCAAGCATTTTACCAACTGAGACACCTTCAAACCTCCAGGTAAACTCTTTAACACTTTTAATTCTTTTTGCTCTATTTCACTCTGAAACAGTTGCTGTGGTAGTCCCCATCACTCAGGGGTTCAATGAGACAGACCACTTTCATGCAACTTTTCTTACAGTAGACAGGCAGAGGGGCAAGTTCCTCCTTCTCAGCCTGGAGTACACACTGGACTTCCATCTGAAGAAAGTTGACCCCGTGTCATAAGGAGAACTGATGCAGAAATGTCCCTGGAGCGTACTTGGTACCAATGAGTATTTCTTGAAGACCCAAGTGACACTGAGTAGGAAAAAACACTAAGCACTTTCTGGTGAGACACAAGGACCGAAGTTAATTCCCACATGGCTTCCTGTTCCTAGGATCTATCAAGCTAGTCATGCTAAGGCATTCGCCTACCTTTACTGTCTCCACGATCCCCTTTTTGGCCTTTTGGTCCTGAACTTCCAGGGGCTCCCACATTTCCTGGAGGTCCCAATTTCCCTGGAGGGCCCTGTAAGCCCCTGAGCGCTTGACCTGTTGGGAGATAAAGGCAGCATGTACCCAGAAGTTCAAAGTTTGATGCACATTGACTCCAGTAGAAAGATCCTTCTGCCTCCTGGCTCTGGGTTTCTGTCCTGAGGATAACCCCAACTCACAGAGCCTTGTATGGAAGTGTGAGATTCAAGAGAGCTGTTGAGCACCGTTGACTGGCAGAGATATTGTAGAGAGATCATTTTGAGGCAAAGAACATGCCATAATGAAAGCCAAGCCTCCCAGGGAACACAGAAGAGTTCCAGACTGGAGGTAAAGGTAAAGAAAACCAAAGTGCAAGGCTTCATACCTGGATCTCCCTTCTCTCCCTTGGGTCCATCTCTCCCATCTCTGCCACAGGCTATCACAGGGCAACTCTTCAGGGCATCCTCACAGGTTTGCGAGTTTGATGCAGACATGCTCAGCACACACAGGAGAAGCACTGGGAGTGGTGGATGCAGGAGCATGGTCCTTACCTCAGAGGGGAGAACATCAATGAGATGAATCCCACCTTATTTGGTTTACGACTCTTGTTTTTAACTCTAGCACTCTGCACCCTGGGCTGGAGACAACAGATGTGAGGGATATCACAGCCTCTGGCTCTGAAATACCAGAAGTAGGTCACACCCGAGGATACTGAAGTCAAAAGAGGAGTCAGGCAAAGGCTAAAACCAAGAAAGATGCCAGAGGAAGGGGCTTGTTCTCTCAAGGGGCCCAGAGTCTCTGTAGGCATGATACTTAGAGGTTAACATGCTTCACCCGGAGGCCCCATGAACTCTGAGGATTATAATCCCTCCATGCCTGTGGTAGTTTGGTAGGAATGAAGAATGCCTAGCACCCAAAGGATTCTGGATCTCTGTTTCTTGGCTCCCCTTCTATTTCACAGGAGTCCCAGTCTCCCACTTTTTCCCTTTTTCCCCGTAGGCTCTCAACCACAAGGTCTATTTCTCAGACAGATACAATTTATATTTAATGTAAATTTGCGAATTTTACACATTGAGAGTAGGCCTCTCCTACTTTCAGAGTTATGGTTATTTTCCACACATCTGATCAGAATCATATGCAAAGTTTCTATTTTGAGACAGGCATTTGCTAGACCCAGACCACAGTCAAAGTGAAGAGTTTCTGGGTCATTGATCCTTTCCACAGGAGACTTTTCTTGGCTTGGGATCCCACCAGAAGGTCGTTTCTGCCAGGGAGATCTGAGGCTCTTCCAAGGCCTGCTCATGTAGACCTGGAGTGTGACCCCCCCCCCACACACACACTTCTCTCAGCAGAGCAATCTGGCTGTGCAGGTCTCACTCTGAGCCACTGGCCTCCCATGGCTGTCCCTCTGCTTTGTCTCAGCCTCTAATTCCAGTGTCCTTGGTCCTGCCTGAACAACTATTGCACCTGCCCCTGCTTAACCTGCTCCGTCAGCTCCCTTAACTTTTGCTTTCCAACACATACCAAGAGGTGACCTGTTGGAAGGCATCTCCCATGATTACATCCTTCTCTATCTTTCCCCTTTCTAGCTTGTGTACATATTCTTAAAAACTCCTCTAGTTTCTGGGAGGACCACCCATGGTCACCCATGGATTGTACATATTGGTGGTATCACCCCTTCTCCCACTTCTACTCTTCCCTTTGGAAATGACCGTCCTTCAGCTTGCATATGGTGAAGTCAATCTAGGAAGGGCACAAACAGCAAAGATCAGAGAGATACAGGCCTGTTGGTCCCACTAGACCCTTTCCTTGACCTTACAAGGTTCAGTCTGAGAGGTCAGGATCCCACCACTTTTATCCCAGAATGACTTACTAGGATTTCTTTAGAGCAAAAGGTCAGTGGAAAGGAAACTGCCTCTCCAGTCCAGCTTCTGGTAGCTTCCTCCTCAATGACAGGCCCATTAGCCTGGTGACCAGAGATGAGGTTGGACTGGCCTTCAACCCCAGATTAATAAGCAACTATCCGTGGAGGTGTTGTAACTGGGAAGCTGACCAGAGCTGCTGGTGGGATCTCAGCTCAGTGCTCAGTAGCTCTCTCTATTAACACTCTAAAATCGTCCTATTGCTGGGATCCCTCCCTGATCTCCATCCATTTGGCTTAGACACTCTGATCTTCTAGAAGCACAGGCTCTTGACATGGCTCCATCACAATAATTCTTTCTGCAAGAAACACTCAGAGATGTTGTACCAGACAAACATTCTCAATTGGGTGAACACAGGTTTGGATGCATTGCACAGGAGCACATAACTCTTGTCAGTTACTATGATTAGTTTATCCCTCCATTTACATTTCAGTTATTGTAGGACTAGATGAGATCCTCAGTCACCCCTTTCCCCCTCTTTATTCAGAACATGTATTAAATGTCTCCTTCAGGCATGTTCCAAGATTAGGCACAAGTGTTTTCTGAGATTCATTTTTATTTTATGTGAATGGCTGCTTTGCCTCTGTGTGTGTTTGTGTGTATGTGTGTGTGCACACGTGTGCATGAGTTGTCCCTAAGAAGGCCAGTAGAGGGTGTCAGAGCCCTTGAAACTGGAGAAACAGACAATTGTGAGCTGCCACATGGGCACTAAAAACCAAACCTAGGTCCTCTGCTGTGATTGGCAATAGCTATTTTATGGGTTAGTCTTTCTTCCACCCTTTTCCACACTTTCAACCACCAAAAACCAGATAGGAGGAGAAAAGGATATTGAGGAAAGGGGAGAAATCTCGGAAAGGGAACATCATTATTGTTAGACTACAAGTTTTATCTTCAAAGTCAGGATAGCTAATTTCTTCTTGTTGTTTCTTCTTTGCACATGACTACTTAATAAACCACAACCAACAGTGACAAACAGCAACCAACAACTCACCTTGACAGGCTCTAGCATTTATATAGCCTCTAAAAAGTCCCCAGAATCCCAAAAGTCACGCAATCACAAAACTATCTATAGCTGGCAAAATCACACCTCTGCTAGAGCATGAAGCAAATCACAATTAGCTGCTTTGAAGCAATCTCACATCCCCACATCTGGGATTAGAAGGAAAACATGTTTTTGTAGTATTTCTGTGTTCCTTAAAGAACCAAAAAATCAAACATTCTCACTACACTCTGCAGGAACAGCAAATGAGCCATCTCTCCAGCCACAAGAGAAGAAATGTGTGTTGACAACAAATTCAAAGTCATATGTGACCAGTGGCATAGCTGTCCACTCTGCTCAGGCATTCCCTTTATTTTTTTCATTTCTTTTCCTTTTTTTCATTATTTATATTAATTAATTCAATTTACATCTTAGCAAATATCCCTTTCCTTCTTCTCATCTCAGTCCCTCCCTCATCCTCTTACCCCCATTTCTCAGAATAGAAGACCCCCGTACCCAGACACCCCAGCTCATCTATTCATATGAGGACTAAGTTTGTCTTCCTCCCCTGTGCTGGTAGGCAGTCCCATCTTTCCATCTTCTGGCATCTTCAATTTCTTTCTTCAGAGACTTGAAGCTCTTGTCATACAGGTCTTTAACTTGCTTGGTTAGACTTACACCAAAATACTTTACATTATTTGTGGCTATTGTGAAGGGTGTGGTTTCCCTAATTTCTTCCTCAGTCTATTTGTTATTTGTAAACTAGGAGGCTATATACAGCAAGCCAACATCAAACAAAATAAAGAGAAACTCAAGGCAATCCCACTAAAATCAGGGAGAAGACAAGTTGCCCACTCTCTCCATATTTCTTCAATACAGTACTAGAAGTTCTGGCTAGAGCAATAAGACGACTAAAGGAGATCAATGGAATACAAATCAGAAAGGAAGAAGTTAAAGTGTCGCTATTCACAGATGATTGGATAGTATACATAAGCAACCCTCCAAATTCTACCAGAGAACTCCTGCAGCTGATAAACTCCTTCAGCAAAGTGGCTGGATACAAGATTAATTCATTCCTTCTATCTTTAAGTGTTGGTTCTTTTTTCAGATTTCAGCTAAGTTACCTCAGGTGAAGGGGCTTTCCTAAGTACTCAATGTTAAGTAGCTGCTATGTTAATAAAAGTTAATTCTCTGATCTCATTGTATGCCTATTATTTGTCTGTATGTAAACTTGTTTATTTGGTTGCCTGTTTATTGATCACCCCACATATCTCTTGTTGTTATTTGTTTGTTTTGAGACAATGTAGTCCTGGCTCTACTAGAGCTCCATATGTACACCAGGCTGGCCTTGAACTCACTGAAATCCTTTTGTCTCTGCCTACTCCGCACCTTTTGAATGATCATGGAGTTTTGTTCTTTTGATGCTGTGTGCCTGAGACAGGAGGACTCACTTCCCCTGGAAGGGGTAAGCATTGTTGGAGCATTGTAAATACTGCTAAGGTTTTAGTACCACCTTTGTTTTGTTTTGTTTTAAATAAGCTAAGATATTAAAGGCTAGAATGACTTGATTCCCCAATTAGCAGGACTTCCCCTCTGTGATTGCTCTCTAAGGGCAGGATTATCAAATGCCAGAAGAACTTCCATGAAACCAGCACCAGCTTCTTTGAACACTGTACTTGAAGAAGCTACTTTACAACTCTGGCTATGACTGTTTCAAAAAGCTTACAGGAGCTCTTTTGCTATAATAAGTCCTGGTGATAACCCTATAACCATTTCTATTTGAGTCAGATGGGAATCATTTTACATGGTAACCCAGCAGAAGGCCTGTGATAGATGCAAATACAGTCTTTCATTTATAGTAAGGCCCATTGTCATTAGAGTAAATGTAATCTATCTGTATGCAAGATCGTGCTCATTGTTACAAACCATGGGCTTCATTTGCCTGAAGAACTGTTGTCATTAGTACAAATGCACCCTTTTGACTATTCAAGCCAGCTTCGTGAAGGCCATCTCCTTCACTGTCTCCCTTCCTATTGCAATAAAAGCTTTAGTCAAGTGTTCTTTCTTGCCTAGTTTTTATTTTTATCATTAATTACTACAGTGTGCTAAGCTAGTACAAAGGCAGGAGGTGAAGACAGCAATGAAGGAAGC
>CM053753.1:10903287-10949949 GCA_028658305.1 Pachyuromys duprasi
CTTACACCCATCAGAATGGCTAAAATAAAAAACTCGAGTGACAACACATGCTGGAGAGGATGTGGAGAGAGAGGAACCCTCCTCCATTGTTAGTGGGAATGCAAACTTGTACAACCATTCTGGAAAACAATGTGGCGCTTTCTTAGACAATTAGGAATAGTGATTCCTCAAGAATCACTATAGCATTCCTAGGCATATATCTAAAAGATGTTCAAGTACACAACAAGGACATTTGCTCAACTATGTTCATAGCTGCTTTATTCGTAATAGCCAAAACCTGGAAACAACACAGATACCCCTTAGTTGAGAAATGGATACAGAAATTGTGGTACTTTTATACAATGGAATACTACTCAGCAATTAAAAAGGAGGAAATCATGAAATTTGCAGGCAAATGGTGGGTTCTAGAAAAAATCATCCTGAGTAAGGTATCCCAAAAGCAAAAAGACACACATGGTATATACTCACTTATATAGACCTGTAAGATAGTATAAACAACCTGGAGAGGACAGGAGCTCCGCAAGGACCAAATATAGCATGGCACAGGGGGTCTTTTATGAGACTGTCTCTCCAATGAAGGACCATATATGGATATAACCTAGAACCCCTGCTTGTATGTAGCAAATGGTAGCCCAATATCCAAGTAGGTACACTAGTAAGGGGAACAGGGACTATTTTGGACATGAACTCAATGGCTGGCTCTTCGACCTCCCCGTCCCCTGAGGGAGGAGCAGCCTTGCTAGGCCACAGAAGAGGACATTGCAACCAGTCCTGATAAGACCTGATAAGCTAGGGTCATATGGACGGGGAGGAGGTCCTCCCCTATCAGTGACCTTGGAAAGGGGCAGGGAGGGGATGAGGGAGGGATGGTGAGATTGGGAGGGAATGAAGGAAAGGGCTACGGCTGGGATACAAATTACATAACTTGTGATTAATATAAAATAAAAATTTAAAAAGAAAACTAAGGAAAAAAAGGGAGCTTTACTACCATGGTCCAAGGTATCTCTTTGGAACCTAAAACATGCAATTTAAAAATATAACATGAAAAAGAATGGTTTCACTATGACATTCTATGCATGGATAATTTGTACTTTGCTATGTTTTCATCTTTTGGTCTCTCTTTCCTCTCCAACTGGTCCCCCCCCCTCCACTAAAGTCCTTATCTGATTTCATGTCATGGTGGAAGGGGGTTCCCAAGGGTACACAGATATATTTAAATATAGTTTTTACATAAAATAGAAAATGTGACCTTTTTCTGAGTCTGGATCATTTCACCCAATTATTGATCTCCAGTCCATCAGTTTCCTTGCATGACACAACTCTGGCTTTTTTATGCTAGAATGCAACCTAATTTTGGACATATGCCATGCTTTCTTTGTCTACTCATCTGTTGATAGACATGTAGGCTGATTTCATAGTTTAGCTATTGTGAATACTGACCCAATAAGTAGAGATACACAGGTATCCTCACTGTGTTATGTGAATTCAGATCCCTTCAGGCACTTACATGGGAAAGATGTAACAATGAATTTTCAATGGTGAAGCACTAGAAATTCTCCTATGACACATTAGGAGAATATACCATATATGTGTTTCATGTGTTCCAGTGGATGGCCCCATACCCATGCACACATGGGAAAAACAAAATACATTTTGCAGTTGAAGAAGAAAGGGATGTGGCTTAAAAGAAAAGGAGGACATGAGATTGGAAGATAAAGAGTGAGATGAGAGTGGGTGTGATCATATTTCATTATATACACATATGAGATTCTTGAACAGGGGAAAAAACACCATCATTTGCAAATGCAATGGTATATGTGTAAAACTAGAAAAGAGTCACCTATATTGAAAGTATTTTTTAAAAATCCTAAAAGCTAGTTGGGAATAAATATTATGCTTTCTCTCAAACCAACAATAGCTCACTAAAAATGTGTTCAAAATTAATGTAGTAACACTATCAAGTAATGTCATAAAAAATAGACCTAATAGAAAAATGGGGCATGTCAGGTCTTAAAGCTTTAGACTGTGGACCTATAAAACTGAAAATATATGCTTCTTTTTTTTGCCTTTTTTTTTTTTAATTTCAGGAAACCCTCAACAGCTTGTGTGTTGAGTTCTAAACACACAGGTGAGCTAAGCAGTTATGAAGGTATAAGCAACAATCATCCATCTTCCTTTGTTCCTGGGTTTCCTTTTGTCTAAGAAAAGATGAGAGACATATAGGTGGCTGTCCCCTCAAGACATTGTTATACCCCTATGGATAGCTGGGGTGTGGGTCATGGTCTCATTCCACATAGCCGAGACTAAAGTGAATCGTATAATCAACTCCATTCCTTTGAGACTAGGATAACTCATAGAAACCTGTATTTGAGTACCACTGCCAACATGGCACAGCAGAAACCATCTCAGTTGCTGTGTAGGGGTGAAAAAGATGATGTCACTCCTCACCATGGATCATATGTGCTCAGATATAGAGTTACCTTGACACCTAGTCATCAGCACAAGTGTCATGTTCTTCCAGATACCTCTTTGGCTCTCACACCCCTAATCTAGTTCTGTGGCAGCATATAAAGATTAATGATACCTAACAGCTAATGTTATCAGTGCTTATCAGTGTACTTGGAAAACAGCATGTGATTAACAGTCTTTGCTGTAGTAATTGTTATGGGCAATGATTTTGATAGGTAAAGTAAATATAATAATTACTTTATTTCCATCCCATAGATGAAGAAACGGGCTCAAAGAAAGGAGTTGTTCCCAGGGATCACCAGAAGACAGACTAACACCTGGAACACAGTTGATTTTAATGGAATAGCTGAGAGTTAACAAGAGGAGAAAACAGAGTGAGGTTACTGTCACGCAAGCCTCGGTAACGTAACATGAAATGTAGTTATGTCTATTAGTAGGAAATAACTTGAGTTAGGGCCTTGGATGGAAAAGATGGTTCTCTCAAAATCCAAGGTAGCTCCTGTTAAGTCAAGAGGACAAGTTGGCCTCCAGACCCAAGGGAAGGTATCATACATGCCAACCAGAGAGGTTTTGTTCCACAGTACTAAGCTATGTCCCTATCTGGTTCTCTGACTTCTTAGAGACCATATTTGCCTTGAAAGAATGGATGCAGATGTTACTAAATGTGGATAACTCCATACACTAGAAATTTTCCAGAAATCTTCTATGGATATCTTTATGTTTAACCTAGACTTTAAATCTTGGGACAGTTAAAGGGTGAGGTGAAGAAGAAAGGTCAGGGGGGCAAGCACTTTCTGCGTAATTTAAAAGGTCCTTCCACAATGAGTCACATGGCCACCATTTAAAAATGAAGAAACCGGACAAGGTGAGAAAAAAAGTAAGTATCTGTTTCACGGTGAAGGCCAATGTTGGCAGTAGCTGCCTTGAATGAATGTTCACGGAGACATTCAGGATGTATTAATGATTATAGAAAAGAGTTTGGGACCCATGGGGGAGATGGGATGACTGGGGATGTTTTTAATTCTGATACAAAGAAATTTGGTTGAAAGGGAGTTTCAGGATCTTACAGATCAGAAAGATCATCAGGATAGAGGCTAAAAGATGTGAGATTTCATCTTTTTCATCTAAGTGCTTGATCAAAATTCACAAATGGCCAGCCTGTATTGCAGGCAGTTCTTATCATTCCATCTCCCATCCGTATACATTTCTACACACTTCTCTTTGCCCCGGGGCTCCCCTGGGTACCAGTTGGTGTAGTTCACAGAAGCCCCATCCAGGTAGTGGAAGACTCCAGAATTATCCTCTTCAATCACACCCAAGTAGGTATACATGTTGTACTTTTTCGCTATGCTTGAGATGGCCTCGTTCTCCTCTGGACTTCTTGGGGCAGCAATGTTGCCGCCTGCTCTGGTACACGTCTCTTTAATGGTATCAAAGCTGACTGACTGTCCATTGGTGGAGAAGACTTTCTCTCCCACTCTCAGCATGGATCCTTGCAAGCTGAGGACTAAGCACAGAATCCTGGATTAGGCTACTGACCCTGTTTTTCCACCTACTCCACTGACTTAGGCTCTTGCTCTTAAGCTTTCTCCACAATCTCTCCATCTCTGCTTTTTCCCCTTCCTCTTCCAGGCCTAGTTTTAAAATTCATCTCTCTGTTTTCATCCACCTAACAATTACTTATTGCCAGAATCTGCAGTTGCATGCTTTCCAATGATATTGGGAGTAAATCCTTTCTCTAAGGCCCCATGTCCACACTTATTTGATAGGCGTTTAGTTTCTGGATCCTGGTACTGACGGTTATAAGGAAGCACTGAGAGGTCTGTGCTTGGTGAGACACCAAGCAGTCCCCTTACCTCCCATAATTTGCAGAATCTGATGTTTGATCTCGTAGAGTTCAGCCAGGAGCTCCTCATCCAAGTAAGCTGGAAACCCTGTGGAGACCACACACATCCAGGATGGGGAAATCCAGCAAAGAGCTCCACTAATCACATGTTCTGCGAGCTGAAAGGCTGGAATTCTGTCACCTAATGCCATGCCCAGAGCCTAGGATGTAGTTTCAATGGCCCAGAAGCAGAGCTTCCATGCTCCTATACAGCCATCTCTTAATGTAGCCTCGAGCCTGCTCAGCTTTCCTGCTCTACTTTCCTGTATCCCTTGACTGGCCCTTCATGCCCATGTATATGTTTTTCTGGCTTATGAAAAGGATCCACTGTATACAACAATGATGACTCTGAACTTTCCTGATAGGCCACCATTATTTGATCCATACCTAGAGCTACTGTCAGTGTGTGGGAGTCGGGATCACATTCTCTTCCTGGATTCTGGATCCATATAACCTGGTCTAGTTTTCAGGATGCCCCAGCACTAAGAAAGACCACTAGGCCTCCCACTGTCACTCCTCTTCTTTCTTCTACAGGGTACCATGCATCTCTCCATCACTAGGCATGATGCATGTCAGTCTCTGAAATCTGCTATTCGAACCCCTATAGTTTCTCTCAACTTCATATTTTCTTACTTAGACTTAGCAGTGTGCCTTGCACCCTTCCTTCCATCCCTCATGTGGCTAGCATGCTGCTCCTCATCACCACTTCACTAGCCCCAGCCCTGCTCACCTGGAAGGCCCCTCTCTCCGGGCTCTCCCTTGTCTCCACGTTCTCCAGGTGCACCAGGGGCTCCAGGCATCCCATCACGCCCAGGAGGACCTGTCATTCCTCCAGGAGGGCCCATAGGACCTACAGAGTGAAGAAGAGGATATAGACATGTGGACTTCCATTAGCATGTAGGTGACTCACTTCTCTCTCCACCAGAACTTTGAAGATACATGATCCAGCCTTAGGACTCTAAAGTCTCATCAGCTAGAGCCCTAGACAGATGGTTCTCCTGAAAGCAGGTCCCCATTCCTGAGCTAAGAATGGCTTCTCCCACACAGTACCTGGAGGTCCAGGGTCTCCTTTGACACCATCTCTTCCATCTCTGCCAGGTAGGCCATGGTTTCCAGGAGTGCCAGGGATACCGGGACTTCCAGCGCACACTTCTGTCCCATTGCACTTGACACCAGCAATAACAGTCAAGAAGACGGTGAAGGCCAAAGAGCACAGTGACATGGCTACTGCACCGGTGGCTTCTCCTGCAGAAGAGAAGGGACACCAGCCCATCTACTGCATTAGCAGAGCTCTCTTCTGACCCCCATTTTTGGGTACTTGGCAGGACCCAGGAACACAGAGGAGCATGACAGACAAGGACAGCCAAGAATACCAAGGCTCAAACTATCCCATTAGAAATCCCCAGCACCATCTGGTATGTAACACAACCACACTCTAGCCCTTCAGCTTCCGTTAATGTGATCCCTAAACAGAAGAGGAGCGATTGTGTGAGTCAGAGGCCTGAGTCCTTGGGAGATTCTTTTCTGTTATAACCTCACTGTGTAGCCCCCAGGGAACTCACTGTATCTCTCTGATCTTACTAAACCTTCAGTGCTCTGTAAACAATCCTAATAGGGAGGTCTGTGGTCACCAGTTTACTCCATCTGTCCCTCAATGTTTTAAGTTACTCTGTTTTGGGTTCTTGTGGATCAGAGAGCCAAGGCTAGACAGAGATGAGCAGGTTTCACACTCCTGCCCTGGGTAGCTCAGTATCCAAGTGGGTTCCCTATTAAGGGGAACAGGGTCTGTCTCTGATCTAAACTCAGTGGCTAGCTCTTTGACTGCCTCCCTTGGATGGGGGAGCAGCCTTGCCAAGCCACAGAAGAGGAGAATGCAGCCAGTTCTGCTGAGACCAGATAAGCTAGGGTCAGAAGAAAGGGGAGGAGGACCTCCCTTATCCTTGGACTTGGAGAGGGGCATAGGAGGAGATGAGAGAGGGAGGGTAGGGTTGAGAGGGGAGGAGGGAGGGGCTACAGCTGGGATACAAAGTAAATAAACTGTAATTAATATAAAAATAAAAATTTAATCAAAAATTGTAATTAATAAAAAGAAAAAAAATGTCAGTGGCAAGCTGTAGCTTCCTGCCTAGTCAACCCTTAACTAACTGTGAGGACCTTACTGCCAGAAACCCGGGGACTGGTGGCTAAGCTCACCTGCACACAGAGCTTGCAGACTGTGTGGCTATATGCCTCCACGTCAGAGTACACAGGTGGACAGCATCATTTATAGACACAAGCTTTCCCCACCCTCAGAGGCCCTATCACAAAGGAGGGCCTGGCAGGAAGCAGCCATCTTGTTTACACAGCTTAGTTTCCTCCTGTGCACTTAACAAGAAGAGCACTTAGAAATCCTTGAGGGCAGCAGAGAATCTGCAGAAGGCAAGCTCCGGGTGTGTGCGAAGGGAATCTTTCTCTTGTCAAAGCCGCCCCTCTATTCTGAATCAACACTCTGGGCTAGCATTACAAAATGAAAGTCTTTACCCAAGTTCTGATGAAGATCCACGACAACTCAAAAAGGAACCAAACCACCAGAAGGAACCAGATACACAAGCATGACCAAAAATAAGAAAAAAAAAATCTATCAGTTAATTCCAGCTACTCCCTCACCAATGGCCATAGAAAAGAAAGCAGAGGGGAAATTATAAAATTCTAATGTTGACAATTAATAAAAGTAACAAAAATTTTTTAAAAAAGGAGATTAAATAAAGGAGGCTCAGGGAAAAGAAAAAAATAAAGAAGCAAGGTTAAATACAAGGGAGAAAGAGGAGAAAGAAAACAGAGCAAGACACACACAAAGAAAACCTGCTTATAAAATAAAAGCACAGAATCAGATGAAGGAAAGAAGAAGAATCAAAGAATTAAAAAATAAATTTCTCAGAATAAAAAAAAGTGCAAAGCAGGGGCTGAGGAGATGGCTCAGTAAGGAAAGTGTGAGGGCTGGAGATTGCATCCTGAGAACAAGGTAAAGCAGGGCTCAGTGGCACTCTGTAGTCCCAGCTGTCCTTGGTCCAGATGGGAAGAGGATATAAGAGTACCTGAAGCTCACTCATCATCACGACTGGAGTGCACTGGCAATCCAGGCCCTGTATGAAGCAAGGCGGAGGTGACTACTGACACCCAAGGTTCTCCTCTGGCCTCCACATATGTTCAGTGCCACACGCATGTCCGTATTCACACACATGCAAAGAAGATAAGCCAACATCCATTTACACATTGAAAGATCCAACAGCACTGTCAGCCATGGAAATATAAAGCAACACTGTAATAGGGTACCACTCCGATGACTGGAACTAACAAGCAAAAGAAACAGGAGCAAGTGCTGAGCACACAAAGAAAGTGGAAATCTCAGATTAAATGAAATCACTGATTAAATGAAAAATAGTACAGCGATTTTGGAAGACACCTTGGGAGCTCCTCAAAATATTAAACAAAAAATTGTTCTTATGATGCAATTCAATTCGTAGCTTTTTACCTAAAATAATTGGAAGCAGGAATTCCAAAACTTGTGCACAGCTGTTCAGATCAAAAGATACAAACAGCCCTGATGGTTTTTTTTCATGCCTCAGTAATGAGCAAATAAAATGTAACTGCACATTATTTAGCCATAAGAAAGGACGAAAGTTAAGGTTATATGCTATGGTAGAGATAAACCTTGAAAGCATTTAGCTAAATGAAAGGTACAAAATATATTGAATTATCCTAATTATATTAAATGCGTAGAGTAGGCAAAATGTCAAGATAAAAAGTAAATAGTCACCTCTAGCAGGTGAGAGAGAGAGAGAAACTGAGAGTGACTGCTTTATACAGGGTTTCTTTGGAGGAATGATAAAAATATCATGGAATTAGATAATGGTACTGATACAATATGTAAGGCCATTGACTTACACACTTGCAAGTGATGGAGTTTATAAAATGTATATTAATTCATTTTTTATTTCTATAACAAAATACTTGATCCCAGACAACACATTTAGAAAGGCATTTGTTTATCTTGGGCAAGATCTTACCTATTGTGGCAACTCATACATATAATTCTAGTCCCTGGAAAGCCGACAGGATAGCTACATGGGAGTTCAAGAAAATCCTGGACCACAAAATAAGATCCTGTATCAAAAAGCAAGCAAGCAAGCAAAGAACCCACAAACAAAAACTTATCAGCAACTTCCTTAGATGTCAATGGACTAAACATTTCTGTTAAAAATAAATGAGCCTGGTGGCATAGACCTATAACACTAGCTATCCAGGAGTCTGAGGCAAGACGATTGCCTGAGCTAAAGAGTGAATTCAAGGTCAGCCTAGACAACCAAGTGAGAGAGTATCTGAAAAAAAAAAAGAAAGAAAGAAAAGTGAAAAGGGCTATCAGTCTGTGGTAGATCACCTACCTACATGGCCACCTCCAGAGAAAGTAAAAACCAAGCAGAGAGTCACTGCATCCTTTGATGTTCTTCCCAATAGTAAGAGAGTGGCACTGTGTGTATCACAGGGTCGCCAGCAACCCTCAGGTCAACTGTGGTCAAGGTGGACAAGGCAGTGCTGGACAGGAGGCCACGGTATCTGCCACAAGGGGGGGGGATATGGGCTGGTGTCTTTAAGCAGCCCCTGAGAGGGTTGTTTTCTGGTTCTCCTCCACTTTAGACCCTCAGGCAACTGTTATAAGAGCAGTAGAGGCATCTCTAACACTGGAGGGGTGGGAAGTCATTCTCCTGCCTCTCCCATCACAACGACCAGGCTTTTACACTCAAAGCAGGTCAGGGGGAAGACGGAACATACACGTACAGAATTTACCTACACAACTTAACTGGGCTCTGTAACTTGTTACCTGGCAACAGGCCTCAATCATTACATTTGTAAAATAAATGACTATATTCGTAAAATAAAGATAGTTCTTAGCTGACTGATGCTGCAGGCGTTGCATAAAATCACATTCTTGTATTTGCTCCTATTCTTTAAAAAAAAAGGTGGGGGGGCTCTTTTCGACAGAGTAGAAAAACGAAGCACTATATGGGACAGGAAGGTTCTGGGGCACTGGTACACTAAGGCCTCCAGGAGCCTTAGGAAAGTAATACATCAATTACAAGGCTTTGTTGTCTCTCCTGGAATGAGTAGAACTTTCCAAAGGGAACCTTTCAGGGGTGTTGCATGGGTCTGCTCTGCCCTCTGCTGGCTTCAAGGGAAAATGCAGCCAACTGAAGGGCTGTGCAGACAAATATTAAAATAGAGTGTGCGTCTTCCTCAGGTTCCACCATTCATAGAGGGCTTCTTTGACTCCTGAGACCTAACATGACAGGAGAGATGAGATTACTTCACTAAGCCTTCCTACGAATTTCTCTCCCACTTCAAGCACCCCATGACCTGGTCTGGGAGGCAGAATCTTTGTTCCTGTATGTCTCCTTTTAGTCCGGGTTCTTCTGGCTGCCTGTCCATCCCTGTTCCCCATAGAAGGCAGATCAGTGCTGTACACCTGGAGAAGCCCAATGGAAGCACTATCCACCCTGGAGTGCCCGTGAAGTATTTGGTACTAACTATACCCTTTGCATCTTCTACATCTGTCTCTCACTCACCTCCCAGCAGGATCTGTTTTTAATCACTGTAACATATGAGGAAACTGAGTCAGCTCTGTGACTTTCCAGAGGTGACACAGCCTGCAAGTTCTGAAGCCTGGCTCAGACTTCATCTTGGTTGGCCTCTGAAGCTCTATTTAGGCTTTCCTGAAGACTCCAGTGCAGGCCTTGTGCACAATAACCAAAGCCATGAGCCAAGCTCAGATAGGCCTTCCAATCTACAGGGTAGATCCAGCCTAGGCCTCAGCTCCCAAGATTGTCCTCCATATCACTCAGAAACTCTGGCCTTACTCATTTATTATCCATGGTGATCTCGGTTCAGCCAAGCTACTGAGCACAACAACGACTTTGCAGCCTTGGCCCTGAGGTTGCAGACCTCAAACTAGATACAGACTGTCCCCAAAGCCTTCAGCTTGTGAACTGTGAGGGTGGTGATGGTTTTGAGGAGGGCTCTTGTGGCCCCAGATGCTCTGAAGAGGTCAAGATGGACTGAGGAACTCAAGAGCCTACTTACCTTCTTCTTCCATGAGAAGCTGAGCTCAACCCTGCCATGGCCAGTGCCCTGGTGGCCAGGTGGTAACAAACATGCTCAAGCCAGACCAGCAGGGTTCCCCTGGGCCCTTGTTCCATACACATTTGTGAGCTCCACAAACTCAACCTAATAGAATCATGATTTAATCAAATTATGGCAGGCTACAAAGAGCCGTCTCTATTCTTTTCACTAAGCCACATGAAAGCACAAGCTTAAAATGTTCTGACATTTTAAACACCTCTGGATGAGCTGATCCCAGATAGTGACATCATATTCAGGAACAATGAGCTGTGTCATCTAGTTAAAACTAATGATTCTTATGTTCTAGAAATCATACTGTGGATAAGTTAAATGGTCACAATGTGACAAATACTGTAAGTTTATAATAGTGCTGGGAAGCAATTTGAGAAAAAAGTGTATTTTGGTTTCAAAATATTTTTAACTTGTTTTTTATTTATTACAGTTTGTATTTCACTTTGTATCCCAGCTGTAGCCCCCTCCCTTGTCCCATGCCAACCCTTCCCTTCCTCCCTCTTCTCCTCCCATGCCCCTCCTCAAGTCCACTGATAGGGGAGGTCCTCCTCCCCTTCCACCTGACCCTAGTCTATCAAGTCTCACCAGGATTCTCTTTCATGGTCTTCCTCTGTGGCTTGGTCAGACTGCTCCCCCCTCAAGGGGAGGTGATCCAAGGGCCAGCCACTGAGTTCATGTCAGAGGCAGCTCCTGTTCCCCTTACTAGGAAACCCACTTGGAGATTGAGCTGCCATGGGCTACATCTGTGTAGGGGGTCTATGTCCTCTCCATGCATGGTCCTTAGTTGGAGTATTAGTCTCAGATAAGACCCCTGGGCCAAGATATTTTGGTTCTGTTGCTCTCCTTGTGGAGCTCCTGTCCCTTCCAGGTCATTCTATCTCCCCCTTCTTTCATAAGATTCCTTGCACTCTGCCCAAAGTTTGCCTATGAAACAACATCTGCTTTGATACCCTGCTGGGTATGTATCCAAAATATGCTCAAGTACACAACAAGGACATTTGCTCAACCATGTTCATAGCAGCTTTATTTGTAATAGCCAGAATCTGGAAAAACCCAGATGTCCTTCAATTGAGGAATGGATACAGAAACTGTGGTACATTTACACAATGGAATACTACTCAGCAATTAAAAACAAGGAAATCATGAAATGTGCAGGCAAATGGTGGGTTCTAGAAAAGATCTTCCTGAGTGAGGTATCCCAGAAGCAGAAAGACACACATGGTATATGCTCACTTATAAGTGGATATTGTCCATATAATGTAGGATAATCATTCTAAAATCTGTACACCTAAAGAAGCTAAGCAAGAAGGAGGACCCTGGATAAGATGCTCAGTTCTCATTCAGCAAGACATCAGAAGAGGGAGAAAACAGGGAACGGGACAGGAGCCTACACAGAAGGCCTCTGAAAGACTCAAAATATTTTTTAACTAAAAACATCTACTGATAATTCATAACACATGTTGGCAAGAAAGTGAGATGTTATTCAGAACCTCACATAAAGTGGTGATTTGGCCCAGTAAGACATTCCTAGACTTCACATCACCAAACTCATACCAGTATTTCTCGTAGTCTTGGCTTTCAAAGATAACCAACCCCTGAGTCTCCTCCTCCCATGCTGGCTGTCCCCTACCAACTTCCTTTGCTTCTTCTATGGTGCTGCTTGTTTGTTGTTGTTGTTGTGTTTGGGGTTTGGTTTGGTTTGGTTTTGTTTTTTGGTTTGGGTTTTCTGTTGGTGGTGGTGGTGGGTTTTGTTGGTTTGAGGGGGTGGTTGGTTGGTTGGTTGGTTGGTTTTTCTATTGTTGTTTTGGGTTTTATTTTTTGGTTTGGGTTTTCTGTTGTTGTTGGTGGTGGTGGGTTTTGTTGGTTTGAGGGGGTGGTTGCCTGGTTGGTTGGTTGGTTGGTTGGTTGGTTGGTTGGTTGGTTGGTTTTTCTATTGTTGTTTTGGGTTTTATTTTTTGGTTTGGGTTTGGATTTTTGTTTTGTTTTGTTGTCAACTCGGGAAGAGAGAATGTCAGATGGGAAAATGACTCCATCTGATTGTCCATAGGCAAGCTTGTGGGTATTTTCTTCATTGCCTATAGGCAAGCCTTTGGGTATTCTTGACTAATAATTGCTGTGGGAGGTCCCGGCCCACTAGAGGTGGTGTCACTTCTGAACTGTCCTAGATTGTATAAGAAAGCAGGCTGTGCCAGCCATGAGGAACAACAAGCCAGTGAGTGGTGACCCTGCATGGCTTCAGTTCCTTTTTCCATGTTCCTATCCCTTTCCTTTGAGAATTCCATGGCTCAAAAGTATATTCTCTTTACTTTCTTTTTGCTGTGTCTTTGTGTGTGGATTGTGAGTATGCATGTCATTTTGTGTGTGAGTACATATGCACACACATATGGAAGCTGACATTAGGAATCTTCCATGATCACTCTCAACCTTATTTCTTAAGGCAAGGTCTCTCAACTGAACCCAGAACTTGTTGGTATGGTCCAGCTAGCCACCTTGCTCTGGGGTATACCCTGCCCCCACCTTCTGAGTGATTAAATTATAGGTGGACTGCCACACCTACCCAAAATTAACCTGGGTTCTGGGGACCTGAACTCTAGTCCTTATTATTGCAGCTTGCATAGCAAACACCTTATCTGCTGAGCCAACTTCCTTTCCCTTCCATCTCTCTTCGTTTATTGTTTGAGAATGGAATACATGCATGTAATACATCAGAAACTGACTCTATCCTCGGACAGCATCACCAATTGCCAAAAGCTCCTCAGCAGGTTGCAGAACTTCATGATCCCTTCTCTCTTCATTTTCTTACTTTTTGTAATGGTTTTCCCTTTTCCAATCATAAACCTCCCTCTCACAATCAGGTGTTCCCAGTTGTTTCATAGGGTCTTGATGCTCACATGAGTTCCTGCAGAATGTGTGTCACTTTTCTGTGAGGTAACTATCTCCTAGACTCTAGGGACCAGAGGCTGCTGGATATAGAGCCAGCAATACCCAAGGCCTGAGGCCACCTATCTTTGGCTGTTGCTTCTCTTGTCTCCTCTCTGCAACAGGTCTGAGTCTTAGTTGTATCCCAGTCCTTCCTGGCACTGAGGTACTTGGAATAAGAGGCCATATAGACCTGCCCTCCACCTGCATGTGAGTACATGTAACAAAATTGACTCCTTTCCCAATAACTCATCCCAGGGAACTGCATAGGTCCCAGCTCTCCACCTACTTCCATACAACGCCAGGGTTTTATGGCTGCAAGAGGAATTACTAAGAATATCTACCTCAGAGAGACATGGAGCAACTATAGTAACTCAGTGATAATACAGGAGGTGGTAGGTGAGAAAATATTAGTTTACAGGGTTTGGAGGAGATCCCATACAGGTCAGAGTTGGGGTAATCCTAAAAAAAGCACCCAGGTTTTCTGGGGGTAGGAGGATCAGAAGTGCTTCACAATAAAGCAGCTCAGGTTCTGCAGACAAAACAAAAAGCAAAACCAAGCGTAGTTGGACCATAGAGATCATTTAATGGATTTAATGGATTGTACTTGCTGTACAAGCATTATGACTTAAGTTCAAATCCTTAGCACTCATCTAAAAAATTGTGTGTGTCCATGTACACACCTGGAACTCTAACAGAGTGGTGGTGAGGGATGAAGACAAGAGAATCACTAGGGCTTGCTGGCCACCAGCCTAGCTCCAGGTTCAGTAAGAGATTCTGTCTCAAGGGAATAAGGAAGAATATGATGGTGTAGGATACCCAGTATCCCAGTGTCCTCCCTTTGACATGTGCACACGCACGCACGCGCACACACACACACGCACACACACCATAAACTGTAAGCACAGAGTCGTTGCTCCTTAAGTGTTTATTCACCATACTTTCAGGTAATATTAACAAATAATGGCTTTGTTTTGTATGAAATGTTGAGGGGGAAAAAAGAGTCTCACTACTCTTACAGTTAGGAGAAGTGTACCATTCTGAATTTTTACTTAGATATAGTCTAAGTGACAGGAACACGGCCATCTGTACACCCTCCTTCCCTGTGCTGTGAGGAACCTGGCTCCCTGGTAGCTGGAACCCTATGGAGAGACCCAAGCTTCTATGTCACACACAGCTCCAGGATTTGTTGGTCATTAGAACTTTGCCCTCTGCTATTTTTCTCACCGTGGTGGAAAAGAAAAATCTGGGGTCTTTGTGGTCCAGTCAAGGCACAGATGCAAGGTGTCTACCCCTTGATGGTGCTGCCCAGCCCTTCTTCTAGCCAGAGCCATGGCTATAAGCCACATCCCTTCCTGAACCAGTGTCCTTGGAAGCTGGGGAGGCAGTATAATATGAGGAGGCATTGGACAACTATGGACAGGTTGGGTAGGTGGTGCCAATTATGATGGAACATCATAGGAACATGTGGTCCCCAGGACCCTGGTGGAAAGATTTCTCTGCAAAGGCCAGCTGGTAAAAGTCAGTTCTCATGAGGTCCTGGGCAACTTGTCCATTTCTAGGAGGCTGGCTCTGCACCTCTATCAGCAGCGTTTAGACTGCATAACCATGAGGGTCCGGGGAGGAGAAAGCGTTTCAGGGTGCAGGGTCCCCAATTCAGAGGCTGGTTGCCTGTGCTGGAACAAGCCTCTCCTCTGTAAGGAGAGGATACATGGGCTGTCTATGATTAGACCCCATGACCATAGGACTCACACACCTGCCTTTGAGTTATGGAGGCTAGGACTCAGAAGCTTCTTGGTTCTAGACTCCAGCCCAGCTTGATAGGCCAAGACACCCCACTTGCCTTGAAACACCTTCCAGAACAAATGAGACACATTTGTTTCCATCTTGACTTTAAGCACTTTCCTGGGCTCACCAAGAGCCACTAGGTCCATGTCCTAATTTCCAGGAAGCCCAGGCCTTAAATAAGAGGCCACAGCCTTGAATCAATCCACTTGGTCATCACACTAGTCAACATCTTGTTTGGGTTACAGATGTAAGGGTTATAGAGTCAAAACTCCTAGATCCATTTCTTGGCTCTGATACATGAGGCTGTGGAAACCTATGAGAGCTTCAAAGACTCTGTGCTTCAGTTTCCACACCTGTTAATGTGGATAATAAAGATGCTGCCTTATTGTGTTGTGATGAAAGACACAAAACTCAGTCTCTCACACCGTACAAATGCTCAGAGGATATTGACCGTATTATATGGGGCAGATGCCAAGTTTCAGAGGATCCTTGAGAAAGTCGTGTCTTGAGATCTCTGGCTGCAAGTATGAAGGGGAAGCTAGAGGTTTGTGGGTGGAGGAAGAGACAGCCTAGTCATGTTCAGACTGTGGGAGGTGGTAAGGGAGGAACTTTAAGTTGACACGGGTGACTTTTTCACAAAATCAACATTGCCGTAATCTGAGGGACAGGCAGGAACACTGACTATCCTTGCAAGGAAATCAGATGATCTGGGTCATTCATAAGATGTTTGCAGATTGCTGGATAAGGGAAAATTAGAAGCTGGCTTTACGAAGAATAGGAGCAGGGAGGGCACTCTGGGAGAGGCTAGGACACCACAGAGTTGAGATCCTCAAGGAAAGGTGAGTATGGGACAAAGCCAAACCCCCCACCAGCTCTAAAACACAAGCTTCTTAGGGACCTCCCAGGGAAACTCGCTTCTCCCGAAATGGCCGTAGCATGCAGTCTTCTGGTAAATGGGCTTTTTCAGGTCCAAGTCCCTGCACAGTTGGGGGAAGCAAAGATCATTTTTAAATGGGAGGTATAGAAGTCTCTAGGGGTGGTTTTAGGAGGGGCTTTTCCTCCCACACCTACATCCTATCTATAGCACAGCCCTATTCTGTTTAGGTTAAAAAGTGGAGGCTCCAAGGTCAGAGACAGCTGAGCACTAACATACCAGGACCAGGATGTGAACTCTACTTGAGGTTCTCTGTTCTACTCTACTGGTTTTGCCAAGGCCAGTATTCTCACAACTAAGATCCAGAGAATAGGGATGCCATAAGAGTAGTAGGAATGGATTTGCCTCCTGGATTCCTAGTCATCTGGCCTGAGATGCTCTAGCTGCTCAAACATGGACTCACCAGTGCTACTCTCTGCTGGGTCTCCTTCTGCTTTAAAAAAGACACCCTAAGTTGGAGCCATATACTGTTCTATAAGGCCAGGCACTGTGCAGGGGCCAGGCACTTGAGACCCTCCTGTTTTAAGTAGGATAAAAAGCCCTTTCTGCTCAGGAATCTACCTGAGTATAGGAGCAGCATAATGGCACTTTTACCTGACAATAACACCTGGCCGAAGGTCAAAGTTCCTGTTTACCACCTCTAGCAGCTCCCGCTCGGTCTTCTTGGAGGTCCCATAGGTGAAGATGGAAATGGACAGTGGTTCTGCCACACCAATAGCATAGGACACCTTTGAGAAAGATCTGGCTCAGGGACTGAGGCCCTCACAGAGACTTTACAGAGCAGAGGAAGCAAGGATCACACTTCTGCCAACAGGACCCCTACATCTACTGCCTGGCAGCCCTTCTGTCTTCAGGTGCACTCTCTCCTTCCCTAGTTTGCAGGGCTCTTGCCACACTAGCCAATGCAATATATGCAGAGCGGGTGGGGGCAACCTACCTGAACGAGTACTCGCCGGCAGAGCCCAGCCTTTACCAGGGATTTGGCCACCCAGCGGGCAGCGTAAGCTGCTGAGCGGTCCACCTTGGTGTAGTCCTTTCCAGAGAAGGCACCACCACCATGAGCACCCCAGCCTCCATATGTGTCCACAATAATCTTGCGGCCTGTGACACCTGCATCCCCCTGCAGAAGGAAGCAAACAGAAAAGAGGTGAGAACCAGTGATGCCAAATGCCGAATGATGGGCAGAAGCTCTCAGAGTCAGCTGTGGCCATCCTGAAAGGCCCCTTTTAATCAGGCAGAAACCACAAGTTCTCTTGCCCTGGTCCTGCCATTGCCCAGCTATAATCAGGCAACCTGCCATGCCTCATTGGGAAGTCCAGGAGATGGGCCAGGGCTTATCCGGATTTGCTTTTGAGCCCATTATTAAGACGTTGTGCACCTGTGGCAGGAATTGTACTGCAGTAAGTACACCCCCAGGCTGTGGTCCTGGCCAGTACAACCATGTTGCTCCATTCATAAGTGTGCTATGTGCAACAGCAGTTCAGAAAACACCTCAAAATGGAGCTAAAGTTAACAATTTTGGGATAATCCAGTTTTTCCAATCCTATTTAGAGATCCATACTTCACACTTACTTATGTAGACTTTGAGACATCCTTCTAGAAAACAGGACTTTAACCTTCTTTCTTCCTGATACCAACACTATTTGATCACAAAAACTTTTATTGGTGACAACTCCCTTAGATCTGCTGATCCCGGCCTCCCAAGTCCTGTGTACATATAGGAGACAGAGGAAACAGCTGCATCTGCTTTTATAAAACTCCATCTCTGCAATCCTACCAATAATAGGGGGACACCTCCATAGCAAATATCTAGCAAGTACTGCCTGGGAAAGTCATGAGCAGACACTACATGAGCAGACTACTGCCATGAGCAAACACTACAGAGATGACAGAGTGCCAACCAAGTAAGGAGAGGTGATGGTTGCTATGGGCAGACATTATGGCATTTGGAATAGCTGGGTGGGAGGGTTTGATAGCACTAAATGGGAGACACCTGTGGACATAGCCCCCTTTTCACATACTGACAGAGTGTCTTCAGTCCAAGCCACAGTTCATTGAGCACATTTCGTTGATGGTAAGACACTGTTGAGCTGCTCAGAACTATATCCTGTCATCTGTGTACTCTGAAACACAAGCAAGACCCAGCAACAGGCTCTTATCCAGAGACAAATGCGCACCTGGGGACCTCCAATGACGAACCGCCCACTTGGCTGCAGGTGGTAGATGGTATCTTCATCCAGGTACTTGGCAGGCACCACCGCTTTGATCACCTGCTCCTTCAGGGCCTCTCGCATGGCCTCCAGTGTTATGTCTTCATTGTGTTGCACAGAGATGACGATGGTGTGGATGCGCACAGGGATAACCGCACCGTTATCCTGCATGTACTGAACTGTTACCTGTCCGTTGGGAGAGAGATTGTGAGGCCCAGGCCCAAGTGGAGGGCCCATGATTGCCACACCCAGATCCTCAGGAGGCAGGCTGAGCTCCTGAGGGACGAAGAGTGTCCCTTTGTCCTTCGAGGCTCTTCAGGGAGTTAATATGACACATTCTTTCATTTGTTATTGTGCTCAATACTGTGGATGGCAGCATAAGGCACATTTATGTGGCACTGTCTTTCATCTTTGATGACCAAGCTCCTCTCCTTATATCCCAGAGACTTCTGGTACCAATGACCCTCTCTGGCCAAAACCTTCTTAGCACTTCCCATGGAATTCCCCTACTTCTATTAGGGGATGCAGGAACTTACAAGATGCCCATCACTGGCAGAGACAAGGGTACCTTGGTCCTAGATGTGAAGGACCAAGAAGGATCTTTAGCCAAGGCTATATTTGTTGGCATACAGAGCATCTGAGGCAGAAAAAAGTGGCCCTCCATCCTCAGTGAATGACCTTGGAAATGCATTGGGACCAGCAGATTTTGCCAGATGAAAGAGACTCTAGTCAGGACAGTTAAGGTAGAAGGACAGAAAGCTCTGAATCCACATTGTCTTGGTGCTTTGCCAAAAGAAGGTAAAGTATTGTGTACTTGGGTAAAGGTCAGGATCCTGTTTACAAGGTCCTGGCAGGGCAAGTCATGGAGACACCTCAAACATTTACCTTCACCATGTCCAGTTCTGTTCCCATCCTGTATATTACCAATTAAAATCTAAGATATCACAGTGAGAGAGGTATTCTGACCTCCACTTTACAAATGACACAAACTGAGAGATCAGAACTTGTCTGGCATCACAAGAGCCAGATCTTGCTCAGGCAAAACCAAACCTTGTCACTTTTACTATAGCACAGACAAAATGTTCTCTCTAGAGATTCAGTCCTCCCATGACATGTCACTAGTCACAGATACATGTATCTCAGGTAGCAAGAAAAAGCAAGTAGGTCCCCATGGGTTTGCAGAATAGAAGGATTGGGGGGGGGGGTGGCAGCAGATGAGGATGGTCAAGAAAGCAGAAATCAATGAACAAGCTTTCCATGATAGAAGCTGTGCCAAAGACGGGTAGCCATTGATGCCCATTCTATAAACAACAAAGCTTAGGTTCCAGAATGCAAAAGCCTTGGGCATAATCACATACAAGAGCTGAGGTTTGACCTAGAGACTTATAACCAAGGCTCTGTCTGGCAGAAAATTGTTCCTTGAGGCCA
This sequence comes from Pachyuromys duprasi, assembly GCA_028658305.1. Lineage (NCBI taxonomy): Eukaryota > Metazoa > Chordata > Mammalia > Rodentia > Muridae > Pachyuromys > Pachyuromys duprasi. Next base: position 10,923,086 of record CM053753.1, read on the forward strand.
TGAACCACATGCTGGGCTACTGGGTTCATGGTGCCTGAAACAATATATACATATTAGAATAGTATCTGCAGAGCTTAGGGATATGAGATGCTTTTAGCAGTGTGCCTCTGCCAAATACCTATGTAGAGGTCTTGCTGACAGACAAGGTGGCATAGAATAGTTTTCTAACCTAGGGCCCAATTAGGACCCTGCAGCAAGCAGTGCCTTGCTGGGGCTGTGCTGAAATAAGGTCTCTGCCTGTCCAAGGCATCTTAGGCAGCCATCCAAAGCCATCTATCACTTTTCAGTCTTTCAGCTAAGATCAAGGATAGCCAATGGGGTACATATCAATATTCTGCCCTATGTCCTGCTGATTGATAAAGCAACAGAGAGACATAAAAAGGAAGAGAAGGGAAACGCCCTGGCCACCTACCATCTGACCTTACTGAGATAAGGGGGTGAACAATCTTTGAGGCTTAACCTTAAATCCTGCACTATCCACACATGGGAATTATTCACACATAGGACTCCACAAGGGGGAGCTAGACTAGGATAAGGGGACTCCCAAAGGAGACTCTTGGTAGGCTCTAGGATCAGAGTTATCTCAAGTAGCCTTGGGAAAAGGATCAGTTTTCAGCCAATGTCCCAACTTGGATGTTTTCCACTGAGCCCTGATGTCTGTCTCTACTAGGAAAATACCATGCTGCATCTTTGTAGAGCTCCTGGAACAGGCTGGCAGAGCAAAGGGCCTGAGCTCTGTTCTTATCTCCTCATGTCAGCAGATATGGGGAAAAATACACTATGCAAAACAGAGCTCTGACCTGGTACAAAAATAGCCGCTGGATTGCCAGCCCTGATTCTCAATATCAGCACCAGCAATTTGTTCAGGTGGAAAGACTCATCCTGGTCACAGTCAACACAGGTGACAATGGAAGTCCTTCACAAAGAGGCTGCAAAGAAGGAGGCCAGCTACTCTCCTAGCACAGCGCTCCCTGCATGGAGGTAGACCAAGGAGACAGCTGGGCACTGGCTCATGGCTCCTGTGACAGGCATATATATTGGCATCTTTTAGGAACTTAATGCACCCTCTCAGAAATGGGAGTCCTATTATACTTCATTCCTAGTATACTTCATTATACTTTCCTTCTGTGTTCCTGAGACTTGGAAACCTCTTTCCTATGCAGGGGACATGAACAAGGCCTTTCCTACTGCAGCTGCAATAGCTCAATGCATTCCTTCTGTTCTTCTCTTGCGAAAGGAAAGGGACAGTTCAGGGGGCCTATTGCCTTCTTCCTACCCCTGCTCTGGGCTTTTCTTCAGGACTCCACATTTCTCAGTCCTCTCTTTTGGTACCACCAGTCATGTTAGCTCTTCTGTCTCATAACCTCCACCAATACCTGAGAGATGCTGGTAGCCCCATCTCCACCTTGAAAGTCATATGAATAGCACAGAAATCCCCAAGAAAACATTCTATTGGGGCCATAAGTACACTCACTTGTCTCAGATGGAGCCAATGTGAGACCTCTGCCAAGAGGGGGAGATGAATCTGGGTGGCTGGAATAACTGGACACAGTTACACGTACCATACTGGGCCACAAAAGCATGTATACCAATTTCAAGTGTAGGAGAGACAGAAGACCAGTCTGGTGGGGGCCACAAGTAGCATTCACAGGGAAACAGGCTTTGCTGTCCCCAGAAAAGAGACTCAAATAAAGGATGGCGTGCAAGTGGAATGATTACAGTGAATCAGAGATGCCAAGAAAGGGGCAAGCAGGAGAGCATTATGGAGGAATACTGCCATAAAAGTCTAAATGTTGCAATGACAAGTAGATTCTGTTCTCCTCTCATAGTAAGTAGAAACTTATAGATTCTGGAAAGATGACAAAGAAAAAAAATAACTGCAGTTTTTAAGCAAGGGGAACATTTGGGGAGCACAGATTACTATTGCTGGCTTGGATGAAGTAAGAACCAGTCCACAAAAAGCTGGGCCATGAGAGGGATGCTCATCTAGGGAAACATGGACCACCCAGTACCATGGAGCCAAATGGCACCAAGCAGGACTGTGTTCCACCCAGTCCTCAGCTGAGTAAAAGGTGACAGTGAGCAGCATGTGGTGGGCTCTCAACACATGAGCTTGCAATGTGAGTAAGAAACAGGGCTGCTGATCTGGATGGACCCAGGGTTGGAGCCAGATTTAGGAGCCAAATGTGTGAAGAGATAGAAAGAGCATGTTGGGGAAGATGGACCAAGACCTTGGGGCATCACACTTTGGAACATGGGAGAGGAGCCAGGGCAGGCAGCCTTTGGCCAAAGACAACTGGAGACTGAAGAGTGATAGGAGGCTTCCATGTGTGGTAATATTTGCATCACCACTGTCCTTCAGAGAGAAATGGATTTCGATATGATGTGGAGGAGGGAGGTCAAGGCCCACAGGGCTGGAACTGGACATGTTTTACAAGAAATAAAAACAAGGAAATGGGCCCCAGATAGATAGCCTGCTTATGGTAGGAAGACCTGTGTGCACATAAAGGCAGGGACCACCATATCTGAAAGTGGTAAAGAAGTAAGTCTGTGGCAGGAATTGAAGAACCATCAGAGTCTACATATGCTAACAAAACAAAATATAGAATTATTTTTTAAACCTGTTTGACTTTTTGCATATTTCATAATAAATTTAATGAGGGTAAGGATGAGAAAGAGTTTTCAAATAAGTGACTCTTTTCAAAATGGATAATACTTTGAGTACCTAAATCAAATATTTTCATCTGAAAAATAGCATGACTTGGGTGTAATCAACTACTCTCTAATTAGAGTTGAGTCCCCCTCCACAGGAGGAAGCTCATGCCTGATATTATAAACCTGAACAAAGCCCATGTTTGGGAAGAGCATAGGCGCTCATGAGCAGCTGGCAACTGTTGTTTTACTAAATAGACATGGTGTCAAGCTGCCTTCTAAATATTTGGACTTATATTCTCAAATTGCTGATTGTTAACCTTGGTTGGAAAAGTTCCTGTCTGCAGTAGGTGATGATGGCATTGCAGAGACTCATGCCTGAGAATCGGTGATTATTGTATGCCTGTCCTCAAATGGAATGTCTCTCTCACCCCCTTGAAAGTTCAGGGAGCAAGGTGAAGGAGGGAGTGGAAAGCATACGAGAAAAGCCAGAAGATGGGAGAAGAGCGCTGTGAAATGCTGTTTTCTGGATATTACATGGCATTGCACCCATAAATCCACAGGAACCTTGTCCATCTGCACAATATATGCACAAGGCTGGGCCAATCAACCTTTCATTATGGGTAGGAGGCAGGCTCATAACATCCCATTATCCCTGAGAAGCCATAGGCAATAAATAGTAAGTTACCTTCATTCAAGTAAGTAACCCCCTGCCCATGTTCACAAAAGCAACTGTAATTAAATGCAGTAGGTTACACACACAAATAAAGACATATAAGTGGAGGGAGAACTTGTTAGAACAAAAGAAGAGCTTGATGGAAATGGGAGGCAGATAAGGGAAGATATAATCAAGTATATAGTGAGTGTGTGTGTGTTGTGAAATCATCAAAGAATGAACTAAAAATAAATTAAGTATAGATATTTTAAAAGCATCATAGGACTGGGCAATGGTAGTACATGCCTTTAATCCCAGCTCTTGGGAGGCAGAGGAAGACTAGCCTCTGAGGTTGAGGCCAGCCTTATCTACAGAGTGAGTCCCAGGATACCCAGGGCTACACAGAAAACAGAGGAACCCTGTCTCAAAGAGCAGCAACAAAAGGATTATTACAAATGACAATAAATATGTATTAAGTGGGAAAAATGTGTCCAGAACCAAAATGATTTGGCATGCTTGAAGTGTCTGTAGGGAGGTCTGCAGGAAAGGATGGATGCGGCTTACCTGAGTTTTAGAATCAGGTCTCAGCCAGGGAAGGACATTAGAGCGCCTCAGTTCTGCCATCCGGGTGTTGAGTTTGTGAGCGAGAATAATGGTAAGGGGCATGCATTCTTCTGTCTCATCAGTGGCATAGCCAAACATCAGGCCCTAAAATAGGACACCTGCCTTAAAGTTCAGGGTAGCAACACTCTCCAAATCTCATAATTTGTCTGGTGCTTCAATAGTTATGGCATACCCCCACAGAACACTTTACACTGGGCTTTTTAGAAGTGGAAGACATTGAGACATTGCCTCTGACCCCCAATACTCTGGAAGGAGGAGACAAGTCTACATCCTGTCAGCAGCAAGCACAGTTTTCTACCACACAGCCTGACACAGCGCTCAACTGACTGCAGAGGTGATTCTCCCCAGTTCTCTAGAGTGATGAAACCACCTAATGGTGTAATTAACCCAGATGGCTTCTCTTCACAGGTCGTAGCTCAACCCAAACAGACCACTGTGGTCCACCCTTCACACCATTGACACACCTGATCTCCTGCGCCGACATCCTCCTCATTTTTGTCTAGATGGACACACTGGGCAATATCTGGGGACTGTTGCTCCAGAGCCACTAGCACATTGCAGGTCTTGAAGTCGAAGCCTGGGCAGAAGCAAGCCGAGTGGGGACATGTGTCAAGACAGGACTATAAGTCTCTTGGTGGACTTCCTGTCACTGATGTGATGTTCAGTGTTAGGGGAAGGAGCTTCTGGTTCCCAGCTAAGGCTTCCATGCTCATGTAGAACTCTTTTAAAACAGAAGATTCTCCATGATATATTTTACTGTATTCAATTACACCTTGGTTTAAAAAGTATATCCTACACAGAAATGTGACAACCCACAACAACCACACAAACTAGACAGCACCAAGAACTCTCTAACCAATGAATAGGTGGACAGCATATGGCCTTGTTCCCTTGGGTATCCCAGAGGAACCCTCCAGAACCACATTTGAAAATCAAAGCACTAGCAGGGCATGGTGGTGCTTGCTTGTAATCCCAGAACTTTTGAAGTGAAGGCAGGAGGCCAACCTTGGATGGCTAGGGAGTTTTAGGCCAGTCTGGGCTATATTAAACCTCATCTGAGAGAGAGCAAAGGAGAGAGAAAAAGAAATGAAGGGATGGAAGGAAGGATGGATGGAGGAAGAAGAGAGATAATATCACTATAGTGGTTGAAAATCAAGAGTCTTTCCAATGTTGTAATTTAGAAGCCCAACTATATGACTTACCCAGATGTATGTGTTTATTATATATGCACATCCTGAGTAAGAAGCACCATGTATGTGAACCATCTATAGTGATTCCTAGAGCTGTGGTCCTATGACAAAGCTACACCTCTGGGCCAAGGCCTGCTCTTCAAAGCTGCCGTACAGAGTCAAGGGCCCACCTCTGACATGCTCAAGGAAGCCGCACTAACTGCAACCCCTGTCAGGGAGCCAGAACTCCTTTAGGCAACAGAATTAGGTGTAGCCTAAAGTGCTATGTATTTTTCCACCTCCCCTAGGTATCTCTGGATGGAATGTTCCTCCTCTGGCTCCTCCCCACACACCCAAACTTGATCAGCTCCCAGTTAGTGTCCTTGGACTTTTACCCTTATTGCATAAGATGTAAACAGATTCGCACAGAACACCTCACAGTTCATCATCTGAGGTCAAGTAGTTCCACTACCCCAAGCAAGTGGTCATCTTTGTTCTTTGCCTCATCCTTACCCCCACCATTCCCCAGAGAATGTTTTTTGGTGTAGACATGAATGATTAATTTTTAGAGGGATGGCAAAAAGCTCTGCTATGTGTATTAAGGCTTTTCCATTTTGCCCAAACATTGAGTCTAAATAATACATCTTTTTTTTTAATGGCTTTAGAAACTTTATTCCTTGTATACCATGGGAAAGTTAGAGAATGCAAATGTATGTATCTCATAGGGAAGGCATCTATTTGTTCTCTCTTTTTTTAATGTGATTTATTTATTTTTATATCAATCACAGGTTAGGTACTTTGCATCCCAGGCGTAGCCCCCTCCCTCATTCCCTCCCACTCTCCCCATCCCTCCCTCATCTCCTCCCCGCCCCCTCCAAGTCCACCGACAGGGGAGGACCTCCTCCCCTTCCATCCGACCCCAGATCATCTTGTCTCCTCAGGGCTGGCTGCAATGTCTTCCCCTGGGAGCTAGCCAGACTGTTAATCCCTGGTGTGTATGGGGGAGGGTCATCTTTCCAATGCAAACCTAGTTCAATTTAGCCAGAGCTGCGCTCTTTCACTAAGCCCTTTCTAAAAATCATTGCCCCATGGGAAGTTTCTTTACTAGCTAATCCAAGGTGTGGTTCTAAATAAGGTCTAGATGTGTATAAGTAAACTGGCTTCTTGGAGTATAACGAACAAAGGCCAGACATGGTAAAATCTCAAAATGTTGTTCCCAGGAATGACAAGTTTCTTCCATGAAACCTGCACATCTGAAGTGCAAAATTAACTTGCATGTATTATTTCTCAGTGACCTCTGGAAATTGAAAGAGGGCCAACACAGACTCAAAGGGATTTTTTTTTTTTTTGGCTTTTCAAGACAGGGTTTCTCTTTGTAACCTTGGCTGTCCTAGACTAGCTTTGTAGACCATTCAGGCCTTGAACTCACAGAGATCTGCAAGCCTCTGCCTTCTAAATTGCTGGGATTGCAGGCATGTACCACCACGCCTGGCTTCAAAGGGAATTTTTTTAAATAAATAAATCTGAAAAAAAAATAAAATGGAACTACATGAATATCTACTGCTAGAGGCTATAGTAGAACCTTGAAGAAGTCGGATCCAGTCCTTATGCAGGTGTGGATGGAGGGTACTGGAAGCTCCACCAAAATGTCTTTGCAAACAGGTGTCCATGCCCTGGGTCTTCAGATGCCTACCCCAGCAAAAGCAGTGAAATCTGTTGGGAAGCCCTCAGCTCTGCTTGTATTACCTGGCGCTTCCTGGTTCCCTCACTTTCTTGTCTGGCCTGAACCTCTTCTCTGGGTCTCCACTTCTTCACCACCTGGCATGAGTGCTAACCTGGGCTTTCCTGTCTCTTTCACCTAGATGCTTGAAAACGAGGCCTCATTCTCTACACCTATAGTGTGGCTCAGTGGAAAGTACAGGAGTACTCTAAGCTAGGGCATCCTCATTTGCATAAGAAACACACTGGGGGTTTCTGGATTCATGAAGTCAAATGGCACAAGCACCTGTACTTGGCACAGACAACATGCTTGTCACTAAGGCCCCTTTGTTAGGAGCTGATTCAAAGCTTCTGGCAGCACCTTAAATGAGGCTTGTCAACAGTGGATGTGGACATGGTAGCCCCACTAGCTGCTGTCCTCTAAAGACGGTGGCCCAGACCTTGGTCTGGGGCAGTTTTTCCTCCTGATAGGATTTCCATTTCTATAAGACTGAAGGATCAGATTTGACTCCACATGGGAGAGGAACACACTCAGTGGAGACCCACATGCACACAGACCCAGCAAGCCCATCCTCACCCTTGGCAGAGTCGTCATAGCCAATGTGCTTGATGGTGTCTCTCACCACCCGCTGGTAGTCAACCATGGCCACAGAGGTGATCTCCCCACACAGCAGCACCATACCTGTCTTGCACACTGTCTCTGTAAGGAAAGGGGGGCGGGGGCGGTTGGTGACAGTTATGGGCCAACAGAGAGAAGCTCAAGTGGCTAGACCTCTTAAAGTGGAGATGAAAAGACTCATTAGAGGCTTCATGGGGGGTTGTTTCTAAGAAAGAATTAACTGTGTCAACAAACGGAGCAACTCCAGCATTAACCCCTGAGCATCTTCAAGCGCTGCCAGAAGAATGGAGCTTTGGAAAGAATGAGTTATATCTGAGTTTTGTGCAAAGTACTTTACTGCTTCTGTTATCTTGGACAACCTGCTTAACTTGTCTCCAGTAAGGAAGCTTTCATAATCAACATGATGAAAGCATGTGCACATCTTCTCTATACACACACACCATGATGCCAGAACAAATGGGATCCTGATCCAAGGATCAAGACAGACCAACTTTCTCAAAAGAAATTTGAAAAAACAAACAAACTGGAATTGCATAAATATCTACTGCCAGAGTCTCTCATGGAATCTTCAAGAACAGGAGCAAGAGACCTAGCTAAGGAGCCGGTATAGATGAAAGGTGCCAGAATCTTCGAGAAAGTGCCACCCCTTGATCCAAAGCTATCAGGGTGATATCTACCCTCGGAGTAGCATCACAACCTGACATCCATGACAAGAGCTGGGATGTCTGTAGAGAAGGAAGGAACGTCTGTGCAGAGGACAGGACACACCCAGGCACTGACAGTGGATGCTGCTCTCCATACTAGGGCCTCCTGCACCAAAAGCTATGGCAAAGGCCCTGGTGCAACCAGCACTGTATCCCCATTAGTAAGGTCAGAGGTTAGACTTGGATCTTCCAGGCTCTGGAGTCACTGGCTATGTTGTGTGCCAAGGCCTTCTATCAGACAAAGATTTGATGCTGGAGAACTTATCCCACAAACAATAGTAATGGTATTTTGCCTACATGGACCCCCTAGGAAACATTAGGGGACATGGTATGGACAAGGACTTCAGTGCTTTATTCAACACAGATGGAAAGCTGTTGCTGTGGTTATAGACAGTTAATGGAACTGCTGTTCTTTGTTGCTGGAAACTGAGATGCATAAATTATTTTTTAATTTAATTTTATTTTTATTAATTGCAGTTTATTCACTTTGTATCCCAGCTGTATCCCCCTCCCCAGACCCCTCCTAATCCCACCTTCTCTCCCTCTTCTCCCATGCTCCTCCTCAGTCCAATGATAGAGGAGGTCTTCCTCCCCTTCCCTCTGACCCTAGTCTATCAGGTCTCATCAGGACTGGCTGCATTGTCTTCCTCTGTGGTCTGGTAAGGCTGCTCCCCCCTCTGGTGGAGGTCATCAAATAGCCAGCCACTGATTTCATGTCAGAGACAGTCTCTGTAACAAACTATTTTAACATCTGAGGAGTACCACAAACTAGGGAAGAAAATTGGAGAAGCCAGACATGCATAGCCATCAAATGAGCTTCTATACAGACTCAGCAGTTCACACCCTTCACTTCCTCTGAAGGATTCATCTAAGACCTTAGAAAGGCCCCCTAATTCCCAATGAAACCTGTGCTAGGGAGTCCACGTTCCCACACAGCCCTCTGATAGTTACGTTGGTGAGGGTACCTCGTGTCAAATTCTAGTTGAAGACTCTGTTTTGTGGTTAGAAATGTTTTTCCTCCTTGATAAAATATAGGAAATTCACTCGAAGAAATATCCTGAAGACAAGAGGACACTGACTTTGGACTTGAGTAGGACTCTATGATCTTATGAATACCATTAACTTCTCTAACCATCATACTCAGGTCTCCAGCAAAAAGGGAACTTGTCTCTTACCACAGGCCACCTTGGCATTGGGGTCTTGCTTGAGGTGGGCATCCAGCACTGCATCGCTAATCTGGTCACAGATCTTATCTAAATAAGAACAAAAACCAAGTGTAAGAAGTTACATGATTGTTAAGCATGGCAAACTGAAGTGCTAAAATAATTAGACACCGTATCACTCAGCCTGTCAAATCTACCTATCAAAGAGAAAAGGGATAGTCTCTTAAATATTAGAAATGAGAAATATTTTGTCTAATGAATGCTTTTGTAGATTTTGACATTTTAACTTAATCTTTAATAGTTTCATATATGTATATAATATTTTTTATTATATTCAATCCCCTTTACCCTGTCTTATATTCCTCCATTCCCTTTGAACCTTTTCTTTAGGCATCCCCTCTACTTTGCTGTTTTGTTTTGGTGACCCACTGAGTTGAATTGGGGTACCCTGAATGAGTGTGGCCATGGTGGTCTTTACCAAAGCATAACAGACTTGCCAGTGGCTATACCACAGAAGAAAAATGACTTTCTCTGTTAGCAGTCATTAAGGGCCAATACAATAACTCCTTGGCTAGACATGAGGCCTCATGAACCCCTGGGAATAAAAAATATTTTTTGAATTCTTAATTTTTCTACTACCTCATTTTGGATGGCATGAATTACATAAAGCCATAGAATTCCTTAAAATACAATTCAAAGCCAGCTCTTCTAAGAGTCTAAGCAGTTCACAATCACATTATAATATAGTCTTTCATTCACTAAACCTATTCCTTAGTCCTACCACCTAGAAAAGTATGGAAATCGTCTAAAATCCTTCATAATATCAGTAAGATTAGGTAATAAGTGTTAAGAACAGACAAATGCCTTATTACAGGCTCCATAAATGCCATCTATCAGATGCAAAACAAACCCAGGTAGATAGCACATCCATGAGAACTCTACAAGGAAACCTATAAACACAACTGTTGTTTGTCAGAACACTACCAAAAGCAGCTCTTCCTCTGGTCGCTCAGCCTCCTGCAAGTCATGTGAGCTAGGCTAAGATGGCACTGACAAAGATTCAGGAAGAGAGGGATAGATAGATGGCTCAGTGGTTAAGACCACCAGCTGCTCTTCTGGATGATCCAGGTTCAATTCCTAGCATTCACATGGCAGCTCACAACTGTCTGTAATCCATTTTCCAGGGTATCTGACACCCTCCTACAGACATTCATGCAGGCAAAACACTAATTTTTTAAGCTGGCATATACACTTAATCCCAGCATTTGGGAGGCAGAGGAAGGTGGATCTCTTGTGAGTTTGTGGCCAGCCTGTTCTACAGAGTGAGTTCCAAGACAACCAAAGCCAAAGAAACCCTGCCTCAAAACAAACAAGTAAAAAGAATCAGCAAGAGCTGGGAGCTGGCATTATTTTGCTGTTTTCCCTAAAGGACTCACATGGTCTAACACGTAGATTCAAGTGACATTGTGCACAAATTCATTCCAGCTGTGCAGTTAATGTGTGTCTACTAGTAAATTATGAGATAACAGAGACTCTATTTAACAAATATTGCCTTTTACTTAATGTTCAAAACGCCCAGAGAGTCCCTTTAAGAGTGTTTTTAAGATTTACTTTTAATTTTGTACATACATGTGTGTAATCTGTATGGGAGAATGTACACACAGAGGCACAAATGCCCATAGAATCTAGAAGAGGATGTTGGTCCTCTGAAACAGGAGTGGATGGTGGGAATCAAACCCCAGTCTTTTGCAAAAGCAATGAGCGCTCTTACCACTAAGCCTACTAGATTATTTTTGAGAATTCAGATCCTGAGTCAAGGAGTCTAGCTCTCAAAAGTAGATACTGAGATATCGATTAATTTTCTATTAAAGATATACTTTCTAATTTGAAATACACAATGGAGTTTTTCTGTCATCCTGACGGTGGCAGATGCTGGTTTTAAATCCAGGTAGGTGTGAATCCACAGCCTCCACCACTTCTACCAGTAAAAGCCTCCTGTCATTCTAAAATAAATTATATGGTGGCCAGTGTTGACCTATCAGAACGCCTAGAAGCTATTCATAGGTTAACTGCAAACAGACATCCAGAAATCCCATCTATTTAAAGGGCCCAGCTCACACAGATTCCTCTATGGAGGGAAATACAAGTACAGGAAAAAGTTTGAGTCCAGCAAGGTCATCAAGATAACTGCTTGATAATTCCTAAATCCCTAGGAGTCCTGACTCTCTCTCATCCCTCCCTCTCCCACCTGGGATTTTTGAGAGAGGCTGATATGATGAAGTTTGCCTTGAACATGCTATATAGCCAAGGGTAATCTTGATCTCCCTTGTATCCAGCTTTCAAGTGTTGGGACTACAATTCAAATCTTTTTTTTTTCTAGCTATGCATGAAGCCACTACATCTAGGGCCTTGTACATGCAAGGCAAGCTGATACCACTGAGCTACTTCCATCCATCCCTAGAAAGGATTCTTTGAGAAATCTACTCAGGCTTTCAAAGCTCCTATCATTCAGTAGGCTTAAAATAGTCATTTTATCTTTCTAATCTGGGAGCATTCAGCCAAGGAATGGTAAACAGGTCACTAAGCCTTAGAGAAAACCAACTAACTTGGACACTTAATTTACAATGGAAACTGAGTGGTAAATGAGACAAATTGATAAGCTACCATTAGGGAGGCAAAAACAGTCAGTCAATTGACAAAAGTTTTATGCTTTGTCCACTAAACACACTGCTGCTATGTACAACAGGCTACACTTGAGACAGGTAACCACCAGGAAGAACTCACTTCCTCTGGGCATAGTAAATTCTTCTAACATATGGATGACTTTTAGAAATTATAGAGCTGCCCAGTGTGTGTCAGGTGCCAGGGAATGTGCCTAAGATTATAAATAGGTATGGAAGTTGATCTATAAATAAACATGATGAGAATGGCTATTTACATCAAATGAAGCCTAACACTAAATAATCAGACTCTAGGTTTTTCAACAGCTGTACTATTGACATTTGGAGTCAAATAATTCTTGATTGTGGGACTCTGTCATGTATTGTGGGATGTTTAGCTGCATGCTTGGTCTCTACCCAACAGACTCCAGGAGCATCTTGCCTCTAAGCCCTAGGATGTAACAAAATGCTCCAGAAAGAAGAGGGCCATGGTTGCCTTCAGTTATGGACCATGGGATTAGGCACACAGGTGTAGTATATCAAAAGCCAAAGCCAAGTTGCAAGGTATGCTGCAGCCCTTTAATACAGACCCTCATGGTGACTCCCAACCATAAAATTATATCCATTATTACTTCATGACTCTAATTTGGCTACAGTTACGAATTGTAAATATCTGTGATTTCTAATGTTCTTATGTGACCATGAAAAAGGGTCATTTGACACCCTCCCCCAAGCGAGTCACAACCTATGGGTTGAAAAACACTGCTTTCTAGGTAGTTTGTAGCTGTGTCAGAAAGTGTCCCTGAGATCCTTGCCTTCTGGAGCTCTGTCTCAATAACCACTAGAACGCAGGGCTATTCCTTCCTAATCTGTGCATGGTTTATGTGCAAAACTAGCTCCTGCTTGAGGACAGTTCCCCCATTGACTTTAAAAGGCCACTGAAAATAGAGGAAAGCTCTACTCAAAATACATTATTTGATTTAGTTCTGTTAATAGACATAGTATACAACTAGCCCCTCATTGTTGAGATGCTGAGAAAGCAGCATCATGGACCTAGGCTTCAAGATGGGTGTCAGCTTTACAACCAGCTCACACACTGCAGAGAATCGCTACACAATTGATGGACCTTGTTTTTAAGGTATCTGGTAAAAGTGACTCTCTGGGCACAGGCTGGAGACCACAGGCTTGCCTATGAGTTTAGGACAACCCACTTACCTGGATGCCCCTCTCCTACAGATTCTGATGTGAACATGAAGGCTCCTTCTTCACTTAGAGAATGGTCACCCAAGCCATCCACTGGTCCATTCATTGTGGCACACTTTTTCGACTTCGCTTCACCAAGGTGACAACTTCAATGCTCAAACTTTGCCTGTAGTTAGTCAGTCTCTCTCTCTCTCTCTCTCTCTCTCTCTCTCTCTCTCTCTCTCTCTCTCTCTCTCTCTCTCTCTCTCTCTCTCTCTTTCCTTCCCCTACAATCCCAACAGACTGGTCTTTGGCAGACCCACGGGAATGACTTCTACCTAAGTGCCTATGAGCCTGTGAGAACAAGGTAAGGATGGGCAAAGAGAGAGGGGATGGAATACAGATGTGTCACTCCCTTCGGCTGGTCACAGCTTGCTCCCAGGTGACTCCTATATATGGAAAAGTGAAAGTGCCTGAATAATCATGTAAGGACATTGGAGGAGTCCATTTCCTGGGAGGGGAGTCTTTTTACCTTGAAGAATCTCAGCCTTCAGCTCTAATGGCTCAAGTGGGTAGCCTGTGGTCCAAGAGAGGCAATAAAGTTGTACAGACGCTTGGACCGGAAGTGCCTCTCGGACTTCCTTCAGCTCCCTAGCTGATCTCTGAGTGTTTCCAGGGTTAACATCCCACTCTGGAGAGTTGGGGGTCTTGGAATTACTTACAGAGGCACACAGGCAGCCAGAAACTCTCCCAGAGACTTGGTATGGGCTAAGGTTGCAACACCGTGCAGCTGTGCTGCGAGAGCGTCACTCCACCCCCATACCTGACCTGGATTGGGCTCACCCCCTCTATCTCCTCAGGGCAGAACAGGAGCAAGAGCGTGCACCTGTACTCTGAATCAGCTGTAACGTTACACAACAGATTCCTTTCAGTTAGAGAGAAAGCTTTAGTGCCGGCATTTTTCTGCCGAGAAACCACCTAAACCGTCAATGTTTCTAAAAGACCTGCAAACAAATTAATAAGCAAGACATTCGGTGGTGTTGCTGGAGGGTGATCCAGAAAACAAAAATGATTAATTTTTTAAATGAAATTTTGAGAAATATCCATTATGTGGAAATTGGTATTCAGGTTTATCACCAAACCAACGTGGATAAATGTCAATGTATTCAGTTTTGTTCTCTCAAAAATGCCCTGTTCCTATAGATTCCTTATTCCTTTTGCTTTTTCCAAGAAAATGAGTAAACAGGATTGCTGATATCCTTAGTTAGCTTCTGTCATACGTGATAGCATCTGTCTCCAGCTTTTCTCCCACTCTCAGACCTACAGTCTTTGAAAACGGAGAGTTGAGATCACAGCGGAGGATGAGAAGCCAGTTCCTTCTACAATGCAATAAAAAGTAACCAACCAAAACTCTGTGCATACAAGGTGGACTGTAGAAAGCTGGAGGCAGGAAGAGGTGATGGCCCAAAAAAACTAAAACCTCCTCTTCACTTATACAGACCTTAAAATATTTTTTCTGAAAAAAAAAAGTATATTTTTTTCTGGCACAAATTCCATGTTACTTAGAATTTGTCTAGTTAGAGTAGTTCTGAGTTTAGTTAGATAACACATTCACTCTGGGGAATTAAAACTACACTAAATCAACCTGGAATGCTAGGAGGCAGCTTGTCAATACACAGCTATCAAATCACTTAAAGAATGAGCTAGCTTGCATAGGTACATGACTGCTAAAAGGTGGGGATGAAAAGGGCCACTGGGAAGGGACAGAAAAAATGAAGAGTCAGAGTGGGCTTCTCACTGTCAGCACACAAAATCTTTCCTATTTGTTCTGAAAGTATTTCAACATCATTGTCTCTTTGTAAATTTCTTTTGGTACATTAGTTTCAAGCCTAGACACAGTACAGGGTAATGTTTAATTTGAACTGTAGACCTAGGTTACCTTAGCAGGTAGCGCTGTAGCAATTATGTTATAAATTTGCTTCATGAGCAACTTGAAGTCAAAATATCAAGAACTGATCAAAGTCTTTAAATCCAGAAAAAAAAAAAAACCAGAAAACAAGACAACTCTCTTTTGAATTCCAAAATAAATAGTAACAGCATAGGGCAGGTGATGCCAGTTAGAAGATGCCCTTTATAGAGAACTAGGGCTCTCAGGAATGTGTGCAGGAGGTTTCTGAACCCTGCTACCAATTCAGAGTGAAGGAAGAATATTGAAGGAAACTGATTCAGCCTAGCTCACGAGTGATCTTCATACAACATAGCACTAAATACAAAATGCCTTATGTTCTTTCATAAAACAAATGATAAAAATCACAGAGTATGGCAGTTGGAAGTGCAGGCTTCAGGGCTGGAGCCTCAGTTGTTTCTCTAACCTACCACATAACCCAGAGCGGGCCTCTAGAGCTCTGCAACACATAAAATAATTACCTGACTTATAGAATTACTGTAGTAATAAGAGTAGACAATTTAGACATGATGAATCTTTAACATACTGCTAGAAAGCAATACAAAGCTATAAATGTTAACAAATATAAATGAGCTAGGCATGTATGCATGTTCTTCTGAATAAAACCAAAACATTGTATATGTGCATATGTTTATCCACATGCATATATTTGCATTTTTCTCTTTTCCCATGTCATATACATAGCCCACTCTTCATATTCAACATACAGATAGATATTTCATTTAGCACATGAACAATATTGCACAGTAGCAATGTACTATATATTATTCAGCTGCTCATTCCCTGGTGGCTAAATACTTTTTACTTTTCCAATTATATTAACATCACAATAACGCTGTCACAAATATATTCAGCGTAATCATGTCTTGGTAAAATACAACATGGAGCTCCATTCGGCTGTTTACACCTATAAATTGAAGCATTCATGACGATGACAGGAGAGGATTGTGGACTGGAGGTTAATTTTGGATACATAGCAAGATGATGTTTCCAAACAAAACAAAGGCAGTCTTTATCAATGCTGAAGCAGATAAAGATTTAACATCCATAATAAATAGTATTCTTTAGATAAAATAAACACCAGTCTACCCAAGAATTAAAATAGCAGTGTCAGTTGACCTTCTTCAGAAAGAACTAAAAGATCTTGGCAGAAATATAATTACTCTCAGAACCAAACACGTGAAGACTTCATAGCTCTAAATTGCCAACTAAATGTAAAGTGAATCTTTCCTGTGCACAAGCTGTCCTGGTCTTTCTTACGCATGAATTGTCTTCATGCTCCTTCCAGCCCTCCTGATAACTAAGTTCAACATATCAAAGGCTTAAACTTGACTTCATTTCCATGTAGCAACCATCTACTCTGAAACCTAAACGACAAGTCCCTAAAGAAATTTGGCTTATACTTCTCAGAAGAAAGTTTATGTGTCTCTATGAAATGAAGGTATTTTTAAATAAATAGGGGCTTAGAAAACAAACCAATATTTTGAAATTTGGAGATGTAAATAAATGACAAAAATCAAGGTAGAAATTAATGAAATAGGGATAGAAAGGAACAATACGAGTAGTCAATGGAATATTTAATTCTTGGTAAATTTAAGTAAGACAAAGAGCCAAATAGATAAAGGGAAACATACTAATATTAGTAAAATTTAAAACCAAAAGTAAAACAGGTATAACCAGTGAATTCAAGAGGATCAACAGAGACTATTTTGAAGACTTCCCAATAAACTGGAAGATGAAATAAACAAAGAAATGAACAAAAGAAATGAACAAATTCCTATATACATAAGATCTACTGAAATGGGGAAGGTTGACTGTGAAGTCAGTGGAATCAACAGCCCACTGAAAACAAACCCCTGGATATGTCTAGAAGGGAGGTTCTAGAAATTTCACCCTAAGTATGAGCTGCACAGTTTCATGTGCTGAAGTCCTGAACTGGATAAAAAGGAGGGAATAAAAGGGAGTTTCAGCTGGGCAGTAGCAGTGCACGCCTTCAGTCCAGCACTTGGGAGAGAGAAGCAGAGAACTCTCTGAGTTTGAAGCAAGCCTGGTCTACAGGTAAGGTCCAGGGAGCCATGACAACATAGAAAAGCCATGTTTTGAGAAACAAAAAACAAGGAAAGTAAGCTTCAGGCCAGGATTCATTGCTTTCTGTTTCATGACTGTGGATGTAACCTAACCAGCTACCTCAAGTTCTTGCTGCCAGGTCTTCTCTGTCATGCTCGATTATACTTTGTAACTATAAGCCGATATAAACATTTTCTGAAGTTTCTTTTGCCTGATATTTTACCACAGGAATAAGAAAAGCAACTAATGCAAAACAAACAAACAAATAAAAAAAATGGTACCAGGAGTGGGATCTTTGCTGTGCTAAATTTGGCAGTGTGATTATGTGTGTGGTAAGTTTAGCAGTGTGATTATGTGTGTGATAAATTTGGCAGTGTGATTATGTGCTTCAGAAAATGTTTTCAGAAGGAATTGGAATAAGTCTGGAATTTTACATTAGGAAAACCCTAGAATTCTATAAGCAGAGATTAGTGGGCCTTAGAGTGGGTTTGAGGGACCAGAACACTAACAGATACAAGTGTCTTGGAGGTTTAGCTTATAAAGTTTCAGAAGAGAACATGGCCTCTATTGGGAGCTGAAGCAATATTATTTCGGCAAAAGAATCTGGCTGCATTCTGCCTTTGTCTTGAGAACTTGAGTAAGCCTAAAATAAAATGAAATAAAGAGATTAACTTGTTTAGCATAGGAACTTTCAAGATAAGATTTCATACTGGCTGTATCATAATTACCCTTCACTGTACTTATCCAGGTCTGTAATGACAGGAAGCAAAATATGAAGGAGAAAGATTAAAAGAAAAAAAAAACATAGTGGTTGCAGATAAAGCAAGTTTGAAAACATCTAGAATTGTTAAAGAGATTAGCACCATTAAAGAAATAGCCGGTGCTCTGCATTGCTGCAACAGAATAGGGGCTGCCAGACCTTACCAAAGGACGGCTCTGTGTTGTAAAAACAAAAATGCACTTGAAAGGAGGGAGCCTAAACTGAGACTGCTACTGAAGGAGTTTCCCTCATCCAAAACAACTGTCAAGGAAAAGTGTTTTCCAAGAGTCAGAGCACAGAAACTCAGTGCCTGCTGCAGCAGAAGTCTAAGGAGGCCTGGCTGCATATGGGGCTGGCAAAAAAAAACAAAAAACAAAAACAAAACAAAACAAAAAACTTGGAAGTGTTGTCCACATAGTGCTCCAAGCATAAAAGATGGAGGATGAGGTGGTCCTAGACCCTGAATCATAATTTCAGAGCACTGCCGAGGCAAGCAGTGGAAGAGTTGGAATGTTGCAATGAGACCCTGAAGAGCCACTGTGTGAAACTGGAAAGCGAAACCTAAGTTACAATGATGATTCCAGGATGTTGGGGATACCAGAATCAAGGGATGCACACTACATAATGTTGCATGCATAGAGTGTGGCTGGCTCAAGGGAGAGGCTATGTGTGCTGCAGTGGGCAAAGCTAGGAAACTGGGGCTCCCCAAGCCCCAAATCTGGAAGCTGTAGTGAGCCCTAGATACTGAAGATGGAACTGCATGATTTGCTGTTCACAATCTTATCTTTCTTTCATATGTCCTCCACCTTTTCCCCTTGGAAATAGAAAGATTTACTCTGTACCATTGTATGTTAGAAATATATAATTTTTTTCTTCTTTGTTTGACTGTGAGGAGTTCATCGTTAAGAGATTGGTTGGATTTTAGAAAAAAATCTCCACATGCAAAACTTATTTTTTTTTAAACAGATCTTGCTTTGGATTTATTTTCAAAAACAGCATAGGACACTGGTCATCTGTAAATAGTATGTAGGTAGGTGTGTTACAACAGTCCATCTGTCTTCACATGACAGAAGCCTTTCAGGAAATATGGGGCCTTCACAGGGGCCTGGGACCTTTAAGGGCCTTAGCTGGAGCTGCAGCCTCTGCCTTGGTATGAATGTTGGGCTTGGTTGGCAGAGCCTATGATCCTTGGCAGTATAGCTTCAAATCTGCTTCCCAAGCTTGGAGTGAGCAATGAAAGCCAGATACCTGAGTTTGCAGCTGGTGCCCTTTGGCATCTAGAGCTTAATGGCCGCAGGCTTCACAAGGGCCTTGATGGCCTCTGCTTACACACTCATTGCCTTTGCATTGTCTGCCTGCATCTTCTTCAAGCCTTTCTTGTTTCGATTCTTGGCAAAAAAAAAAAGACCAAACAAACAAACAAACAAACAAACACATGTTACTCAGGACCTTGGGGTTGACCCCCTTAAGGGATTCGTATCTTTCTTGATGCCATTTATTTGCCATTTGCGGAACTGGTTGTGTGTGGTATGGTTCTTGGACTTGGCCATATCTGCACACCTCAGCGACTAGAACCAGAAGAGCCAAAACTTACATTTTTGAGCACTATCGGAACTATTAAAGACTGCAGGACTTAGGTTAGACTAAGGCAGTTCACATTATGATATTTGCATGAACCTGTGGGAAGAAGAAGTAGGCTTAAGGTAATGTCTCTGAGGATAAAGTTGGCAAAAGGTAGCGCTGTAATGGCTAATCTAATGGTCAACCTGATGGAATTTAGAATCATCATGTGAACAAACCTCTGGGAATGTCTATTGGAGCTGTTTCTAGTTTATGTTAATTGGGGTGGTGAAGACCAGTGAGTGGATGGTCCTGGTATAATATGACCACATGCTCCATTTCCTGCTGCTATGCTTATCATCCAGAGAGAAGTGAAACAAAAACTACTAGATGATGCTTAAGCCATAGAAAGAATTAGTAACTACTTTCAAAATTAAGAATTACCTTCCTTAGTCTTCTTATAAAGAAATCATTGCAGGAAGGCTAAGGTTGAACACCACACAGCCTGGTAACTTGACAGCCAAAGAGGTTGATTTAGAAAGAGGAACAAAATTAATCTTGAATTAATTCAGATTCCCTAAGAAAAGACCCTCCCTCCTAATCTTAATAACTATTATTCTGAGTCTAGAGTTATGTCAGAACGCTAGGTTGACTATTGGCCAGATCAGTGCTGGGGATCAAGATTTAAATAGAAATCCTCCTGTGTTGCTGGAAGCCTGTCTCTGAAGTGGCCATATAGACAGACGTCAATTCATCCTCAGGTCTTCCATTCTGTTCATTCTCTGAATGATTAAACATCTGCTATAGACCAACTGTATGGTAGGTTTTCTTCAGTAAAAGGACCTGATGCAACATGAAAAAAATGGTTCTAAGCCCAGGAAACAGAAATTTTGGGGATATTTCAGGTGTGCTGTGAGGCTGGGGCATGGAGTATGGTTTAGTAAACAGCCAGAAAGGGTACAGGGAAGGGGGCAGGAGCCATACAACAAAGAGCTCTCTGAGTCCTATAAGGAGTTTAGTCTTGATGACAGAGATAAATGCATGTAGAATATCAAGCAAACTGTGTCAGTACATGTGAAATGTGTACTGACATTTCAGATACAGCTGTTTGAAGACATGTTGCTGGCTGCTGGACTGGACAAGATTGCAGGATCTAATGACTGATGCAGTCAGAAGGTAGGAGTATAGTTTGATACTTCATTGGGTATGGCAAGCAGGGGGGGAGGAGGATTCAGAAGTGGCTTCCAACTTTCTGGTCTGAATAAATATGCAATAGTCCAAAAGATCTAACAACAGCAGTAGATACAAACACTGTGTTCAGGATAGGCATGACGTGAGTGCTGGTGCCCTGGGCGAGAGTGGGTAATCTTGTGACCTTCCTTGACCTTTCATCTGTGGATACACTGGTATTCCCTTGTACGGAAATTTAACATCTTGCTCGCAGTGTCAGAATGTACTTAATAAGCATCCAAGAAGTATGAAGTAAAACTCTTTCATGGATAAAAAAAAAATGTAAATGTAATCCCAAACTCTGACAAGAAGAGCAATTTTTACAAAGAATGCTGAAAATATATAACTCTATTATTAATTAAGCAACATTCTGAAGCCTGTTGGCATCACTAAGTCAATAAAACTCATCTTGCATAAGCAAACACACTCACCAAGATAAATATTCCACCAGTGTCAAAACTAAAATGAACATGGGTGTGTTTAGAAGTAGCCAATAATTTCAGAGAAAAACACACAAAGCTGGGTGGGATAAAAGGGCTGGATGGGATTGGCCAGTTCATCTCCCAACCAAGGTAACCACAGTGAGGGGAGGAAGGATGAAGATGATGCATGCTCAGTGTGAGAATATCAGGAATTTTGGGTGTTGCTAACGAATCCATGCAACCAACAGAACTCTACCCTATAAGGGTTTCCAACATTTTCAAGAAGTTGTTAAGCTAAACCCATGAATCAATTTACAGCAAGCAATTATTAAGTGCTATACTAAGGAATCAGATGTTGTCCCTCAGTTCTAAACCTTTTCATTTATAGCACTTTTCTTATGTGTTAAGAATTCTACTAGCCATCTGGAGGCTTCCCTGAGGCTACTTTGAAATAAGGTCAATACATAGCTACTTAATGTAAAGTGGTCTTATTTTAAAAACTGAAAACTTTATTCAATGTATAGAAATTTCAAATATGCCCTAAGTTAACTCATCAGAATTCAACAACAAAAACAGGAAAGTTAATAAATACACAGTGCCAAAACTGAGTGACCTCAATCCTTGCTTTCCTAGCTGATGTTAGGTCATCAGCCTAAGGTTATGTAACATCACCAACAACTAAGTCAAAGTCTCAGACAAGTCATCTTTTGTGCAAAACAATTTCTCCACTAAACAAATCACTGTCACACCCACAATGAAGGAATCTACAACACTTCAAAGACAGAAATTATGGAGGAAAGAAAATGAGAGATCTTGATATTTTATTATCCTCTGTGCTCTAGGAATATCTTATATTCGTTTCATTTTTTGTTATGTGCCTGTGTGTGTGTCTGTGTGTGTCTGTGTGTGTGTCTGTGAGCATGTGTGTTGAGGCAGAGTGCCTGTGGAGGATGTCAGATTCTCTGAGGCTGAAGTTACCCGCAAGAGTGCTGGCTAGGAACAAAACTGCAGGAATAGCTAGTGTTCTTACTGCTGAGCCATCTCTTCAGCCCTTAGTCTCTCTCTCTCTCTCTCTCTCTCTCTCTCTCTCTTTCTCTCTCTCTCTCTCGTTCTCATTCTCTTTTTCTCTGTACATATATATGTATGGTTCTACACATATGTATATACATGTGAGTGGAGAACAAAGAATAGCCTAGTTCAGCCTAGGAGGTCATTTCTCAGGAGCCTAGTTTTGTATTTTTGAGATGGGTTCTCTAACTGATCTGACTCAGGCTCACTGATTTAGCTAGCCTGGCTAATCAACAAGACTCTAGGATCCTCCAGTCTCTGCCTCCTCAGCACTGGAATTAAAATAATGAATTTTTCTCCTTCACCACTTGAGTTCAGGAGATCAAACCCAGTCCGTCAGACTTGGCGGCAGGCACCTTTCCTGGCTGAGGCATCCTGCTGCCCAACTTTTTTTCCCCCACCTAAGTATCTGATGCACCTTAGGCCCCAAATCCCTGTTTAGTCAAAGATGATCTTGAACTCTCGGTTCGTTTCATTTGTCTCCTAAGTGTCACGGTTATACATGTGGCTTCTAATTAATAATGATCACTTGTAGCATCCAATAGGGTAGAGTGACAACAGAGCTTGGACTGGATTCAGATCCTGCATGGTGGGCCAGAGGCTGGCTAGCATTGTGCCTACCACTCACTGTCCCACCAGAGGCAACCCTTCCATTCCTTCCTCAGAGCAGCTACTCGGTTCTCTAATTCTCCAGCAGGCCATGTCTGTTAAAATCCTTTCCTTTTCTCTCCAGACCATACTTTCTGAACTCTAATTTTTTATAATATTTTTATTTTAATTTTTATTACTTTATTCACTTTGTATTCCCTCTGTAGCTTCCTCCCTCCTCCTGCCCTCCCAATCCTACCCTCCCTCTGTCTTCACCTATGTCCCTTCCCAAGGCCACTGATAGGGGAGGTCTTCTTCTCCTTCCTTCTGATCCTAGTCTATCAGGTCTCATCAGGAGTGGCTGCATTGTCTTCCTCTGTAACCTGGCAAGGCTGCTCCCCATTCAGGGGGAAGTGATCAAAGAGCAAGCCAATCAGTTCATGTCAGAGACAGTCCCTGTTCCCATTACTATGGAACCCACTTGGACACTGAACTGCCATGTGCTACATCTGTGCAGGGGTTCTAGATTATCTCCATGAATGGTCCTTGGTTAGAGTATCAGTCTCAGAAAAGACCCATGTGTTCAGATTTTTTGGTTCTGTTGCTCTCCTTGTGGAGTTCCTGTTCTCTCCAGGTCTTAATATTTCCCACTTCTTTCATAAGATTCCCTGCACTCTGTCCAAAGGTTGGCATAAGTCTCAACATCTGCTTTGATACCATGCAGGGTAGAGCCTTTTAGAGGCCCTCTGTGCCAGGCTCCTTTCCTGTTACCTGTTTTCTCCTTCTCATGTCCATCCCCTTTGCCTTACTGAATGGGGATTGAACATTTTAGTCAGAGTCCTTCTTCTTGATTAGTTTCTTTAGGTGTACAGATTTTAGTAGGTTTATCCTATATTATATGTCTAATATCCACTTATGAGTGAGTACATACTGTGTGTGTCTTTCTGCTTCTGGAATAGCTCACTCAGAATGATCCTTTCCAATTCTCACCATTTACCTGCAAATTTCATGATTTCCTTGTTTTTTATTGTTGAGTAATATTCCATTGTGTAGATCTACCAAAATTTCTGTATCCATTCCTCAGTTGAGGGGTATCTGGGTTGTTTCCAGCTTCTGGCTCTTACAAATAAAGCTGCAACAAACATGGTTGAGCAAATATGCTCAAATGTTATTGAGCATATTTTGGATATATGCCTAGGAGTGGTATGATCTTCAGGAAGCACTATTCGTAATTGTCTGAGAAAGCGCCAGATTGATTTCCAGAGTGGTTGTACAAGTTTACATTCCCACCAGCAATGGAGGAGGGTTCCCTTTCTCCACAACCTCTCCAGTATGTGTTGTCACTTGAGTTTTTGACCTTAGCCATTCTGATGGGTGTAAGGTGAAATCTCAGGGTTCACCTTATTTTTTTATTTTTCATTTTTATTTTATGATACAAATCACAGATTATTTACTTTGTATCCCAGCCGTAGCCCTCTCCCACATCCCCTCCCTTTCCCCCCTTCCCTCCCTCATCTCCTCCCTGCACCTTTCCAAGTCCACTGATAGGGGAGGACCTCCTCCCCTTCCATCTAACTCTGGCTTATCAGGTTTCTTCGGGGATGACTACAATTAGACACCATATTTTTGACAAAGATGCCAAAATCATTCAGTGGAAAAAGAAGATAGCATCTTCAACAAACGGTGCTGGTCTAACTAGATGTCTATGTGTAGAAAAATGCAAATAGATCTATATTTATCACCCTGCACAAAACTAAAGTCCAAGTAGATCAAAGACCTCAATATAAAACTAGACACATTAAACCTGTTAGAAAAAAAAAGTGGGGAAGAGTCTTGAACTACTTGGCACAAGAGACAACTTCCTGAACAGAACATCAACAGCACAGGCTCTAAGAGCAATAATCAATAAATGGGACCTCATGAAACTGAGGTAAAGCAAAGGACACTGTTGTCAGAACAAAACGACTGCCTACAGATTGGGAAAGGATCTTCACCAACCCTATATCTGACAGAGGGCTAATACCTAGAATATGTAAAGAACTCAAGAAGTTAAACAGCAACAAATCAAGTGATCCAATTGAAAAATGGGGTACAGAGCTAAACAGAGAATTCTCAATAGAGGAATATCGAATGGCTGAAAAACACTTAAAGAAATGCTCAATGTCCTTAGTCATCAGAGAAATGCAAATCAAAATGAACCCTCGTTTCTGCTTCTATAAAATATAGATACTATCTAAGCTAAACCGAATCCAGATAGAGTCTTATATCCTGTCTGGATCATAGTAGGTGTTTACTTTTACATGAATGAACCATAATGCCAGAGGTAACTGAACTTCAAAACAAGATTGAAGCAAACAAATATCTAGTTGGGCAGAATGGTCACATGGGAGTTATTCTGGAGCATGTGAATATTTCTCGTTACACCTAAGATCCATCCACCAGCCATGGTCAGACTCACAGCCTGGGAAGTCATTTTGTAAACCTCCCAGTTGTAAATCTTCCCACGCTAACCTGTCGTTTGGAATGCAAGAAATCTTTCAAGAAATTGACGTACTGAAAATAACAACAAGGCTGGCAGTAGGTTGACGTGTTTCAGCTACAGCAGACAAGCTCCGCTTTAACACCTCAGATGCCATCTGCCACCGTTCAGGTCACGAACCAGGATTCAAACTATTCAGTACAACTGTTAACCATTCCCTTTGCCATATTTTTAAATTTTAAGTTTGAGTACTGGCCTGCTTGAAAGAGAATTCACTTGAAAAGACAATCCTTTCACCAAGTGACCTATCCTAGACTTGAAAATAGTTCATTGGTTTATGAAATAGTGAAGACTTGAATGAAATACTTAAATAAAATAAAACCAAATGCTTTTTACAAACAGTAAGCATGGTAAAACAGGCCAGCCTACCACCTGAGTGGTTTCCCAACACATACAATCAACAAAGAAAATCAATAAGGCACAGACAAACAAATCAATACAGTGTGTAAACAAATACTGAGCATGCAGTTCCCAGAGGAGGAAATCAATCAGCAGTAAACACAAAAGAGGCGTCATGGTACTAGCAATAGAAGACAATGCAAATTAAGCCACAAAGAAACTACAGAGTGTGCTTCTAAGGCATGAGGGGGTGGGAGGGATGGTGGAAATGAAACAGTACCAAGTCCAGAAAGGACAATGACAGCAGGGACTCCCCTGCCCAGCTGAGATCAGTGGGAATTCACATGACTACTTTGGAAAGCAATGTAATGTTATCTAGGATCTGGAGAACAAACACAACCTGTTCCCAGAGCTTTCACAAGTTTCCCCTGTGAACCCTCAGGCACTAATTCTGAAGCTGGAAATTTGATAGTAATACTAATCCTAAACTAGGGTGTGATGGTAGAAGATGGAGAATTGGGAGTTAACAGCTACGTGAGACCCTTCCTAAATAAACAAATAAAGGAAAAAGCAGAAAAGAGTATAAGGTTTTTGTTTTGTTTTGTTTTGTCTGGGCTCTTTTTCCCCTCTGTGTAGCTTTGGCTGTCCTTGACCGACTTTGTAGACCAGGCTGGCCTCAAACTCACAGAGATCTGCCTGCCTCTGCCTCCTAGAGTGATGGGATTACAGGTGTGCACCACCGTGCCAAGCTAAAGTTTTACTGCTCCAACCCAGACTTACTTATTGGGAGTTGGCTCATCATCATTTTCCAAATCAGATGGTCAGCAGTAGGGAACAAGTGCTGATCCAGAAGGAAGAACTGAATAGGGTTTCTTTTTTTTTTCAATTCTTTTTTTAATTTTTATTTTTATTAATTACAATTTATTTACTTTGTATTCCCCCTGAGTTCCCTCCCTGCTCCTCTCCCAATCCCAACCTCCCTCCCTCTTCTCCACCCATGCCCCTCCCTCAGTCCACTCATAGGGGAGGTCTTCCTCCCCTTCCTTCTGATCCTAGTCTATCAGGCCTCATCAGGAGTGGCTGCATTGTCTTCCTCTGTGTCCTGGTAGGGCTGTTCCCCACTCAGGGGGAGGTGATCAAAGAGCCAGCCACTGAGTTCATGTCAGAGACAGTCCCTG
>CM053753.1:10950449-10981846 GCA_028658305.1 Pachyuromys duprasi
AAAAAAAAAGAAAATAAATAAATTAAAAAAAAATTGCTAAGAGTGAAGCTTGAGAGAAGTTGCTTAGTAGTTCAGAGCACCTGTTGCTCTTGCAGAGGACCCAGCACCCACAGGGTGGCTCACAACCTTCTGTAACCCTAGTTCTGGGTATTTGCCATCCTCTTCTGGCTCCCTTGGGTACCAACCACACAGACAGTGCACATGCATACAGGCAAAAGAATCATATACATAAAAGTAAAATAAAACAAATCTTTTTCAAAAACAAAAAAAAATAAATGGGCACTATACCTATAAGATAGGATAAACATACTAAAATATGTACATCTAAAGAAGATAAACAAGAAAGAGGACCCGGGGTAAGATGATCAAGCCTCACTTAGAAAGACAAATGGGATGGACATTGAAAATAGGAGAAAACAAGTAACAGGACAGGAGCCTACCACAGAGGGTCCCTGAAAGACTCTTCCTAGCAATATATCAAAACAGATGCTGTGACTCATAACCAAACCTTGGGCAGAGTATAAGGATTCATATGAAAGAAGTGGGAGTTAGTATGACCTGGAGAGGACAGGAGCTCCACAAGGACCAAATATATCTGGGCACAGGGGTCTTTTATGAGACTGTTTCTCCAACCAAGGGCCATGAATGGATATAACCTAGAACCCCTGCCCAGATATAGCCAATCGCAGCTCAGTATCCAAGTCAGTTCCCTAGTTAGGGGAACAGGGACTGTCTCAGACATGAACTCAATGGCTGGCTCTTTGCGCCCCTACCCCAGGGGGCCACAGAAGAGATTGTAGCCAGCCCTGAAGAGACCTGATAAGCTAGGATCAGATGGAAGGAGAGGAGGACCTCCCCTATCAGGGGACTTAGAGAGGGGCAGGAAAGAGATGAGGGGGAAAGGGTGGGATTTGGAGGGAATGAGGGAATACAAAGTAAATAAACTGTAATTAATATAAAACTAATAGGTGTCTGCTATGACTTGTGTGGTCCATTGTAGAGTGGACTTCTGAAACTTCTATACAAAGGCTAGGCAGAAGCAGCCATCAAGCTTCAGTTCCAGGCTTCTTACCCAGGAACTGTAATATAAACATTCAACAGTTAGACACCACTCCCCTTATCTCTGAGGCTCTGGTTTCTTTGGGTTTTGCAAGGGCTCTATTTGTGTGTGCACATGTATTCATATGTGTATGGGACATGTTTGGGTGTGGTATGTGTCTGCACATGTGTACACATGAATGTGCTATTGTGCAAACCTCAGGCTGATGTCAGGAGTCTTCCTCAATTACTCTCCACCTTATACTTGGATGAAGGATTGCTCAGTTGAACCCAGAGCCTGCTGATCTGGTTGGTCTAACTATGTAGCTTGCTCCTCACCCACAAAACAATCTCTTCAGCCTTCTCATCATTGTTTTTTGGGGCATGCCATGCCCAGAAGACAGTGTTCTTCAATGTTCCATCCCTTCTTTCTGATCTAATGTTCTTTCTACCCTTGTGCACTGCTTTGGAGGAAGTGATAAAGATGTCCCATTTAGGGCTGAGCACTAACCAGTCAAGCCACTTATTCTCAGCACCTAGTCTCTCAGTTTCGGGTTGAATCATTTCTGTTGATTTGCTGTCAAGTTTATGCCTTTCTTCTGCCATGGCCAACATTCTATTTAGAAATTCCCATGATGATTGTGTGTGTGTAGGGCTATGCATGTATGCATACATCTGGAAGCCAGAGGTCAATTTCAGGTGCCATCCATATTGGGTTTTGTTTTTGTTTTTTAAGATATTTATTTTTATTTCGTGTGTGTGAGTGTTTGTATGCATGTGTATAAGTGTGCCATGTGCATATAGGGCTCATGGATACCAGAAGAGGGTGTTGGATCCCCTGCAACTAGAATTACAGACAGTTGTTAATGTTCATAAGGGTAATGGGAGCCTAACCTAGGTCTTCTGTAAGAGCAGCAAGTTCTTTTAACTACTAAGCCATCTTTCTAGACCCCGTGCTATTTTTTTGAGGCATTTTTCTATTTTCTTGAATATCTATCTTAATTTTCACTTATTATGTCTGTGTTCCCCCCTTACAATTTTGAAAATACTTAATGACTATTTTAAGTTCCTGTCTGATATTCCCATCCTCTGTGACATTCTGGATGCGATGGTTTGTGTTTTTCTCCCTTCCTCGTGTGTCTAGTAATGTCTGTGTATGTGTGGGACATCGAAGTTGATGTTTTGTGGGGAGTCTAGAATGCCCTGTGGTAGATTCTACCCCTGAAGCCTGTTGACTCCTTGGTGTTCCACTTCAATCCCAGTAGGTTTGATCTCATGGTTCTTTTTAGCAGGTTGGTTTCAGCTTTGTTCCTTGTCGGTATCTGGCATTAAAATAGCAATTGTGTGCTCTTGCTACTCCCATGTTTAATCTCTACAAACATCTTCTTTCCTTTGTGTTTTCTCTTTAGGAACTGCCCCCCAAAGCTATTTCCTCAGAAAAGGCCCCAGCCCTGCAGGAAGACACAGCACCCCTTGAGGAGGAGACTATGAGACAGGGATCTCAACCAGGTGTCTCGGGTGTGATTACGAAAATGCCTCAACGGGTTCTTCCCTCCTGAAAAAAAATGGCCTGCAAGAGGAGCTCTCACCTCAGCTCAGATTTCTGAGACTGGGAAGGATGTCTAGAGATGCTCTGTTCTGCCATAAATACCTTTTATCATGTGACGTTTGAATTATCTATTGGAACAAGAATTAAATACAGTGGCATCAAACTGATGAGGACTTTTCTTCCTAACATTACAGAGTGAAAGCACACTCTCCTCTTGCACTCATCTTAACTCAAGCTGTGCTTTGCAGTCAGGGTGCTGGTAATCCTTACATGTGTCCTAGAGGCTGCCCAAGGCACTAATGATGCCTGTTTTCTTCACTCTATGTCACCACTTTAGAAAATGTTTCCATTTTTTTATTGTGATAAAGCACATGACATAAAATGTACAGTTTGTGACCTTAACACATTCATATTGTATAATTATTCCAACCATCCAGCATTCAAACTCTTCCTTTACCTTCTAGGGCTAAAACTCTGTTATCATTAAATGATAACTATTTTTCATCCCCCAAACCCTACAATCCATCATTCTATGTTGTCTGGATTGTTTTGACTATTCCAAGTACCTCACATAAATGAATCATATATCGAGGGGAGGTGTGTACGGGTAGGCATGCATGTGTATGTGTGTGTATGTGTTTGTGTGTGGTGTGTGTGTGTGTCTGTGTCTGTATCTGTGTGATTTCCCTTAGAATTCTGTAGCTATCCTTGATGTTCTAGTGGATAAGATTTAGAGCTTTTATTTGGCATACTATATCCTCAGGATTCATTCATACTGTAACATAGATCAGAATTTCCTTCCTTCTTAAAGCTGATCAGTATTCAACCCTAATATGGAATGCGTAGAACAGAAGCATTTAATCATGCATTGTGGTGCCTTGTGAGTGTGAGAAATAAGAAAACTGGAGGGGAATCACTGCTGACAGAATAAAAAGACTAGGAATGTGGGTCATCCAAGATGGTTACCATGCTTTTTGCTTGGGTGCCATGAGTGGATGGAGGTAGTTTTTCCTTCAGTATAGGATAGAAGAAAGTATGATGTGTTGAGCATATGGTCCCATGAAGGAGACAGGCATGGAGTCACCACAAAAGGTAGCAGCCCTGAGATGTAGTCCCCACCCCAACCCCAAGAAAGATCAAAGACTCCAGCACAGCCTAGGCTTCTCTGTAAGATGCTAGAGCAGGATGAAGAATTTCTGTTCACCTGAAGGGGCCTCAGGGTGAGGGAGGGGAGAGTGGGAGGGAGAGGGTACCTATATAATATAATTATAAATGTAAATGTGCGCATATATGTATATATATACATACATATATATATATATATATATATATATATATTATGTGTGTGTGCACTTGTGCATATGTGTGTGGATACATGCACCACAGCACAGATGTAGCTATCAGACAACAACTTTCTGAAGTTGGTTCTCCCGTTTTACCATGTGGGATCTAGGGATGAAACTCAGGTCATCAGGTTGTCTTAGGAAGCACTTTCACTGTACTAAACCATCTCACAGATCCATTCTTACATATGATCCTGCTAAACATAATTTGGAATTGGATAGAATTCTAATAAAAGTGTGGCATTTTTTTGCAAATATTTACAAATCCTGTGTACACTTTATTTCAAAGTAATCATTTCCATTGACCACTGTTTTGTATGGTTCCTACCCTTGCAAATGATAAAGAAAACTACTGTGAGATTATCCTAG
Source organism: Pachyuromys duprasi (assembly GCA_028658305.1). Lineage (NCBI taxonomy): Eukaryota > Metazoa > Chordata > Mammalia > Rodentia > Muridae > Pachyuromys > Pachyuromys duprasi. The sequence continues at coordinate 10,954,749 of CM053753.1, forward strand.
AAAACATTACATTTTGCTTTTAGTTTTATTAATGCTAATTGAAGCAAAACAAAACAAAATGGTACTGCTTGGTGGTAGTGCAAAGCCAAGTTTGAGTTACAATGGTCTTATGAATAATCCTCAAAATGATTTTCAAGCTATGCCTTCTGTGCTTGATAGTTTTATGTCAACTTGACTCAAGCTAGAGTTATCTAAAAGGAGGGAACCTCAATTGAAAAAATGACTCCATAGCATCCAGCTGATGGGGAGGACCTAGCTCATTTTAGGTGGTCCCATCCCTGGGCTGGTGGTCGCAGGTTCTATAAGAAAGCAGGTTGGGTAGGTCAGTAAACAGCACCTCAGCATTGCCTCTGTATCACCTCCTACCTCCAGATTCCTACCTTGTTTGAGTTCCTGTCCTGACTACCTTCTATGATGGTGATATGAAAATGTAAGCCAAATAAGCTCATTTTCCCCCAAGTTGCTTTGGTCATGACATTTCATCATATCAATAGAAGGCCTAAGGCACCTTCCATTAGTAAGCTACCTATAGAACTAGCATTCAAAGATGAGCAGGTATGTTCAGCCTCTAGGAGTAAGAACCAGGGTTACACTGGGACATCTAGAAGTTAGAACAGGTCTACTGTCTTAATACAAATGACTAGGTATATTTACTTTCTCTCACTGAGTAACAAATACCACAACCTAGCAGCTTAGGACTATACACATTGTGGTTTCTTAGGTGATAGGACCCAAGGAGCTTATAGAGTCTTGAGATGGAACTATAGTGTTGAACATAGCAACCATCCTACAAGAGACCTGAGGTTCCGCTTCTCACACTTACCCATTTTTTCTTTTTGAGATAGGATCTGATGTATCGCAGGATGAACTTGAACTCACTGTGCAAAGAGGATGATCTTAAACTTTTTATACTCTTGCCTCCACCTCCTGAATGCTTTGCATGAACCATTGGAACCATTTTTTGAAGTGCTGAGGCATCAAACCCAGGGCTTCATGCATACTGAGCATACTGCCTGAGCTGTCCCTAGCCCAGCAATTTCACTTGAATTCAAAGTCAATTTGATTATAGCTCAATCATGGTCATGGTCCCCTGTGCTGTCCACCCAGCTCTGCACACACACATCTTAAATGCAGACATACAGCAGGGAGTAAGAACCCCAAGGATGTCTCAAAATTCCTGACTAAACAAAAAGCTCTTCAAAAAGCAAAGGGCTATGACTGTGAGTGTAAAAGAGTGCACGAGGAATTCAGTGACCAGAGTCAGTGACGCTTATCACTGGAGGAGCTTTCACTGAGCAATGATGATCAAAGTCACAGTGAGCTGAGGCATGAAGAGATGGATGGAGAAGGGAGATTGGACCAGCAGAGCACTCTGGGGGAAATCACCCCAAAGCAAAGAGCAAATAGATATACATACTGGGGAAAACTGGGAACTCACTCAGTGCAGGCTGCTTGGGAGACTGTGAAATGGAAATAAGGAGAGCCTACTCTGAGGTTGGAAAAAGCTAAATTCCCACTGAACTGCATGAAGCTTTTTACTGAGAAATGTTCCTACCTTGTGAGCTTTAAGAATAAAAACTAATTTTTCAAACCCATGCTACTTATTAACCAGGTATTCAAGTTAAAATATCATCTTTACATTCCCTGGTTAGAGTTTAGAGACTATAATTCAGCCTCCTCATTCTGTAATGTTGCCAAAGATATATCAACTAGCATGTGGTACCCATCTTTAAAGTCTGAGTTACTTGAAATGGTATGCAAAGACCCTTTTTAACTTTTTATTAGAATACACTAATTATCACAAGAATGGGTTTCATTGTGACATTTTCATAATGTATTTTGACTGTATTCATCTCCTGTTAATGCCATTTTATCCTCCTCCAACTCCAGCTGATTCCCTTCCTCTTTCCAACTAGTCCCCTCTACTTTCTACAAAAAATATTCCAGCTGAATGTGGTGGTACATGCCTGTAATTCTAACACTTAGGGAGGCATAGGAAGGCGGATCTCTGTGGGTTCAATGCCAGCCTGGTTTACAAAGAAATCCAGGATGGCCAAGGCTACACAGAGAAACCCTGTCTGGAAACAACGACAACAAAAGTATTCCACAGAAAGTTTTGGTGTGTGGGGGAGGGAGGGAGGTTGCATGTGTTCTGATAGAGTTTATCTATATAGCCTGGGCTGACCTTGAAATCATCATGTAGCTCATGCTGGCCTCAGACTATCTTTCTGCCTCAACCGCTTAAGTGCTCCACAACTCACTTAGCTAATATTAATGGTGAAACACAGTAGATTTCTCATTAAAATAATGAGCAGGCGAATGACATCCCTTCTCCCCACTTCTTTCACTATCATTGCTGAAATCATAGCTATTGCAACAAAATAAAATAGAGACAGATGTATATCTGTAACCATGTGTTTACAAAGTTGAGGGAGAAGGATCATGAATTTGAGGCTGGCTTAAGTTATATAGTGAGCTCCAGGCCAGCCTGAGCTACACAGAGTCAGCTGTCTCCAGATAGCCATTTATTTGCACTTGGTCTATGATGATAGACTCTCTTTTCTCAGAGGAGATTTTAAGTCTCCCCTGATCTAAGTGACCCCAGGTCTTGTAAGGAGTGTCACGTAGCCCTCAGGGAAGATTACAGGCCAAACCCTTCCCTGATAAGGAAACTGCTCTAGCAAGCATATAGGAATTCCTAGAAATGCCCCACCCTGTTAAGAATCTAAGACTAGCAGTGACCTTCAATTATTCTTGAAGATCCCCCACCCCCACCATAGGATAATTAAGTAACAAATTTTCCTTGTGATAGGACCATTAAACATCCCTGACCTCCAGAGCCCAGTGAATCAAACACACTCACCCTCGAAATCACTCCCTCTGCCCAGAGTTTATATTGCCCTTGATTACACAAATAAAAGATATCTCATTGGGCCTGCTCTCCTTCTCACTGGTTCCTGTGGGTTGCTCTGGCTAAATATCTGAGACAGCGAAATTCATGAAAAGTAATCATTTATTGCTTATAGTTTTACAGGCTAGGGATCCAACATTAATTTTCTGGCATATTTCATGACCGGTACATGTAGTCATCATGGGTGGGGCTTTCTGCATGTCCTCAGCAGGTAGAGCAATTGCATTTCTTTACACAATTTTTATTTTTATTTTTTAAAGGTTTATTTATTATGTATACAATGTTCTGCCTGCATGTACACCTGAATGCCAGAAGAGGGCACCAGACCTCATTATAGATGATTGTGAGGCACCATGTGGTTGCTGAGAATTGAACTCAGGACTTCTGGAAGAGCAGACAGTGCTCTTAACCTCTGAGCCATCTCTCCAGCCCCTACATGATTTTTATAAAGACATTACAAACTGCATGGATAAGAGCAGAACCCTCATTCCCAAACTGCCTTCTGGAGACTCCATCTCTTACTATTGCATTGAGGACTGAGTTTCAATATTTGAATGGGGGGTGGTGGAATTCAGACCATAGAAATGGCCAATTGGAATTGATTTCATGAAAAAGTTGAGAAAGAGAAATTCCCTACAGTCATTTGTTACAAACAGTGCATAGGTTACATGTCAAAAACCACTTGCTGCAAAGTGAATTAAAGACACAGTAATTAGTCCTGGAAACCTGGGGTTCTTATACAAAGAACTGGATACTCATGTCCTAAATGCATGAGAAAGAGAGAGAAAGAGAGAGAGAGAGAGAGATTTGGAAGATTTGGAAGGTTGTTTGAGGGTACATTCCTCAAGTGATATCATTGGTATGTTATCAATGTACAAATGTAACTAGGACTCAATTTTCCAAGCAGCAATTTCACTGATGGTCATCATATTGAAAAGAGGTTAACCAACATACAATGTCTCACAATTATTTCTCAAAGTATCAATTTAGAGAAAAAAAAAACTCTGGAATTCAAATCTAGATTAAAACATTCCCAGTGCCACAATTAGAACATAATTAACTGAAAAAATAGCTCTGGAGCTGGATCCAGGGGGAACAGGTCTATAATTCTAGCTACTTGAGAGGCTAAGATATAAAGATCATAACTCCCAGTCCAGCCTGGGAGAGTCAGTAGGGTCAGTTTAGTGAGACATTGTCTCAAGTCTCAAATTTAAATTTAAATTTTAAAAAAAATTAAAAATAAAGTGAAAAAAATGGGCTAAAGATTTCACTCTATGGCCGAGTGCTTGCGCAGTACACATACCTGGGTTCAATTCCAACTATGGAAAGAAAAAAGAAGAGCCTTCACTAATAGATTAACAAGAATGGAAGATATTAACATCTAAAGATCAAGATAGTCAAACAAAACCCTCAATGGAGAGAATTTTGAAGGGTGATTCACTGACTTCATGAGAAACAAGAAAACGAAGGGAATCCACAAGGGTTATTTCCCAAGAAGGTGCGTACATTTACATTAATAGCTGTTCCTCCCAGACAGAATAGCAGAGGATTCATCATTACCATGGGTAAAGCTCCTAGGCTGAGAACAAATTTCTTAAAAACGTTCACCAAAAATAACAATATAGGGGATAGGCATAGTAAATACAATATGGGGGGGGGTATAGTAAGTACATGCATGCATACTTAAATAATTTCTCCTGGCCCTTGTGAGTTTTAATGTTCAAGAATAAAATTAGAAATGACAAAACTCTTCCAATCAATTCTTTAGGAGATGTGACAACTTTAAGGTAAGCAATTCTCCCCAGAAGAGACTGAGGAGTGCTGTGAAAGAAATTGAATTCGGTGAACAAAACTCCTCAGCAAGCACAGAGGTACAAAGTCTTCAGAGAAAGCCAGCGAGCCCCAGATGTCTTAGGAGCTGGAGCAGTTTGGAGCAAGGCTGAATGGATACTGTGCTCAGCCAGCAACCTGTGACTCATCAGAAAGACGTGCTCGAGTTTTCGTTCCTGCAGAAATTACCTATGTGGAAGTCAGTTCCAGTATTTCAATTCACCTCTTCTCAGAAAAGCAAGTAGGTAAGTCAGGTTCCTCTAGAGGAACAGAAACAATCAGCTATATGTACAATAAAGGATCTAATAGATCAGATTACACAGTGGAGGCTGGTTAGTTTAAAGATGACCATCTGCATGCTGGGGAGGCAGAGAATTTAGCAGCTGTCCATTCCCAGAAGAGGAGCACCTCAGAGCAAGGGTGTCTAGTTTAAGTTCTGTTTTTGTGACAAATTATCCCTACAAAGACAGTTTAGGGGAGATGAGGGCTATTTTAGCTCACAATTCTAGATTCCAGTCTGTAACCAAGGAATTCAAAAGGCATAATTTAAAAACAGTCACATCACATCCACAGTCGAGAACAGAGAGAAGGGATTGCATGATTACTCAGTACTCGGCTGTCTTTCTCTACTTTTATACATGCCAGGCTCTAAAACTAAGGAATCACACCACTCACTTTGAGGCTGGTTTTTCCCACATCAATTGAGGGACAATCAAGACAATGCCTCACAGGCCTCAACACTGGCCAACATGACCTAGACAATCCTTCGCTGAAAATCCTTTTCCAGGTGCCAGCAGTGAGAGCTGGGTGCAATTCTGTACCCTGGCACCAGTTAGGGGGTTGTGGTCAACTTACTTAACCTCTCCATGACTCAGTAGCCTGTCTCCCCGCAATGAGGATGTCAGTGGCCTTATCGTAGAAAGTTCTTTCATGGCTCCCGTGAGGCACTACTATGCACAGGCCCCCGCTACACACTGTGTGTTCCCCTTGTTTCCCCAGCTCAACACAGGGTGCTGACATCACCACATTAAGAATGCTTTCTAGGATCACTTTTTTTCACACCAGTGGGTGTTTTATGGGTATTCACAGATGGTAGTATGAAGTCCCTCTCCTATTCACGGAATTGGCTGCTTACGCCTTTGCTCTGAAAGTATCTGTTGTCAAGTGGTCACTCCTCCTTTTTCTCCTCCTCCTCTTCCTCCTTTTCTTCTTGCTTCTCCACTGCTCCCTCTCTGAGCAGGATGGGAGCATCATGGTGGAAGTGGGAGACAGAACTTTTCTGCTTTGTGCCACCCATTACTTTTGCCTGGCCATGATGCCCACACTCACAGAATTCTCTCTTGTAAGATATCTTCCAGTCAGTGGCTACTGTCACTCTTCTCCCAGGGTAAGAGTTGTGAGAATGCCTGGGAATAAAGAGCAATAAAGCTCTTTCTAGTTATGAGAGCTATTTTGGTTATCAACTTTACATCTGGGCTTAACTAAAACCCAAAAATGACCAGGCACACCTGTTAGGGATTTTTGCTTAATTAAATTATTTGAAGTGGGAAGACTCACTTCTAGTCCAGATTTTTGAGGTTGGAAACCCCACCTCTAATCTGGGCCACAACTTCTGGTGGCATTCTTTATAAAAGACATAGAAGAAGGAAGCTCTCTTTGCCTGCTTGCTCTCGCCTTCATAAGCAAGTCTGTTCCTTCACTGGCATTAGAGACTACTTCTTTGGGATAGCAGTGTATACTGAAGGCTAGTTAAGACATCCAATCTTGTGAATAACTACTGGCTCCTTGGACCTTCCATTCATTCATAAGCAGCTATTGTTGGATGAGCTGGGCCACAGCCTCTAAGTCATTCTAATAAATCCCCTTTCTATATATAGATTCATTCTGTAAGTTCTGTTAGTCTAGAGAACCCTAAATAATACATTAATGCATCAAGATACATGAACAAAGTCATTCACCAAAATTTTCCCAGTTATGGACCATCTCAGGTAATTCAAATGTCTATCGGGAGCTGGAATATGTACTGCAAAAGAACTATATGTGGACAGGGGTGTCGGGGGAGTGGGCAAAGATGGCAGGTAGTGGAATGGACTGGGTTATCCTTTCTCTTGCAAACGTTATTTCATTAAACTCAGCATTTAAATGAAGCCCTGTTGTATAACAGTTTCCTCTGAGATAGAAATATTCCATCCTGCAGAAATCTCATTAAATAGAAAGGTAAATGACTAAAAATAGCTCAGGAAGTCCATTAAACTGGAAATGCCAGACCCCTCCCTGCCAAAGTAAACAATGAAAACTGAGTGTCCCTCTCAGATGAGCAGAAGCTGAGCTGTAAAAGAAGACTCTCATACTGCAAGTCAAGCTGCAAAGAAGACTTCATACCATACCAGCTGCCTGGAAGAAGCAGAAACAAGCTGAGCTACCAGGAAGAGATTTAGACCAACCTGGAAAGACTCTCTCCAACCTGTTGATCTGCCTGCAGGCAGTGCAGTGTGCTCAGGATTCCAGGCTCTGTGAGCTGTCATCCTTGCTGGGGTGGGCTTCGGTGGTACAGTTGATGGAATATTTTTCTCTCAGGTTTCGTAACTAGTGGATTGAACTTTAGAATCTTGTTTTATACACAAATTCTGATCTGCTAAGCCTTTTCTTAAAAGATCTGAACATTTGTTTAAGCTACATCACAGAATAAAAGCAAAAACGCACAAATGTGGACTGAACGGTTAGAGAATGGACCGTATAAAAAGTATTTCGATACGGCATTTAAGTTTCTTAAATATCTTAAACATATAGTTAAATGGAACACAATTCATCATAGGAATGTTACACTGTGGCTATTATGCAGCTGAGAGAGTGATAATGTAGTAAGTTATTTGTTTTCATAGCAAATGCATCTTTTAAAGGTGAGCATGTGTGTGTGTGTGCACACGTGTGCACATGCATGCACATGTGTGTACAAATGCTTGTGTGCATATGCAAGTGTTCATTTATATTTACATGTAGGCACAGAGAACTGTCTAGAAAGATGACCATTTGGGTAATAGGATTACTACTAAATTTGTGTTTTATTACATTTCTTTGTGTCACTTCAAGTTCTCTGTCATGATCCCCAATCTTTTATAAAGCTCAAAACATATACACAAGATTTTTATTTGCAGAAAATAATTTTAAGCAAATCTTGCTAATAGGAGAATGAACACTTCTCTTTCTTCATCTTCACCAGTGTGAAGTACCCATTTATAGTTTAGCTTCATTGTGACTGTGGGTTTGAGTGAGACTGGCCATGTATTTGAATGCTTGGTCCCCAGTTGGTGGAATTAGGTGGGAATGATCTAGAGGTGTTGCTTTGTTGAAGGAGGTGTGTCTCTGGGATCAGGCTTTGAGGTTTCAGAAGCCCACACCAAGCCAAGCTCGCTAGCACTCTCTCTGTGTCTCTCTGTCTCTGTCTGTGTCTCTGTCTCTCCCTCATGGTTGTGACTGAGCTCTCAGGTCCTACTCGAGTGCCTGATACCATGATCCTTGCCAGGATGATCTTTGTCTCACCCTCTGCAACTATAAAGCTCCCAATAACTCTTTCCTCTGTAAGTTGCCTTGGACAGGGTGTCAGTAGAAACGTCTCCAGCACCTGACAGTCATGGAGTAACCTCCCTGATTGTTTCTTCTCTGTCCTCTGCTGGCTGTTTGTGTTGTGAGCGATCTGCCAGCCCTGTGGTTTGTGCCCTTTGGTCTTCTGAACCTGAGGGTCCTTAGCTGAGACTCGGCAGGTTTGGGGGAGCTTTCCAAAGTCTTTCTATCCACAGAAAGCAGGCTAGGGAGGGAAGTGAGAGCCTCCATTGTGTTAGTTCATATGGTTATCCACCCACGTACACAGTGGAAGAATCCACTGAAATGCCCCCATCCTCAGCTCCTCTCTGACACATAAATGAGTTACTCTGTGAAGAAAACAGAAGAACATGCCTAGATCACCAAGAATCCCCCTGCCACTGGTGCTACCACGGTTATTTCCATCATTGTTGTGGGCTGGGCTCACTTCACTTCCAGAGAGTTCTCATCGCTGCAGGTACCCACCCCTTCTCTCTCCATGGAGAAGAACCCAGCTGCTTTTCCTGATATGGCCACAGGGTGGCAGCAGTACTTCGTAACTTTGACTTGCCTCTGCCGCAGCTAGGATTTTTTTGGTGGTGGTGGGGTTGTTGCTGTTGTTTTATTTTGTTTCTGTTTTTTAATTTGTTCATTTACCAAAAACTACATGTTATTATAGTGTACAAAATAATTATTTGAAATATGTATACATTGTGAAATGGTTAAATAGAAATACTTTTCATTCTAATTTTTTTTTTTTGAGCAAGCTCACCTAAATCTAGTTTCTTAGTGATTTTCTTATATGCATACCTGATTAACTACAGTCTCTATGCTGGACATCAGATCTCTTGAACTCATTCTTTCTCTTTCTGTTTAACAGAAATGCATCTTTTAACCAACTTTCCAAACTCCTACCCTTTCTTCTGGTAACTTCTTTGGGAGGGATGGATTAGTTCAAGAGGCCCAACAAAAGCAAGGGTCCTAGAATCAGCTCCATCAACTTATACAAAGTCAAAAGACAAGAAAACTTTCAGGAGCTTCAAAGAGTAAATAATTGTCTGTGGACTCCTCAATCACCAATGAAGCATCTAAAGCACACGCGCGCTTGCACACACACACACACATACACACACACACACACACATCAGTGATCCTCACAGAAGAGAGGGTAGAAAGCAGTAAAAGCCAAGACATTCTGGACACAACAGGACTGCTGCATTTGTGAGCTCACAACTGTGGTTGCCTGCACAAATTAAGCCAGTTTCTAGCGTGGAGGAGGAAAAGACTCAGGAGTGCCCAGCCTTAGCTGAGTACCATTGACAGTCAGAACTTCTAGGGAAGGGAGAGTCAGCCTTATTTAGGGGTCAGGCCCCTGGGAGGTTGACCCCATGCTCTGATGGATAGCCTCGCACCCATGAGTATATGGGTAGCACAAACTAGACTCAGTGGATTACAAAAACAAAACAAAACAAAAATAGCAAACAAACTCACATAGATATACCCATATACATGATTAAAAGGTAAATCCTTTTTAGCCAGGCAGTGGCTAACCTTTAATCCCAGCACTAGGGAGGCAGCAGCAGGTGGATCTCTGTAAGTTTGAGGCCATCCTGGTCTACAGAGTGAGTACCAGGACTCCCAAAATTACACACAAAGAAACCTGTCTGAAAAAAAACAAAAAAACAAAAAATTAAATTAAATTAAAAAATAAATCCTTTTAGCAAGGTAGTTGTAGCTCTTGCTTTTAATCCCAGCACTAGGGAGGCAGAGGCAGGCAGAGCTCTGTGAGTTCAAGGCCAGCCTGGTCTAGAGAGTGAGTCCAGGACAACCAAGGCTTCACAGAGAAACGCTGTCTTGGGGAGAGGGGTGAAGAAAGAAATAGATAACATTGATGGAGTGGGTCTTGGAGGTGTTACGGAAACTGAAGGGCAAATATGATCAAAATATATTGTATGCATGCATGAAATCTCAGAGAATAAAATAATTTTTGGTTGTTTTGCTTTGTTTTCTAGACTGGGTTTTTCTTTGTAGCCCTGGTTATCTTGAACTTTGTAGACCAGGCTGGCCTTGAAGTCACAGAGATCTACCTGCCTCTGCCTCCCCAGTGCTGGGATTAAAGGCATGTACCACCACACCTGGCTGAGAATAAAATACTTTTAAAGGGGAAAAGAAAGGCTTCCCTTTGTGTTTATTTCCATGGAAATTTAATTAGCACACAATTTTCTGTAAAAAAAAAAAATACCCTGCTTTGGATTATATAGGTCTCTATAAATTACAAGGCTGTGAACCAAGGAACAATTCAAAAATAATAGTCATTGTTTATTGATCACCTCCTAAGTTCAACCAACCCCTAAAATGTGCTTTCTTTGTAACTGCAAGGAAAGATAATAAGAGTAGAAGTACTAGAAAAAAAAACAGAGCCATGAGGAAGAAGCGATATTTTATGTTTAGCTGTGTCTGAATCCCTTTTTCTATATTTATAATAAAAATGTTTAAGGCAGCATAATTTATGGAGAGGGTTTGTTTGTTTGTTTTGGCTCCTGATTTTGAAAGCAGAGAAGGAAGTTCAAGAGTATAACATGCCCTTGGCTTCTGATAAGGGTATCATGCCATGTTTCTGCTTAATAACATGGCTGAAAAAGCAGAAGAAAAAAACTAGCATGTGGAAGAGGAGGCATGCAAGCCAGAGAAAGGACAGAGGGCAGTGACTTATTTTTTGCTAACTGGCTGTTGCATAGCACTGTCCTCTAAGCAACTGAATTGAAAAGTTCAAAGTTCATCTGTGCCTGCTTGTAGACTGTTGACTCTCCCTCATAGGAGGGAATGGGAGTCATTTGACCCTTGTTTGTGTATCCATCCAGACACTTCACCCAGTCATTTGTATGCAGCTCTGCCATAATTGCATATGGTCGCAGGGTCCCTGAGAAGAGGCTGGAGTAGACTGAGGGGGACTTCAGGAAGAGGACTTCAGCTACAAGGCTATGGTGAAGCTGTCATTCACGCAGGGTCAAGATTTTCCAATGTGGCTGCACTGGGGTTGCCACACAGGAAACCTCCACCCATGCTTTGTAAGTAAGCCCAATAAAGTCACTGGTTCCCTTGGAGGAAGTGTGGTGGAATCCAACTGTACTTCATCACCGGAACCTTGGAAGGAAGGAGTGTAGACATTGCCTAGCCCCTGCTCCTACAAGGAGAAAATTGTCAGAACCCCAGCTTTGTTACCAACCCATCTCTTAGAGGCAGACATTAATTCTTTCAAGGGCAGTTCTCTCATGACCTGATCCCTCCCATCTCTTAAATGTCCTACCACCTCCCACAACTGTTACATTAAGTACCAAGTTTTCTTCACATAACCCAACTAACTACAACTAACTACATTCAAACCCATGACCAGGTCTATGATTCATTCTGGATCAACTTTTGTGGAAGGTTCAAGTATATATCTAGATTCTTTTTTTGTTGTTGTTATTATTTCATATGTTTATCTGATTGTTCTAGCACCATTCATTGGAAAGACAGTCCTTTCTCCTATGAGTCACCTTCATGCATTTGTCAAAGGCCAGCTGACTGGATTTGCCTGACTCTGCTTCTGCTCCATTGGACTCTGCATATGCATTGTGCCACAGGCCAATCGTCCAGGGAGTTTGGAAATGGGGCAGTAAGAGTACACCAACATTTCCTAAATTAGTTATTCTAAATTCTTTATGTTTTCTACAAACTCTAAATTCAACTTGTTGATCTCTACAAAACACCTTGCTAGAATTTTACTGAGATTTTGTTGAATCTATGGTTCAAAGTTGGAAACAATTGGCATATTAGCCATGCTGAATCTTTTAATCATGAGTACAGAATAGCTTCCACTTACCCAAATTGTCACTGCTTTACGTGACCACACATACAAGTAGCTCCCCACAAATAGTGTAATTGGACTGAGCTTAGCATTCGTCTCATTTGAGTAGGTCTAAGCAGTGTGCAGATGTGATTGGCTGAAAGCGTGGTTGCTGTGGTCGGTCAAGACTGTTATCTGTAATAAGACTGCAGTTGGTTGTAGTTCATTACAGTTTCTTACTGCTTGATACAGTAAGAATCAGGCCACTCTAGGTCAAATTTATTTCAATTAAAATTTTTAAAAAGAATGTATTTTGTTGTTATTGAGTGAACTATTTTATAAACATTAAAATCCACTTGATTGATAGTGCTAGCTGGGTGACTGCATATCCACTGACACACACACACACAAATCTATAGGTATGCAACATCAATTAAAGAAAAGAGGCCCAGCTGGGCATGGTAGTACACACCTTTAATCCAGCACTCAGGCGCAGAGCCAGTCCACTCTCTAAGTTCAAGGCCAGGCTCCTCCATGAAGTGAGTTCCAGAACAGCCAGAGCTACATAGAAAAACACTGTCTCTGGAAAAACAGAAAGAGAGAGAGAGAGAATGGAAGAAAGAAAAAAAAAGAAAGAAAGAACAGCCATGAATTTGAAAGAGAGCAAGGGCGTGGGTGTGTGGGAGGGTTTGAAGGAAAGAAAGTGAAGGAGAAATTATATAATTATTTTCAAAAAAATTTAAAATATTTTTAAATGTCTCATTTAGCAACAGCTTTAGTTAGTGACTGTGTTTCCAACATGAATTAGGGCTAGTTCATTGAAACACTAACCTATGCTAGCCGTCCAATCCGTGCCCTTCTCATACACACTTATCCTACACAAATAGCTCCAAAGTCTAAACTTCTAGGACCAACTGAATTGAAAAGTTCAAAGTGCAAAGTGTCATCTGGATAAGTCCTGGCTCATTCACTAACGTAACACTTATCTTTCCAGAAAGTTCTCTCCAGCCCTGAGCTGATGAAAGGAACAAACTAGCCAGTGTGGTTGCTACACTCCTGTAATACTGGCGATCAGGAGACACAGACAGAAGATCTTGAATTCCAGCCAGCCTGGGCTAAATGCTGAGATCCTGTCAAAAAAAAAAAAAAAAATTCTGAGCAAGGTGGTGGCGCATGCCTTTAATCCCAGCACTCAGAGAGGCAGAGGCAGGCAGATCACTATGAGTTCAAGGCCAGCCTGGTTTACAAAGTCGAGGATAGCCAAGGCTGCACAGAGAAACCCTATCTTCAAAATTAAATAAATAAATATTTAAAAAATTACAAAGGAAAGAAGAAAGGAGAAGACAAAGGGAAGGGGGAGAGAGAGAAGGACGGGGTTGGAGATAGAAAAAAAAGAAGAGAAGGCATTAGCAGACGGCTTTCTTCTAGACCACTGCAATAGGGCAAGAATACAGTTGACAGCCCTCCTGAAAAGGAGAAGTAACCAAGAGAAAACGGGTTACTGGCCCCAAATAAATGAAAAACCAAAAACTGAATAGAAAAAGAAGCACTAGCCATAAGGCTTGAGGACGGTCTCTGAGTCTGTTCCACCCTAATCACCCTACAGCAGGACTTGAGAGCCCAAGGCCTCAGGCAGCCCTGCCACTCTAGTCCCTAGGCTTTGTCTCACTCAAAGCTCTTTGGGGCTGGAGTTTAATGATGCAGACCAGAAGCCCTGTGGATCTGGGGCATGGGATGCTGCCCCACTCCCTAATGGAGGCTGTGAGTGGCAGGGCACTTTTATTTGGATTGTTTTTGGCATTTCTGCTTTTGTTTGCAGGATCCAGCAGTTCTTACATTTTGCCCCCCTCCCTCTTTTTCCCCCATTCAAGGCCTATCAGCGTGTCAATCACTGTTACTTTATGGTCCCTGTCGATTCTAACATCTGTGTCACATCTGCTTTATCTTTTCAGAGTCTGCTTTTGCTTGCCTCTTAGCAGCTGCTGTGACTTTTGTTATGAAAAGACGGCCATGTTATATCATGCAAACAGGAGCTGATCTGAGCAGACCTTTGGCAGGAGGTGTTCTTCTCAGGTGTGTTTAGTGTGTGTTGTGGGTGCTGGCAGCAGGTACCCATCTCTGTGTTTCTCTCTCCACTTTTGGTTTCCCTTGGAGAGAGCCTGTGTCTTTCAGCTGTAGTCCATGGTTATCGCATGGGACAGCATGTTACAAAGTGGCTTTAAACGCCTAAAGAGGCAAGGACTTCCTTGGGTTTTGTTTGTTTGGGTTTTTTGTTTGTTGGTTGGTTGGTTTTAGCTTTTGGTTTTTGTTTTGACTTTTTTCTTTTTTCAGGGTTTCTCTGTGTAACCCTATCTATCCTGTAGTTCACTTTGTAGACCTGGCTGGCCTCAGACTCAGAGGTCCACCTGCCTCTGCCTCCCGAGTGAGTGCTGGGCTTAAAGCCGTGCACCACCACGAGGTAAGTGTTTAAAAGAGCCCTGAGAGGCCAAAGCTGAGAACGTAACTGGAAAGTGAGAGTCTGTAGGGCTGAAATAAACGAATCAGCTGGATTTCTCTGGAAAGCCGCTGCCTGTGCTGTCGCTGCTGCTGCTGCCTCTGTCCCCAGTAGCCACAGGGCAGGACCAGGTCCAGACGTAAGAGCAGGTGGAGGATGGGCAGCAGAAGGCAGCTCAGGCAGCCTACATCAGCATCCAGGACCAAGTCGAGATGAAGCCCCCGGCTCAGTGAGAGTTTTCTGCCTGTCTGCTCCTTGACACTCTCTGGGGAGAGGGGGTCCACTGACATTGCAATGCTAGGTATCCACCTCTGTATGGGGTCCAGGTAAGGGAGTTATATTCTCTGCTTGGACTTCTGTGAGCCATACGTTCTTAGGCCCGATCTTCATTAGAGCTTCCGCATGTCTGTGTGCCCTTACAGTCCCAATTCAATTCACCCAGATAAATTGTCTACTCCTAGGATTAAGTCGTTTGCCTGTCTGTGCCGCGTGGTGATGCCAGACAGATGGTGCTGTTTACATATTCACCCAGGTGCAGCAGCATCCTCTTTCCTCAAAACGGGGTCAAAGGCCGCTGATAAAATAGAGACTGCCACAGCAAGGCAGTGTCTGGAAGCCCACAGTTTTCTACAGCGTGGAGTACCGAGAGCAGAGCACAGCGTGATCTCGGCACTAACCTGAGATCGGCATCGCGCCAGATAGATGACAAGCATGCGGCGATTTGTAGTTATCATAATTATTAAAATAATCTCATCAACCCATAACTGTTAAGAACCTAACCAACGAATGCCAAAGCATGAGCTGCATAAGCTTGGTGGCACATATCAGAGAGAAATTGGAGTCAGGCATAGTAGGATACATTTGTAATTCTAGCACTTTGGAGGCTGAGGCAGGTGGATCACGGTTTGTTTTAGACTAGCCTGTTCTACATAGTGAGGCCCTTCCTATAGAAACATAAAAGAAAGAGAGCTTGAGCCAGGTGTGGTGGGGCAATCCTGTACATAGTTCTCAGGAAGCAAAGTAGGAGGACTGCCACCAGTTCCAGGACAGACAGTGAGATCCAACCTTTAAAAAAAAAAGGAAGAAAGAAAGAAACCAGTCCAACATAACCCATGCCTTAATCCTTCTCATCTAGTAGTGGAGGAGTAACCACATGCTGGACTGCAGTCACACCTCACGACAGGTACCAGAAGTTCTGAGAGCATCCAAGGCAGGAACACTGGCTCCAGGGGTTAGGAAAAGAGAATGTTCTTGGACTTTGAGACATAATACAGGCAGGAAGTGGAGGGACATAGGTCAGGCTCATGGACTTAAGAGGGAACAGCTGCCCTGCCCAGAGTATCATTTATTGAGGGAATAGAAGCACAGCCGAGCCCATCAGGACCCCAGTGATATTCTTCAGGGAGCCTTTTTAAGCACATGCTCTTATTAGCCAAGGGATGCATTAGCCAATAAGACTACTGAACCATAAAGGTAATGCCCTGGGGTTTCATAGAGTTGATGACAGGAGCTGTGATGTCTATACAGAGAATATGACAACATACTCAGAAGAAGCCTAAGCATCTACCTCGGAGCCTCCTATATTGCACAAGCACCGCTGAGAGAACTCAGCAAGATCTGCACATCCACAGCCATTTCCTTACAGCTACATTACAGTCCAGAGATGTGATCATTTCCTAGGGATTATAAATCAACCCCTGTAGGAAGGTCAGTCAAGCCTTCTGGAAGGTGGTATTGATTTGGACCTTGGTGGAAAGATGCTTGTTGTGGGCAGAACAGAGGCAGAGGTTGGGACTAAGACCATGTCTCAATCTAGGAAATATGCCCATTCTGCTGGAGCTGAGGGCCCCTCAGTCAGTGACCTTGGCTTTGGTTTCCAGGTTCTTGAAAGAGTGCTCATAGCATGGGGTCCTAGGGCTAAGACCTGGAATGCAGTGTCTCATCAGCCCCCTCCCTGACTAGATACTGTTATCTTGTTTTCTTCAGAGAAAGCACAGCCTTAGTGAGATAAATGACTATCTGTGTTTACAAAGATAAAGCCTTTTATGTACAGAGTTCAACCCTGGCCCCATGTCTGAAATTTAATAGCTGTGGAATGATGGTTTCTAATGATGGAGGACTGGAAACGTAAATTAGGGCTGAGGACATCCATACCTCCAAGCATTTGGTCTTCAGTAACACCACACTCTGCAGGCAGCGTAATTTCAGGAACTCTGAGGTAACATATCTCTAAAAACTTTTATGCAGGCCAACTGGGAGGCCTAGAAGACTGTTATGAGGTCGGGTGGTGTCTGCTAGGAGTAAGATTCCTTAGGCCCAAGCTCAGAAAAATTCCTCAGGGATTGTGTGTGCCATTCTTTGGCAATACCCTGGGCTTCTGCTATCTTCAGAACCCAAGGCACTGCTAGAGAATTATTCCATAGTTTATATATCTATGTATGACTATATAGATATATAACTATATAGATATTTAAAACATAATATGTATAGGATATATAAACATAGTTTTATACATATATATAGTTGGGTTTCTTATTTTACTGGAATATATACACACATACATATGTACATATATATATGCAGTAAAGAAAACTACAAGACTGCTGAGAATGAAGAGGTTCACAGGTCTGTGTGTATATACACTGCGTGTAGGGGGGGGTGGATTCACAGGCCCCTGTATGTGTCTGTGTATCTACCTGTGGATGAGTGTATCTACTTGTATGAGAGTGGATGGGCCTACAGAGTTCAGAAGGGGACCCAGAGTTATAGGCACCTGTAAGCCACCCTATGTGGCTGCTTGGATATGAACTCTGATTCTCTGACAGAGAAGAAAGTGATTTTTTTTTCCTGATAGGGTTTCTCTCAGTGGTCCTGGCTATCCTGAACATCTGCCTCTGCCTTCCAAGAACTGGGAATAAACTCTGAGCCACACCTGAGTGTGATTTATAATAAGCAGACCATCAAATTTGACATTTTAACCACACTTACACAGTATAGAATCATAAGTGTATTTTCATTGGTGCACAAGACTTCCAAAAGCTGTTTGTCTCACAGAACCCAAACTCAAGCCTCATTAAGTAACTCCCCTGCTTTTCTCTTAATCCTGCAACCGCCACTCTGCTTTCTCTCTGTGAATCTAACCTGATATTATACATACTTCATAACAGTGGAATCCTGTAGTATTTACTAGAATTCCCTGCTTAGTGACAATGCTGGATATCCCATAATAATGTGAGATGTGTTCCAATAGTTACTATCCATAAACACGTGTGTGTTTACATGCAAATATCTATCTATCTACCTACCTATCTTTATTCCTAAAAAATGGAATTCTGGCAAATACTACAACATGATGAGCCATGAAAACATTATCCTAAGTGAAGCAACCAATGTGTCTCAAATTTTGCCCATTCATTTGTTAATGGATACTTGAGTGGCTTCCATCTCTTGGCTGTGAGTGGCACTACTACAAACTTGAGCGTGTGATAATTTTTCTTTGAAACGTGCTTTGACCCTTCAGTTTTCAAATAAAAAGGTAAATGAGTTCAGTTGCATGTTTCATTACTACTTTGTTATTGTTTTTTTTTTTGGAAAGTTATAACGATGCATGCCTCTCAGGTAATGACTGAATTTAAAATACTATTTCAGATGGTGCTGGATATGTTTGTTTTAGGAAATGTGATCATTCAAAGCTAAAGTCTTGGCATACCTGCAAATCCTAAAGGTGTACTACCAAAAGGAGCTAGAGTTTATCCCTACAAAGTCAGCCTCAGCTTTGTGTACCACAATTACAGCTTTGGTCACAATGTCCTAACAGAAATCCTTTCATGATGATAATGGGTTTCTATCAATAAAATCATCTGCTGAATAATCCATGAATTGATTTGATGGAAATATTGGAGATAACTTGCCAGGTGCACAGAATAACATCCTCCAAATACACCCATGCACATAGTCCTCTAGGGGAAAACAAAAGAATTAGAATCCATCAATTCTCCGGTAAGAGAAAGATTAAGTTTTCTGTCCTGGGTAGCATGGTTGAAATGTTTGTCCCAAGATCAGCTTGAAAGTATGTTCGTAAATACTGGAACTTTCCGTTCTAGCTTGGTGACTCAGTGGATGGTGGAAACTATTAGATGATTAAGATGATTGATATGTGAGTATAGGTGTGCCTGCTGATTGAAGTATGGAAGGAAGTAACCACTAACCCAAGAAACCTTCTCTAGAAGGAACTGTAGAAAAGCTAGAGTTGATCCGCAGACACTTTCCAGGTTCATGCCCATAATCTAAATGCCACCTCCATTTGGGATGGCATTGTAACTGGAATGACAGAGTTTGCGGTGCCTGTCATGACAGACACCAATGTGGAGAGTCAGGAATCGAATCTTTAAATGGTGCTTAGTGAGTCAGCAGTCTGAGAAGGCAGCAAATGAGCACTCTGAAACAAAACTGGAAATGGTAGTGCCCACTTTTAATCCCAGCACTGGAGAGACAGAGGCAGGTGGATCTATTTCAAGGCCAGCCTGGTCTACAAAGTGAGTTCCAGGACAGCTGGGCTACACACAGAGAGATCCTGTCTTGAAAAAAACAAACAACAAAACAAAAACTTTCATCTTTAGCCAGCAGATTATACAGGCATGGAGAAATGAAGTCAGTCAGTCATCTCATAGTTTAGTCTTGTCTTTTGGGTCAGGTGGTCATGCACTTATCTGACATATGAGAGATCTAAGAATCTCTCATTATTATCCTCCCCTCAGATTTTCTGGGTACTTCTCTGGGGCCATCTAAACTGTAGAGTGTTAACTCAGAACATACTATCAATTTTGTGTTAGACTATTGATTCCTATTCAGATTCTTTTCACAATACGAAGTGAATATGTACCCTTATAACAGAATATTAAAATACCACTATCCAAATTTCTTTTGCCCCCTATATTTTCCAATGTCAATAGTAACTAATATCTATAAAATCTGTTTTATATAGAAGATTTCATCTTACTTTTATGCCTTTAGTAAATTTTATGTATTGTGTGTATTCTGTGTATTTTCTTATTTGTAGGGGATTCTTGAGTACATAGTTGTGACATTGGTGCTTACCAAATATGACAGCAAACAATTCCTAATCTTAAAAGAGCATGGAAACCAAGGCCAGTAAGATGGCTCAGCAGCTAATAGTCCTTGCCAGACAAGCCTGATAGCCTGAGTTATATCTTTGGAAGCCATAATGGAAGGAAAGAATGACTCCCAAAATTCATTCTCTGACCTCCACATGTGCACACTATGATAAGCATGTACCTGTGCTCATACATGCATCATACATGACAAATAATTTTTATAGTTAAAAACTATGAAAACTAGGAAGACTCTCCTTCCTCATGGGGTGCAGCAGCCAGGAAAGAAAAAAAATAGAGGAAATCATCAAAACTAAAGAAATCATCCCTTTCTTACACCAGAAAAAATTTTATGAACTGCCTTAACCTTCTGTTAGATTTAAACAGTTTTTAGTACATCTTGGGAAGAACAATACTTTTTTGGAGGGGGGCAGGTGAGATAGTTCTAGAATCTCCTGCCTTGCAAAGGAAGTTACAATATGAGCAGAACCAAGTCATTCTTCTTCCTAAATGGCACCATTTCCTTGCCTGAGATGTGGACAATGAAGGGTTAATAACCTGAAAGCCTCATGTGGGTCTCAGAAACCCCCTTCAGGAAGAGTTGTCCAACTGTTTGGTGGGAGGAGAGGTTGGGGAGGGGACTCCTGACAAAAGGTCATGATGTCAGGAGAACTGGAGTTGGTGCTAACATAATCAGAACCTCCACCAAAAATCAGTCTGTGAACAAAATCTCCACACCCAAATGTTCCTTTTTCTGCCCCCTAGCTCCTGTGTGAAGACTGACTGCCCTCCATTGTTCTGACTAAAGAATAATTCTGTTTCTGTAGAGGTTGTTCCCATACATACATACATATATGTGTGTGTATGTGTATATGTGTGTGTGTGCGTATGTGTGTGTGTATTTTCATGTCACTGCAATCACTCCTGATCTAACAGACTGGATGAGTAGATAGGCTCAAGTAGAGAGGGTTGAGAGATGATAGCACTAATGTCAAGAACAAACTCTAGAAACCTCAAAGAAATAAGTAGCATCCCCTGAAAGCAGAAACAGTATCTGCTGCTTCCACATTAGCTCCTAAGGTATCTGTCCCTGTGCCAATGAAGAAAGAGAATTGGTACTTCAGGATATCACAAAGAGAGTCTCTAGGAAGAGGCCCGGAAAAAGCAGACCATAGTCTGAGAGACTCTTCCATCTAGGACGCATATTCCACCAAACAGCATGCTTGGGAAAAGATTACAGATTCTCTGAGGCTCACTCTTTTAAGCATTTCTAGACTAAAACTGAGAGTGCCCAGAGAGTACAACTTGTGAATGGAACCGCTGGTCTTTCTAGACAAGGCTTTTCTTCATCTCAGAGTACCCAGCCTCAACAGTCTCAAAGGCAGTATAGATGACTTTTATGTAATAAAATAAAATAAAGATAATTAAATGAGAGATGGAGAGAACCATCTTCCAGAGCTCAGGTATCCAGGATATGAGGTATAATGACAATTTTAGTTTTTAGTATTGGCACTATTTTATTTTTAATCATCAGATTAAAAAATTCCAACAACACCCACATCTATAAGTTTCAAAGGGAACCTCTCCCTCATCTTTTACCCCTGCACTGCCCTCTCCCCAAAACCATTGTTACAAACATATAATGTTTCTTTCTGAATATTCTATGTTTATACAATCTTGGCATCCATGCAGAGGACCAATTCATTCCTCCTGTCAGCGGTGGCAGGGAGCTACGGTCCACCACAGCCACCAGAGTAAGAGTTTCTGCTGTAAGAGTTTCTCTTTTACCTTAGGGACCTCCACTCAGGTAAAGATGTATTTTTCTTGACAATATCACAGAAAAGGATTTCAGGTCAAATCAGAGTGAAGCAAAGTTAGTAAGTTTATTAATTATAAATAGGGAATGGAAGGCATGAATATGGGCACATTTCTCTTCCACACCGTAGGAAGGAATCTGAACTGAGTGCATGTTCACTGTTAATGGCCTACTTGTTTCCAGTTAAGTCTCCAGCCCAGGCAGCACATGCAGGAGAGCAGGGCTGATGCCAGGAGGCATTAACCAAGACTCAGCCACGCTGGAGGTGCTAGAACCCAGCTCTTCAAAAAGACAAGAAGAAAAGTACAGGAATAACACAGCAAATATAGCCAAAGGAAGGAATCCAAAGAAGGGTTTTCTTTTAAAACCTTCTTAAAAAACAAAAACAAAAACAAAACAGCAACATATTTTTATGAGTGTTTTGCCTATGTGTATATATGTGCACTGCATGCAGGCAGTACCTTTGGGGGCCAGAAGAAAGCATTAGATCTCCCAGAACTACAACTACAGATAGTTGTGAGCTGCCATGTGGTGCTGGGAACAAAATCCTGGTTCCTCTGAAATAGCAGCTAGTGCCCCTAACCACTGAGCCATCTCTCCAGCAACCGATATCCCTTTTTAAAAGGTGTGTTTTATTTTAAATTATACGGATGTGTCTGTGTGGATACATGATTGTAAGTGCAGATGCCCCTAGAGGCATTGGATCCTGTGGGTCTTTACAGCCAATTGTGAGCCACCTGATATGGATGCTGGGAACCAAACTTGGATCCTCTGCACAAACATGTTCTTAACCAGTGACATATCATTCTTGGAGCACTGAAGAACAGGGAGCAGATTGCTAGTACAGTTATAACTCACTGGGAAGAGAAGGCAATCAACCTTTCCTGAAAACACGTCCTCTCTACAACTGCTGAACCCTACAGTGGTTCTGTTTGAATGAAATAATAAAGAACAGTGATAAGTGGGCAATAGTTTCTGCCACATCTTTACATTGAAGACTATTCCTTGGGAGTGAGAGAGAGACAGAATACTTTAAGGCTTTTATTTTAAAACACATTAAATAAATATTAAAAGGCTTAATATTTTTATTTTTTCATCGAGAACTGATATGCATCCTGACCTATTTTGATTCTGTTTTAAGAATTTTAATGTTTTGGGTTTCCTCAATATAATTCCTGCATTTCTCTGGTTCAATATAAACCCACATAAATATGTTAGAGTGTTTGTGTAAATGGTGAGTGGAATTCTTTTCCACTGTTTGCATTCACTTGTAGGCACAAATACCTCATGCCTACCACATTTCTATAGTATGCCATGATGAGATGTATTTCACAGCACCTAAGAATATGAACTCTAACCTCAGGAGAGTTACTCTCAACCCAATTTCTATCTGTGTGACTGTCTTTGTTTGAGTTTTTATTCCTGTGATAAAACACCATAACCAGAACAACTCATGGAATAAAGGGTTTATTTCTTACAGTTTACAGTCCATCAAGGAAAACCAAGACAGAAATGCAAGACAGGAACCTGGAAACAAGAACAGAGGCAAAGACCATGGGGAAATGCTGCTTACTGGATTGCTCCCCAGGGCTTTCTTGGTTTTTATTATATATCCAGGGACTACCTGTCAGCGGTAGCACTGCCCCAGGGGGTGGGAACCCTAGTACATCAATCAGTAATCAAGAAAATATCCCATAAATTTGCCTATGGGCAATCTGATAGAGGCATTTTCTAAATTGAAATTTCTTTGCCCAGATAACTCTAGCTTGTTTTAAGTTGACAAAAAATCAAACTAACCAAGATAGTGACTAGAGCAAGTTATTATTCCTGATCAACTTCCTCATCTGTAGAATAAGTATTGATGCTATAGAGGCTGTTACAAGGATTTAAATGACTATCACATATAACGCCTTAGAACAGTCTTTGGTACATACTAAACTATATATTAAGAGGTCCTATGATTATAAAATAATGTCTCATTGTTTCCAGATGCTGTGGATTGAAGCCAGGGTCTTTCCCATGCTGGGCAACTTTTCTATCACCAAGCAAAGTCCCAAACCAGTTACTTAGTCCCAACCATTTTAAAAATAGAATATCTTGAACTAGCTAAGGATATAGTCATACCATTTGGCAAAAAGAGGTAGTGTTCTTGCCCAAAGTGTATAATGGTTATTTGCTCTCATTGAATTTGTTTATGCACCACTATTTTGAAGGCACAGTTTAATTAAAATTAGCATCATTTTATTTATACTATTTGCTTTCAGGTCTTGGTAAAGAATCTTTTGTTAGGATCTGGGAATATAACTCAATTGCATAAAGCCCTAGGTTTGACCCTCAGCACCACACAAACCTGGTGTGGTGGTACATACTTGTAATCACAGCACTCAGAAGGTAGAGGCAAGAGGATCAGAAGTTGAAGGCGTACTTGGCTACTCAGTAGGTGTGATGCTAGTCTAGGACATATGAGATCCTTTCTCAGAAACAAAGTACTAATTTAATTGAATTGCTTTATTCTTGTTTCATTTGGGGCTATTATTGGGGAAAGATGTGGGGGTTTTTTTTGTTTGTTTGTTTTTGTTTTTTACTAATTCCCTTTGGCACCTAGTAACAAGATAAGCAGGTTTGTTTCATTTAATGGGTCCATACAGAGTGATAGATCTACTAATGTTGCACTATTTACATTCTCAGGTTCAATTCTGTTAAGCTATTTGTTGGGGTTGGTCTGATGCTTGTATTTTTATGCTAATTACTGGCCCTCAAGATCTGGTTACTGCCCTATCTTTGTTGTATAACTTGCCTAAGACATTGTTCCTGATTGCTTAATTAAAAAGGGGCGGGGGAGGCTGCACCTGGGCAGGGCAGAAGGAGGTAGATGTGGCTAAGTTTCCTGGGTTTTGAGAACAGGAGAATCGAAGGAAAAGACAGACAGGAAGAGAAAAGGAAGAAGAACACCATGATGGGTTAGTGATGGGTTAGCGAGGAGAAGGAACCACATAGTCTGGGTGAAAGTACTCCAAGGATGGTGTGGATGGAGAAAACACCAATATAAAAAATATAAACAAGCATTTATAAGATTATAAATGGAAGGTAGCCTACTTAGGTGTGGTTAAGGCAGATGGCATTGGATACGGGCTGGGAGGTGGATGGGGAGTTTATTGAGATAGTGTAGGTGGAAATATCTGCCCAGCCCATGGTAGATAGGCAATTATAAAATCTAATAGGTTTCTGTGTTTTTAAATTGTGATAGCAGGCTAATAATACCACTGTAACAATTATAGGACTAATAGTAAACATTATTTAGCCTGATACCATTTATTTCAAACAACAGTTATTGTATTAGTTTTGTTTCCTGCTGCCATAATAAAATACTCTGACAAAAGCACCTTAAGGGAAGAAGGGCTTACCTGATTCACAATTCTATGAATCTTAGCTTATCTTTTTTTCTCTATAATACAGTTTAGAGTTCAAACCCATACAATCCCCAGAGGAATGCCAACAGGACAACCTGACCTAGACAGCTCTTCATTAAGACTTCCTTCCCAAGATGTAAAAAGATTGTGATAGCCAGGAGTAGTGGGTGACTCCAAGGAAACAGTGTCTTTCAAACACAATGGATTTAATGCTTATGTGAACACAGAGACTGTGGAAGCATGCACAAGACCTGCACAGGTTCGAGCCAGACAATGTTGCAGCACTCAGAGGGGGCAGTGGACCCAGAGTCCCACTGTAATAGTGAAGCTGTTAGCAACTGATACCTGCTGGTAAAGGGACACAGTTCTCACCGATGGGGCAGCAATCATACCCCAGTGCCAGCTCATCCCCAGATACAATATGTTGATTTTTGTTTTATGGGTTTTTAAAGAGAGATGGAGAGAGGGAGAGAAGTGTGGAGGGAAAGAAAGAGAGAATTAAGTTGAGTAGGCAAGGAGGTAGGGAGGATCTGGGAGGAGTTGGGTAAGGGGAAAACATGATCTAAATATACTGTATGAAAAAAAATTGAATTGGAAAATAAAGGAAGAAGCAAAACTCCCTTCCCAGTGATTCTGGATTGTGTTTAGTTGACAATTAAAACTGTCAGGGAAGCCTAAGATAGTATGCTGTTGAAGCTCCTCTTGAATTCAGAGTTGGGCACATTTAAAAAAACAAAAAACAAAAACAAAATCTAACTGTCAACCTGTCATCATTATAGAATGACAAAGCTATCTGCTTCTAATTTTCACCTCTGACATCGGGTCATGCTTTACAACCAAAGATTACAATTCGTATTGTACAATTAGTGTTAGTACACAATACTACAGCTAGTATTGTCTGCGCAGCAGGTGGAACCTTGTTTCCATGGCCCAAGCACCTGCCAGTGTGGTCACAGATGCTCAGATCATGGACCTCTTACTTGAATTACGTACATTCACAGTTTTTTTTAATGGATTGTATGCATATGGGTGGCGGGAGTGGAGGTGGCTGGAGAATGCTCATATGTGAGTACAGGCGCTTGCATTTACTGGACTTTGAGCTCAGAGTCCAGAAGGAGCTCTAAGTGCAGATAGTGGTGAGCTGCCCAATGCAGGTGTTGGAAACTGAACCCAGGCCTCTTGCAGGAACAGTATACACTTAGCCACAGAGCCTTTTCTCCAGCCCCTGTGTATATTATTCATATTGTGTGGGTTACATTTCATGACTTTGTAAATCTTAAAGTATTATACTATGATTTGGTACTCAACTGGAAAGGTCCTTCCACATTCACAGAATCTGAGCAGTGAGACATATATTTGATAACAATAAAATAAATTTTGTCAGCAAAGCTGACTTGACTTCTTTATTTTCTTGTAGCATAGTTGAAAGATTTAGAGTACTGAGAAAGGAAGGAACAGGGAGCATATAAAAGAACATCTTTAGCCAGGTGTGGTGGTGCATGCCTTTAGTCCCAGCACTTAGGAGACAGAAGAAAATAGATTATTGTAAGTTCAAGGCCAGCCTGCTCTACAAAGAGTGCTAGGACAGCCAGGGCTGTTACACAGAGAAACCTGTCTCAAAAAACAAAACAGGAAAACCAACAAAACTAAAAAACCTTTTATGTTCACCGAATTTAGGCACTGAGACACATAGTGAACTGCAGTATACTGTCAAAGTTGCTGTATCTCTTTTTGTGTGTGTGTGTGTTTTTAATTTTGTTAATTTATTTTTTTGTTATCAATCACAGGTTAGGTACTTTGCATCCCAAGTGTACCCCGCTCCCTCATTCCCTCCCACCCTCCCCAACCCTCCTTCATCTCCTCCCCATCCCCTCCAAGACCACCAATGGGGGAGGACCTCCTCCCCTTCCATCCAACCCCAGCTCATCCTGTCCCCTCAGGGCCAGCTGCAATGTCCTCCCCTGGGATCTAGCCAGTCTGTCACTCTCGGCATGTATGGGGGAGGGTCAAAGAGTCAGCCATCAAGTTCAAGACTGAAACTAGGGTCTTCCTAGTTTCCCTCACTAGGGTCTTCAGTCCAACACCGAGCTATCATGGGCCCCATCTGAGCAGGGGTTC
>CM053753.1:10982346-11002229 GCA_028658305.1 Pachyuromys duprasi
GGGGTGGTGGCTGGGTGTGCTTAGGGGTGTGGGTCTGACCGGTGTAGCCTGCAGTATCTGGGTGAAACTCAGTCCGTCCAGGGTACTGTGTGCCCCAGACCAAAATGGCGGCTGCTGGCACAGAGGATTGTGTGCCCGCCCAGTGCAGCCCATGGTATCTGTGTGAAACTCAGTCTGTCCGGGGTACCGTGTGCCCCAGACCAAAATGTTGGCTTAGGCACCCAGCCCGGCTGTGCGCAGCCTGTCTCCCTCTGGAGTTTTTTCTGGGAATAGCTGGGTGTCCCTTGGACTTTTCCACTTGATTTCCCCACCATAGGAATTCCGCTCACCTGGCAGTCGCAAACGCTGGTGTTTTAGGTCCGAGATCTCAGTCTCCCGGTCGCTGTGCCTACACTACTGTGTTGCTCCTCAGACATAGTGTCCTCCTGGGGCAGCCATCCAGCACTCAAGTCACTGTATCTCTTAAAATGTATAAGAAATTCCAAACGCAGAGATGTTACAATTAGCATGTATGTGTTTTGCTTTTCATGCCTTTGTTAGTTTTGTTGTTGTTGTTAGTCCCAATAAGGCCACACTGGCCTTGAACTCCTTAGTTTCCCACCCCTTCCTCCCAAATGAACTGCTGGGGTTTCAGACATGCACCACCACATTCAAATGACTCACATGTTTTGAAAGACTGTCATTAACATGTGACACTTGTCTTTATCTCATCTAACATGTCCAGGACAACTTTAACAAAGTGCTATTCACAGTGAGAGCATCCTTTAAGAGGTAAGTGTCAGCTGGGCTGGTGCTGCAGGCTGTGACAACATTCAGGAAGCAGAGGCAGAAGGACCACAAGTTTCATGTCAGCCTGTGGTATATAGCATGATTGTGATTCAAAAAACAAAAACTCAAACAAGTAAAACACACACACACAAAGAAGGAAAAGGATATGCTTTGTAACTAGCCTTCTGATTGCCAACTGATAATATTGTGTGCAAATCCAGACATCAGTAAAGGAGTCTAAAAATAGCAAAGAAGAGGTAACTTTGGTTGCAAAAAATGCAAGGAATGCTGTAACATGTTTGTTTCATTTGTTTTGTTTCCCCTAGATCTACAGTGATACTGAGACCAGAGTACAATTTTACTCAGGCCACAAAACTAAACATCACAGTAAAGCTCTGGTTCATTCATTTTTAGTGTTTAGATGTTCTCCTCCCTGTGCTGGGTCCTAGGAATCATTTCAGAATGACCATAGCAGAAACAATCTTAGCATGAAACCAATACATGGCTAACAAAGCAAGGAAGCAAACGAACCTAGGTCACTTCCACACAATTTGAGGTGTTTTGTTTTCTTTCTATTACTCATAAATAAAACCTTCCTAACTGAACACAGGCATAGTTGATAGGATAATAGAAAGGCTATCATAGCAGCCTTCATTCTTTAATCTGGAGAGAATGCTCTTACTACTGGGCCTCCAATCAGTCATTGGCTTACCTGACAATCTACTGGGAAGACTCTAGAAAGAGGGCTCTACTGACTTTACTGTGGCACACTTTGTAGACCAGGATGGCCTCAAACTCACAGAGATCAGACCACTTCTGACTCCCAGAGTACTAGGATTATGGGTGTGTGACACTGCACTAGCCAATTCTTGGTCTTAATTTAATTATTTTATGCATGTGCAGGAAAGATAAATGGACCTGTAGTAATAAAGTCAGACATCAGTTTATGCTCTGTTTTGCATTAAATGCTAGCTGCTTCTTGAACTCTTCCCCCTTGAGCCCAAATACTTTTGGGTTTAGAGAAGCATGTTATGATGCCTGCTTGGGTTACTGCTTAGCAAGCAGATGAAGCCAGCTGAGTCTAAATATGCTGGACATTGAGTATTTACTGAGCTCTGTCTCCTGTTCTTATTGTTTGCTACCTGATTTAACAGCACTGGTGGTGCAAAAATTGTGACTCGGTCCATCAAGATGGTAATATATATGTTATCTAAGCTTTCATGAGGCTTCTAGTCAGCTTTAATTTTACCTCATTGGGTTCAAATTCGAAGGCTATTCAGGCATGGTATAATCCCAGCACGCAGGAACTGAGGCAAGAGGATTATAAATTTGAGGTAACATAGGCAACATAACAACAAACAAATCTATCTTGTGATATTTATATTTCTAGAATTATCTTTCTTTTCAAATCTTTCAAGCTATGTGGTCTTTGGGAGGATTGTTCTGGTTTGGAGTTTTTATTTTTTATTTTTATTTTTTGAGACAGAATATCAACATATCCAAAGCTGTTTGAACTACTACGGATTAGTTTGAACTTCTGATCCATCTGCCTCTGTCTTCCAACTTCCAGTTCCTGGAATTACAGGCATGTACTACTTACAAAGTTGACTCTGGGAATCGAACCTGAACCCAAGACATCATCTAATCACCCTACCATCTGAGCTACATGCCCACCCTTTCATTCAAGGATTTTGTGTTTGATCTTTTAAAAACTGCTGAGCTTTATAAATACATTTTCCTGTGTTGGCTTTGCAATAAGTTATTTGTCTAGTCTGCTGGCAGTTTAATGAGTTCAGTCTGTGCCTTCTTGAACAAAAAGGAACTTGGGATATTGGGTGCATGTTAATTAGCTCTCAGATCCAGTCTTTTTCCTTCCTTTCTTTCTTTCTTTCTTTCTTTCTTTCTTTCTTTCTTTCTTTCTTTCTTTCTTTCTTTCTTTCTTTCTGAGACCCAGAGATTTTGGGTGTTAAAAAATCATAAGCATAATTATGCCATTTTGCATTTTCATAGTGTGTGTATCACAGCAGACTCTTAATAGTCCCTACCCTAGAATTCTACTTTTCCTAAACAGAATGGCATTAACCATAACCATTAACCATCAAGTTCTGAGTATCTTTGTCTCAATAAAATGGCTTTCTGCTTTATTTAGAGTAGCTTCCTCTGGGAATCTTCCTCACCTTTAGTTCCTAATTCAAGCCAGATAACACAGTGAGAAATGAAGTGCCTGTGAAAAAACCTTCTGGTGGTGGTGGGGACGGGGTGGATTGGAGTTTTATAAGTACACTCACCCTGTATCAAATTATACTAAATCTCTTCTCTGAGAGATCAGATCTCTCATGTTAATGACCCTTCTCACTTTAGACCTCCTTTCTTTCACAAACCTTCTCAGGTACATCCGGATGCTGTTCCAG
Organism: Pachyuromys duprasi; assembly: GCA_028658305.1. Classification (NCBI taxonomy): domain Eukaryota; kingdom Metazoa; phylum Chordata; class Mammalia; order Rodentia; family Muridae; genus Pachyuromys; species Pachyuromys duprasi. The sequence goes on from CM053753.1 coordinate 10,985,526, forward strand.
GGCTCTGAAATCCCAGCTGTGGAACAGAGATATTTGTAATATAGCTCAGGGGAGCTCCCTGAGCAGACTCTCTGGGTTGAATGTTTCCTAAATTTATATGGAATGTGAGACTGACTACGAAGTCAAGGAGGCAAATATGGAGAGCCTTTGGACACGGTTCATCATTAGGTGTTTCCCAGATGAACAGAACAGGGGTGACACTAGAGGCAGAGGACTATCTCTTGAGTTTGGGATACGGTGTAGCAGGTAACAGTATTTTCTGTTCAAGCATGAGGACCTGATTTTGAATGCTTGGCATCAGTAAAAAGCCAGATGTGACTGCAAGAGTGCAGGCTTGGAACCTCAGTGCTGTGGGAGGCAGAGATAAAAGGCTCCCTGAGGCTTGCTGGCCACCAGCCTAGCTTCAGGCTCCAGGAGAGTAAGAAACACATCATGATCCATCATGAGGCACAAGGACTCTGTTCTTTCCCAGCTGTCAATAACACCTATTAGTCTAAGTACTCTGTTTATCTTAGGGTGGAAAATTAGTTTACTACTGTGCTGGCTAATTTTATGTCAGCCTGACACAAGCTAGAGTCGGAGAGGAGGTAGCCTCAATTGAGAAAATGCCTCCATAAGATTAGGGTGTAGGCAAGCTAGTAAGCAGCACCCCTCCATCGCCAATGCAGCAGCCTCCAGGTCCTGTTCGAGTTCCTGTCCTCACTTCCTTCAGTGATGGACTATCATGTGGAAGTGTAAGCCAAACAAACCCTTTCCTCCCCAACTTGCTTTTGCCCATGGTGTTTCATCACAGCAATAGTAACCCTAGCCAGGACAGCTACTGACTGAGCTACATATCATGGCAGCAGGGGAAGCAGGACAGGGTCTCCAGCTCTAGGAGGGGTGGAGAATTTGGGTTGGGGCCTGTGCTAGAGGAACTGGAATGATAGTAACTCTCCAAAGTACTCCGCTCATGGGGAAGAGAGGACAAGAATATTCACAGAATATCCACGGTCAGGACTTTTAAGACCACTACTTGACACCGAATTTGCAGGCCAGCCATTTTTACCTTTTGTCTAGGGTAACACGCAGTTCTACAGGATAGTAAAAGAAAAACTGTCGTATCCTTCCCTAGTCTCTTGAATTTACCATCATACAGCAAGAGTCTTGTTTCTCACAGTGAGAAACATGAGAATAAGGTAAAGAGTGATAGACCAGGACAGCCTAGTCTTCTGGCCAGGTACTCAGCCCCCACACACCTGAACACATGTGAATACACACCGGACAGATGACCATTTCTGGCCAGTGTGCCTGTCCGGCTGCTTCAATGCTTCTTTGCAAACTGCTCTGTGATCTGTCCCTCTACCTCTGTCTCCCCAAGTCCCATATTTAACTCTTCTGTGTGAGTCAGTTAATCCTGTCTCTGAAACTGTTCTTCTGACTACTGCTTTTACACAACGATGCGAACACTTATTACCTGCCAATGGTCCCAGCACCTGGGAGACTGCTGCAGGAGAATGAACAGTTCCAGGTGGTTCTGAGCTACGTGAAATAAACAGGAGCGAGTGAAAGACAAACCGGCCCTCTGCCCAGAAGCTGAGAGGAGTAGGCAATATCGCTAGTGCCCGTTCTCAGCTGCTTTTCTTCACTCTGATAACCAGCATTTGGGGATGAAGAGGAATATGGGTTGAGGACAGACTTTGGGAATTCTAAGCTTTACACAGTTTACACACACGTACACGTGTTTCTGTTTATGACAGCGCAGCGCCCCCACAGAGCACATCAGAGGTCTCTGTTCAAGACCGGGCAGGAACGAATTTCAAACCAGCGCCGTGGGAACGAACGCGCAAAAAAGAACTGCCCGAAGCAGACCCCAGTTCTACGAAGACCGGGATCGGGAGCGGCGGGTCAGGGGCGTGTCTGTCACGTGGAAGCGGCGTGTTGGCGTAGGCGCTGAGCTGCGCAGGCGCGGGGCGGCCTTGGTCCCACCAGCCCTCAAAGCTTCGCTGCAGCGGAGGAGGCGGGCAGGAGGCACCTGCGTCCGCTGGTGCAGCTCAGCCAGGTCAGTGACGTCCACGGAGGCGGGGTCCTCAGATCCGCAGGTGAGGATCCCGGCAGGCGTGGGGCGGCAGAGAATGGATGAGGGATGCAGAATGCGGCTCAATCCTCCAGGGGACCGCTCTCTGTTGTGCCCTCTGCCCACACAAGCGATCTGAACAAAGTCCACACTTGGGGCCCAGACACCGCTTCCCGGACTGGCAATGGTGGCACCCAGCTGTGTGACTTGTTGGGAAAGAGGACTGAAAAAACGCTGGTCCACCTCCCGGGGCTGGGGGTCTGCCACACGTGGGATGGTGACTGCCAGGCATGGCAGTGGCCATCCTATCTCTGCTTGGGTGTCCTGTGAGGCCGTGTCAGAGGCACCTGTTTCCTCTCTCTTCCAAAGGTTACAAACCTTTGACTTAGAAAGCTCAGTTGTAAATTTCAAAACACTGCTAAGGTATGTTAATGAGGAGATGAGCAGAGAACCAATACAGCCCACCCTCCAGGTTGTTGGGCTGTTGAAGGAGTTGGAGAAAATGCTCCTAGAGAGAGTGCAAAGAAAGTTAAGGAATATGCTGGCAGTTTGTGAGGAGAGGGCACATAGCCAGAGTCCAGATGGCACTGTGTCTCCTATCTGTTTTCACAGCCCTGTTACCTAGTTTTTTGGATTTATTTTTATTTCAAAATTCCCCCCCCCCCCGCTCCCCCCCTACAGCTTAGAGCTTGGTAGATAGTAAAATACTCAGGTTTTATTTTGAAAAGCATTGTCATGGAGTCTGCTAATAGAGTCTTATATGCTCCTGCATTGGTCCAGGCCTGGAGACCGAACTGGGGTTCACAGTGCCCACTCTGACTCCTCAGAAGATATTCGTCAGAAAATCCTGTTTTGTATATTTGGGGTGATCACTGACTAATCCAGAAATGAGTAAGAATTAAACATCGCTGTCAGTCTTTATAAAGAGCTTATAGCATCCTTGGTGCCTTTAATCCCGATTCATTCCTGTAGAATGAATCAGAGATTGTTCCCATTTTACTGAGGTAAAGCATGGCTGGTCCACGTTCATACAACTTGTAGGTTTTGGACCTACATGACCACTCTTGGTCTGACCTTTTATTTAGTCTCCTTCCTTATAAGGGATGCCGTTGACTTGAGACCTTTTGTATTGTTCTTGAGAGGGTACAAAACATTCACACTCCCTCCTTTTCCCTTTTCTTTCTTTTCTTTTTCCCGACAGGGTCTTATTATGTAGTTCAGGGTGGCTTTGGATTTTCCAGAAGCTGTCTTTGAATTTGCAGTCCTCCTCTCTCTGCCTCCTGAGTGCAGTCTTCATTTCTAACAATCTCGGGCTTGCATGGCACCTGAAGGTTTGGTTAGGGCTGGAATTCTAAGCAACATTTTTTTTTCTAGTTGGCTATCTGCCCTATGAAATGCTAAGTGTCTGTTTGGACAGGCTTATGTGGCAGACACCGTCCAGAGGTGCTGTGGAAGGAGCTAGCCTCACCTCTGAGCTCAGTGGCCTCTGCCAAAGGAGACTGCAATTGAGCAGTGCCCTTTGCTTTTGGCACTGCCACAAGCAGTGTGGAGAGCCAAAGAGTTAGCTCAGAGTATGTGCTATGGAGAATATAGACATAAGGCAGGACTCCCCCGGACTGCAAACTTCCACCTAGGAAGCCGACTTGCAGTGATATCGCTGGAGAAGTTGTTCTGTGTTTGGTGTCTGTTTTGCTCTCCTAGCACAGTGAGTGGGTCTGAACCCTGCAAAAGATAAAGACAATACTGTTCCTAGTATTGCCTAAAATCCCAGCACTCACGAGGCTGAGGTTGGAAGGCGGCAAGTTCTAGACCATCCTGGGCTACATATCAAGACTTTGTCTTTTAAAGAAGGAAGAAAAAAAAAAAACATTATGAAGCCTTTTCAATTTTCTAGCGTGCTGCTGTGTTTCATGTTGCTCTTCTTGAACATGTGCTACTACTGAACTCAGCTTGTTTTTCAGAAGATCCTAAGGTGGTGAGCAATAAAATGGCCTCTTGGGGCCACAATGCAAGGAATTAGGACTTGGTTGCCAGAACCCAGTGTCTTTTGGAGGTTTGTCCTCATCTTCCTGTCTATAGTCATACAACTTGTCTGTATTCACCATCTGGTCTTCTAAGCCGAGGCAGGAGGCTGAAAAGTCAGCAGAATGGGCAGATCTTTGGAGGGAGTCACTTCTCAGAGGAAAGGACTTCCTGGTCAGCTATAATCCTCATTCTTAGTTGTGGCTCCATTTCCCAGATGATGACTCTGGTTTCTTACACTCCTCTGTTCATGCTTCTGACTCTAGTGTTTCAGTGGAGGGTGGGATAGAGCCAGGCATTCACCCCAGAAAAAAGAGCTGAAAGTTGGAGTGCAGCTGATTGCAGGTGGCCATTTCCACAGGAGGCTGGGAGTGCTCTCCTGTTGCTCGCTGTTTTCACACCGTTAAGCTGATGTTTTCTGTGGCATCCAAAATTAATAGGGCACTGTTACTGTATATAGGAAAAAATGCAGACCAGCTTCTCTGTGGAGAACGGGAAGAGTGATCCTTAAGAAAACATTTGGCATTTGCTTGTAAGCTGCTTGCCAAGCATTGAGCCTGGGAGAAACCAGGGTTCTCTCCAGACACCAGGTCCCATTCAGGAGGAATCTTGCTCTCAGCTTGCTTAAGGCCAATGGTCAGGTTTCAGTACCAGCTGGATCTAACTCCAATGAATGTGTGTGCTGTTCTGCTTTAGCTACACACATGGCTGACTTTGTGGGACCTTGAGAGTCCAAAGCAGAGTAAGCTGCCATGGATTGGGAGTTGGGAAACTCAGACCTGAGGCCCAACATAGACATTGATGCCCTTCTTACCAATGTGACTTTGGGCTAGTCAGCTTCTCTGGGCCTTAAGTCTTCATTTACTCAATAAAGGGATTGCTGAAGTACAGCTTTAAGAGCAGAGGATGCTGGAGGAGAGGTCAGGTGGGGAGACATCTTTCTACTGTGTTTACTGAAGCCTGAGACAAGGAAACCAGGAGCCTCTTTCCTCCCTTTGCTTTCTTTCGCCGTTCTTTCTTTAATCCCCCGGGTCTGCCTCAGGACAGCTTTTTCTGAGGTGGGAAGAGTCTCTGGGTGAGGCTGGGCAGGGCAGGTGTTCCCTTGATGCCTAGAATTTCTTGCTGTCCCTACATGTTTCAGACGTGAGTTAACCCACCCAATGCTGATTCTTTTGTTTTGTTAAGACTTTATCAGTTCCTGCCTCGAGGCAGCTCTTTGAACAAGCTGGAGAAAGTAAGAATGTGCTCAGGCAGAGTGAGCTCAGTGGTACTGGGTGCCCTCAAGACCTTCCATGTAGATGCAGTCCTTGGGTGCTGCAGACTCTGGATGTAAGAGTGGGGACAGGGGATTGCTAGTTCCTTTTGTCTAGTTAGTGAGTACAGTCGGCCTCAGCTGTGTTCCATCACCTGGCCAGTGAGCAGCAGAGCTGGGACTCAGTACAAGGTCATGTCCTAAGTCTGAATGTTTTTTCTCTAAGGTCAGGCTAGCAGTGTAGAAAATGAGCATCTGTCTACACAGAGGTGAAATTGAGCAGCAACAAGCTAGTTCCAACTTTGCTCCACTGTTAAATTTCAAGAGTAAAATTCAAATCCCTTTATTAGCGATTCAGTACATTACATGTACATTACTTTACATTACCTATATTTCATGTAGCAGATCTTTGGCGAGTGCCTGAGAAAGGAGTAAATCCACCTTGCCCTCTGTGTACTGTGAAGTCAGACAGATAAGGAAAACACAACAGATGAGGCCCATTTTCCGCAGTGTGTAGAGGTATGCATATGTTCACACATGGATGGGCTCTGAAATCAGATAGAGCCTTCAGATATCAATGCTTTCAGGAAAGGGTTTGACACTTAAATGCCTTCTCTGAAACTGTACACCCTTCCTGGTGACCTCACCTTGGCAATGTCCTCTATTCCAGTCCCCATTCCAGTTTTTGTCTCGAAGTTTCCAAGTAGGAAGTTTTATATGGACCTGTTGCAGTAGATCCCAAACTGACCTCCATCTACTACTGATTTCTCTTCTAGAGTGAATGACACAAGTATCCAGCTAACTGCTCAAGCTAGGAACTTAGAGTCAATTTTCCTTTCCTTGGCCCTCATTCCCTATACTTTATCAGGCAAAATTCTGTCAATCTCATAAGTGTCTTCTTACCTCACTACTATAGTCTAAGCCTAGATCCCCATGACTCCGAACTGCCCAGAACCAAATTAACTTGGCCAGGCTCTACTTTGTTTCTTTATACTTCACTCTCCATGCTATTTACTATCTTATTTATGGTATGGGTGTTTTGCCTGCAAGTATGCCTGTATACCATGTACATGCCTGCCTGGTGCTAGTGAGGCCAGAAGAGGGCTTCAGATCCCCTGGGACTGGCATTTCAGATGGTTGTTAGCTACCGTGTAGGTGCTGGGACTCGAACCCAGGCCCCCTGGAGGCCTAGCCAGTGCTCTTAACTACTGATACATCTATCAAGTACCTGGCTAATATGATCTTATCACTCTCTACCCTCCAGTTCAGCTTCTTTTACAATGAGCATCTCTACAGAGTTCACAGGGCCTAACTTACAGCCCACCATTCTTGTCTCATCCCTAGCCACTACAGTACCCTTGCAAAACACTGTACTTGAAAGACTACACAATTTACTACTCATGTCATTCTTTTACCCAGAATTCCCTCACTGTGCATGCTAGCTAGGTAAATGTCTACATGTTGGTAAGGCCCAGCATAAGTAACACTTTCTGCTAAAACCCTTTCCTGAAATCATTGTCAGCTGAAGGCTCTATCTGATTAGAGGGCCCAAGTATATGTGAACATATGTACACCTCTACACATTGTGAGGGGAAAAGAAAAGGAGAGATAAATAGATAACAGGTAAGGATCCTTCTTGCCCAGCCTACTCTGTACCCATTTCTTACTCTGCACCCAGGAAGCCAACTGGATTACCAGTTGCCATCAGGTGCTGGGACTCAAACCCAGACTCTCTGGGTGTAGAGTAAGAAATGGGTCCAGACCAGGCTGGGCAAAAAGACATGGACAAAAGAACCTGTCCCTTTGATACTATGAGTGTGACATGTGGGCTGTGTTAAGAGCCTGGCTTAGTATGCACCGTAGCAGAGGGGAGTCTGCTGGCACTCAGGAAATGTTACAGTCCGAATGACTGCAAATGACTCAAATCTTTGCTCGATTTTTTGAAGAGCTAGGGGGCCTTGGAAGCAGGCCACTTTGATGTTTTCTGGAGATTAATCATTGGCAGCTGAAGGAGCCCCAGGGTCTCTGTGTGGCCCAGTCCTGCCTGTGGAGTGACTATGCTTAGGGACCTAGGCGAGACTCCAGAGCTCCACCCCCCGCCCTCCCAGTGCCTGCTCACCCTGCCTGCACACCCTGTGGGTCAGAATCTCTTGCCAGCAGAAGCAGAGGTGTGGGCACCACAGATGGTAAGTTCAGCTCCCAGCCTGCTGAGGGCTGGATATAGGGGAGGGGCCACGAAGCTGGATGAAGCATGAATGGGCAGGTGGGCCATGTTGGAGTTCCAAAGTGAGCTGTTTTTATTGATATCAGAGGATGTCCTGGAGCCTAAGGAGCTGTGGCATTTCTTCATTTTGGAGTTCAGAAAAGATGGGCATGGGGAAGATGGTAGCAGATTGGCTTGGAGGATCCAGCTGGGTTCCCTCTACCCACCGTCAGATCTCCCTAGACCAGAGCTGCCACTTTGAGCTCTTACAGCTGCTATTTCCTTACAGTCTTATCCAGCATCACCTTCTGGGAGTCAAGGGGGATCAGATAAGGCCACGCATGGGGAGCTAAGTAGTGTAGCTGTCAGGTGGGGGTTGGCTCTTCTGTAAACAACCTTGCAGCTCTCTTTCAGAGAGACTGGGCCTCTGTTTAAGGAAGGGACGGAGGGGGAGAAAAGAGAAGGGACAGCTGGTGTATGGTAAATTTCCTTCAGGCCAGACATAGTAAGACTGTATTTGATGACTAAAAACAATAAGCCGCCTGTTTGAAATTCTCCTGAAGATGGAGCTTCATGCCCTTGACTTCCACAGACCCACTTCTGGATGTGTGGCAAGGCTGGGTGTGACAGCAGAAAGACTATAAGCTTTTAAGTGCTGTTCTTGCTTACTATAGATGGCAGTATTGCTACCTGCTGATAGGGAAAATACTGAGAACAGAATCTTAGTGTCGCCTCTGCAAACAGAGTATCTTCTGCTTCGCAAGACAATTGAATGAACTCAAGCCAAATATGTCGAGTGCCACTTAGAAAATTTGGGGTTTCTGGCCTCTTGGAGCACTCACTGACAGTCCTCTCCAGTTATTAAAACGTCTTTCCCCATACTCCCTGTGGGAGTGGGAGTAAATGACTCAGGGTCTGCTAAGTCTGGGCAACAAGTTGTCGCCTTATCCGTTCGGAGACTTGCCAGAAGAGGGGTTGCTTTGAGCTCTGGAAGCTGGATACTTCCTGCGATCTTTTTCACTGCTTATCTGCAGCAGAAGAGCCACCTGCTCGGGTGGGAGCAGCGTGAGCCTGTTCTTGGAGAAGTCTGCCTCAGTGCTGCTGATAACGCCTGGGCTGCAGAGCCTGGATGGGGTGCTCTCAGAGGAGTGTCCCGCTGCTTCTGTTCTTTTGAATCACAGTAGGGGTCAGGGATAAGGGTAAGGGTGGAAAACACCGTGCCTGGAGTAGCTTTAAAGCTCACATCTTGAATCACAGTTCTTGACCTTGAGATAAGGAGACTTTAGCCTCTGAGAAGTGTGAATTTGAGTTCATAGGATGCCTTCAACACCTAATCAAATCCTGCGGAGGGAAACTGAGTCTTATCAGGTGGTTCTACCCTAGACCTCTCCTAGGTGATCTGAACATACAGAATGAAGTGGGGTCCTTGGGAGGCCTGAGATTAAATGCGGTTCTAGGATGGTATGAGAGCCCTGAGAAAACACAGGTGTTTCAGGTGACTGTCAGAAGGTGGGCTGGAATACAGGGGTGGATCAATCTGGATTTCCTCTCCCAGAAGCTCCTGGTCTGATCAGTCTGTTCATGCTAGGCTCAATAATTCCTGGTTTGGCCAAGCTTTCATGATGTTAACTGTGTCCCACCTCAATTCCAAAGGCTCTCCTTTTTTTCCCCGTGGCTGCCCAGACTGGCACCTTGTGGCACCACAACCCAAGTGTTCTTACTCTGCAAGCTGCCTAACCTTCCTACTTTTCTGTTACTTGGGAAACTGAGCCTGTGTCTTGTTAAGGATCGCCTGCCATACTACATCTCCCAAATCTCCATTTAGTCAACAGGTCAATAGCAAATGCAGCATAAAAATAAATGTTCAGTCTAGTTGAGTTGAATTCCCTTGATGTGACCATGAGTAAACAAGACAGATGCTTGTCATTGAGTGGTGGGGAAATGGAGCCTGGTGGCATCTAAGTGTACAGAAGGTATATGTTGGTAGGATAGGAGGTCCCTGAACTCCCCGAATGCACTGCTAGGTTCCAGGAGTCCATTTGTAGGGGAGACGTAAGCTGGCCTGTGCATCGTCTCACAGACATGCCTACACGTCTGTGACCGGATGACAGCACTCATGTGCTCCTGAATTGTGTACACCTGTCTGTAATCTAGAACTGTTGTAGACGGCATAAAGGTCCCAGCATTCTTCCAGGCTGTTCTGTTTACAGCAGGTGTCTGGGAGCTGTGATTGCTCTCCTAATTGTTCTGTGAACTATAATCCAGTTATGTGTAACTCTGCCAAAGAAAAATTGGAAGCAGGCCTGTGAAACGTTCTTTCCTGCTGAACCCAAGACTTTGGTTGTATAAGTCATGTTCATCACTCAACTGTATTGAATTCATTTCAGCACTTGTTTGTGGTGAGCCATTGACCATAGAACCACTTTCTGTGGTTCTCAGGCAGTCTCCCCCGATAACTGAAAGCCCTTCAGGAATACAGAAGCATGCAGCCATCACTCCTTCAAAAACCCACACTGGCCTCCTCTTCTTTTCCTTTTCCCATGTGTATCAAAAATTCATTCCTCGTTTTTTAAAATGTCATATTTATTTGGTTATTCCTTGCCTGGGGTTCCCTTTTAATTAATTGATTAATTGATTTAATTATAATGGTAATGAAGATTAAACCTTGTGTGTGCTAGGCAAGTACTCTATCACCATCTAGGTCTCCAGATCCTTTTTGCTTTCAGACAGTGACTCAATAAACTACCCAGAATGACCTTGAGCTTGATAGGATCCTCCTGTTTCATCCTGCTGAGTAGCTGAGATACAGGCCTATGCCACTAGACATGGACTATCTTTTATTTCATAACTCAGATTTGAACTTCCTAAGCTGGCTTCAGTGCTGGTCTGGTCTACTCTTTCCTCCCCAAAGTCACCCCCAAGGGTCACTTCCTCCCTGCTTAAAACCCCCTGTCTCTGCAGTGATGTCGATTTCCCAGCTTCCACTCAGTCTTTGGAGAAAATTATAAGTAAAATTTTACAGGGTGAAATTAAGACTGTTAGGTGGCTTACTCCCACCCCTGTCCTGTCCCCAGTAATCCAAGCATTAGGCTGGGTCTGAGGGAAGTACCAGGATGGGTGAGATCTTAGGATAGAATGAAAGCCAGAGGAAGCACTGATGTTGCTCGTAGTTGTCGGGAGGAGGTGAGCTGGATGGAGTATGGACTGCTGTTCTGTTCTGGGGTGGGATGCTTCTGGATTTACCACCCAGTGACACTGGTGACCCTGCACCAGTGACACTGCACTGGTGACCCAGCTGCAGGGAGCCTTCCTAGTGAGGTGACCAGGCCCCAGCTGGGAACAAGGCTAGTAGTTACGCTCCTGGGTGTGTGGAGGGAGGGGGTTGTCTTCTTAGATACTGGCTTTTAACAGTGGCCGTCTCTAGGTGGTAGGCTTCCGATAGTATTTGCTTTCTTGTCAGCTGTGGTTTTATGCATTGGCACTGTTGAAACTGGGTTGTTTTGTTTTGTTTTTTAATGGAAACCTATTTTCTATAATGGGTGAGAAAGCTATTCTCAGCTGGGAGAAATTGACTAAGATTATCTGTCTACCCCGAGTGAGGTACCTGCTGGGCAGTGTGGCTGGGGCTTGAATGAATAGAATGCAGGCTTTGTTTGTGGGAGAGTCTAAAACTCAAGATAGGGTAACAAAACAAGTATCCTCTTGAAAGCTGTCCCTACCCAGGAAGTGATAGCTGAGCCACTTGCCACCCTCACTGTGAAAGCGAATGAGAGAATTGTCACGCAGGCTGAGCAGCAGGTGCCAGTGAGGCTGAGGTGCAAGAGAAGCCCCTGGAAGGCTGTCATTTCTCTCCTTATTCCTCCCACCCTGGTGAACTCCTTGGGACACAAATCTGCATGTGTCTGTGCTTCTCCCAAGCTCTCAAATGGGACTCAGACAGGCAGCTGAGCAGCTCTGGCCAGTCCCAACTCCCAACTCTCCGTGCTTCAGGCCCTCCTTCCCTGGCTCCTTGGCCAGTTGCCCACTGGAATCTTGAACAGGAAGTCAGATTCCAGCTGTCCTGTGGGAACAGTAACGTCTTACTTCTTCTCAATCTCCAGACATGTCTTTCCTCCAGGACCCAAGTTTCTTCACCATGGGTATGTGGTCCATTGGTGCAGGAGCCCTGGGAGCTGCGGCTCTGGCACTGTTCCTGGCCAACACAGACATGTTTCTGTCCAAGCCCCGGCAAGCAGCACTGGAATATTTGGAAGATATAGACCTGAAAACACTGGAGAAAGGTAAGGAGTGACTGCCAGTACTTTTCCAGGGTGCTAAGATGCATGCTTAACTCCTTTAGTAATTGTTCCGTTTTCTTGAAGCAATATTAGGGGGAAATCCAATAACAATTTTTAAGTTACAAATAGTTACATTGCCTGAACACAATCCTTTTTATTTTGCTGTATCCCTGTCTATACTTATAAGTAGTCACACAAATGTGATCTTGATATTAGAAATTTACCTATTTCTTGTTTTTATTCATTTTTATTTCATGTGCATTGCTGTTTTGCCTGCATGTATTTCTGTATGAGAGTGTCAGAGTCCCTGGAACTGGAGTTATAGACAATCATGAGCTACCATATGGGTGCTGGGCATTGAAACCAGGTCTTCTGGAAGAGCAGTCAATGCTCTTAACCACTGAGCCTTCTCTCCAGCCCCTAATTTATCTTTTTCTTATCAAAGTCACCTTTACTCTCTATTACTGTTGCCTTAACTGCAATGATAAATTGTCCCATAATATTCAGTAATATTTTACCATCACTTAACCATCATCAACTCTTCCAGAGAGTATTCTGAGGAATCCCAGGGCTTTTCAAATTGTCACAAAAAATAAAATAAATAGAATTGTCTGAGCGGAATCAGCTCTAGAAATACTGCTTACCCCATACTGTGTTCCTGATGCATGATGCAGGGCCCAGTCCACAGTAAGGATTTGCATATTGTAAAGGGAGATCTGAGGAGCTGATGCTACTTTGTGGTGAACTTGGCAGTGATGAAGATGCAGTAAGGGGGCAGAACTTTAGGACACAGGAACCTTTGTGCCTGTCACCTGGAGTCCATGGCAGGAGCTGTGAGCCTTACTCAGTCATCTCTACTCCTGCCAGGCACATTTCACAGCAGAGCCCAGGCTCAGTAGGGTTCAGTCATGTCCAGGTGTGGCAGAAATGTCCTGGTAAACATTAGGGCTCACTGGTTAGGTGGTTCTCCAGCTAGTGCCCTCAGAGAGAAACCATCATCGTATGCTCAGTAGGGAGCAGGCCGAGGAAGGCAGGAGTGTGGTCGGTCATAGCAGATCATTTTGGAAGAGCACAGAGAGAAACCTGCCAAGCTTGTTCAGCCCAGGTCTTAAAGACCTCATGTGACTACAGCCTCCCCTCTGCTTTTGTTCACACAGCATCCCACAAGTACATGGATACTTTTGGGGAATGCTTAAATAATTAATGTTAATCTACAGTGAGTCTGCACTAACTCTCCCAAGCATGTACTTGTTGGTTATCTTCCACCTTGTTCTGTTTATAACTGTTGCAATATTGCAGTTAACATGTTTAGGTTAATTTTTTTTTTCATTTGAATACACTTTTAAGAGTATTTTGGGGCTGGGTGCAGTGGTGCATGCCTGTGATTCTAGCATTCAGGGAGGCCGAGGATAGCGGATCTCTCTGAGTTCAAGGCCAGCCTGGTCTACAAAGTGAGTCCAGGACAGCCAACGCTACACAAAGCAATCCTGTCTTGAGTAAACAAACAAACAAACAAACAAAAAACCACCAAAACAGTATTTTGGTGAGGGGTGTCAAAATATGAAACTCAGTTTAGACTCTGCAGAATTATGATAATGTCCAATGCCACCACCATAAGTGGAATTGCCATTTTGCTAGAAATTATTACAATTTGTGTTGAAAGTTGATGCTTGTGGCGAGGGACCATGGAAGTGTGCAGTAAGATCCTCAGCCCTTATTTGTGTTCTTTGGAAGATGAGTCTGCCCTGTCTTCCTTGCCTTCTCTCGGGTGTGGAGTACTCATCCTGGTCCCCTCCTGGGCTGGGTCCTGAACTGAGCGTGGCTCAGTGTAGTTCAGGAACATTGCAACAGTTGGGGAAGGACTTGGTAGGTCTAGATGGAGACAGTAAATATTTCTTCTCTCTCAGAACCAAGGACATTCAAAGCAAAGGAGCTATGGGAAAAGAACGGGGCTGTGATTATGGCTGTGCGAAGGCCGGGCTGCTTCCTCTGCCGAGCGGTAAGTTCCTGTGAGGATCTGTTCGAAGGAAAACATTCTGACAGTGGGGTCTGGAGTATTTCCAGCCAGGACCAAGGGCTTATGTGTACTCTTGAGCCTTCTGTCATTTCTGGATGCTTGTGTTATTTGTTTTATACAGTGTTGACATAGGCTCTGATCCTGTTTTTAACCACTCCATATATCCTGGTGAGGTTAGCAACACATTTGACTTTCTCTGTCTTTCAAGCCTTTTGCCCAGTATGGTAGCAGCCATGTCTTCCACTGACTTTTCATTTAATCCATAGCAGCAGCAGGAGAAAATTCTGAGTTCTATCGGTCAGCATAGATGCACACTTGTTGAGATACGGGTCTAGAGTGCTAAGGGAAGCTCACTGTCAGCTGCCGGCTGCTATCTGATGAAGCTGTAGCATTCCTTCCTATGTGCCCCTCCTCGAGACCCACTGGAGTCCATTTCCACTATAGATCATTTCCACTCTTTCTGTTTTTGCTCTCACAGAGTGAGTAACTGAGCAGAGCTGCAGTCACGATTAGTGTGTATGCATTTGGCCTGTAAGCTTGAGTGAAGTTAAGGTTTTCTTACAGTGTGGTTCCAGGTTGGCAACACAAATGGAAGCCATTCCAGTAATGGAGAAAACATACCAGGGCCAGAGCTATGGTTATTGAAACACAAGACGCTAGTACAACAAGGAATTTTGGAGTGGCCTCAGCTTGGCTTTGTCATTCTATAAATGAATGAAAGGAGGGCCAGTGTAGTTTGGTGGCCTTCCCAGGTGGTACTGCAAGCCCCAAGTTCTGAGGTAACTTCTTTGACTAGGAGAAAAATGTAGTGAGGTTCTCTTGCTTGTGAAACCACTTGGCTCCTCAAGTAACACCCCTGGCTCTGTTAGGGATTATCACTCTCATTTCTCTGAAAGTCTGGAACAACCCTAAGAGAGTTCTGCTTGTGTATGTGGTAAAGAATCTACCGATATTTCTGAGTACATACACATTACTGCACCTTACCAACCAGGCACCCTTTTTTTTTTTTCAATTTTTTAAGATAGTATCTCATGTAGCCCAAGCTGAGCTCTCACTTTCAATTTAACCCTTGAATTTCTGACCTTCCCATCTTTACCTCCTGAGTGCTGGGATTACAGACATGTACTACTATGTCCAGATTTCTGTGATGTTGGGGATTGATCCCGGGGCTTTGTGCATGCTAGATGAACACTACCTACTGAGCCACATCTCCAACCTGTGCTAGCTTTCTCAGGGTTCTGTTAGAAATACAAAATGTTGTCACCATTCTCATCTTACAGAGGAGGAGGCTGTGGAGCACAGGTTGCCACAAAGCCAGACTGCATGCTTAGTGTGTGTTCACTTCCTGCTGCTGTAGCAAAATGACACGAGTTTGGTGGCTTTACCAGCAGTTACCTTATAGGACTGGAGGTTAAAATCACCAAATGGAGTCCAGTTGTGTTCCCCTGGAAGCTGGAGTGGAAGTCCACTTTTTTGCCTTTTCCACCCTTCCAGAGCTCACTACTATTCTTTGCTTGTGAGAGTTCTCCCTCTGTTTCTGAAGTCAGCAGTAGCTGCTCAGGTCATTGTAACATCCATATAACACTTTCTTCCTCTCTCTTTTACATTTAAGATCCCAATAATGGCATTCGCCCTGTCCAACTAACATAGGACTTTTTCACTTTAAGGTCAGGTGGTTGTCCAGCTAAGTTTCCTCTCAGTCTCGGCTCCATCTAATTATGTGACAGGTCACAGTCATTCACACTTGGTCATCTTCAAGGGTTCGTTATTTTCTGTTACCCTGGAGGTGGAGTGTAAACCAGGGGCTTTTAATTCCAAATCTACTGTGCCTCCAACCACAAGCAGGGAAGCTGTTCTGACATGATCTGCTGAAGCCCGTACAGAGAGGAGGACCCAGGAGCAACTTGCTAATTGCAGCCTGTTCTCCTGTGTTCTGCTCAGTGCCCTGGCATAACATTTTGTGGAAACTTACAGTGTCCAGAAGGTGGGTGGATAGAAGTGCGAGTGACTCAACAGATGTGTGGGCAGGAGTTGTATGGCTCTGTTTCTCTCAGTGGCTTTATATAGTGACACCCCCTAGAGGAAAGAGCCCAGGAAAGCAGTGAACCACATCTCCCACAGGTGGTCTCCAACCACATGAGACCCCATAGCCCCTCCCCTCTGCTTCAGTCAAAATTTGCTACTCAGTAGAGTTCTTGATAAATATGTTATAATCAATTCTGTTTTGTCTAGCTATACTTTCATTTCTTTCTTTTTTTTCTTGTTATAGAAAATATAGTTGCTATTATGTCTCACTGTATTTGTATCAGAGGTGGGCAGGCTACATTTAAAAGAACTTCCTGATGATTCTTTAATTAGAACCTCTAATGTGAAAAAGGAAGGGTCCTTAAGATTGAAACTTTTCCATGATTTATGAAGTATTTTGCATCCTTCCAGCACATGGTTTACAAGGGTCAAGGATGTCTGTACCACTGTCCATCTTCAGCTCTTGCTACCAAGTATTCAGTGTCTTCTAAATATCCAGCCATGCTCTAGACACTGAGGAATCTATGAAGCAAAAGACAGACTATCTAATGGTGAAATATTCTTGGGAACCTAAGTGACAGTCCTCGATAATGGCATGAAGGCTTAGCACAAGAAAGAGAGAGCCACAGCAGAAAAAAAAGAGAACATCCTTGAGAAATAGGACAGGTCCAAGGATCTTTCTAGGACAAGAATCCCTTTTTCCAGTACGTGAGACTAGAGCTGGAAAGAGAATGGAAGTTCCAGCAAGGATGGAGCGGTGGTGAGGTGGATGGGGTGATGGGGTGGATGGGGTGGTGGGGTGGTGGGGTGATGGTGTGGATGGGGTGATGGGGTGGTGGGGTGGATGGGGTG
>CM053753.1:11009135-11035038 GCA_028658305.1 Pachyuromys duprasi
ATGTTAGCAAGACAGTCTAGCCAGTAGGTGAGCTCTGTTAAGTAAGTGACTTCTGTTTAAAAAGTAAGGAGAGTGGTAGAAGAAGACACCCAGCCTCAACATTTAGCCTACATATGTGTGTGTGTACACACACACACACACGCACACACACACACACATGCACGCACAGTCATTTCCTACACACACACTAATACAAATTTTAGAAAAGCACCCTTCACAGATGAGTGCATACATCTTACTAGGATCACATTCACTAGCTGTTGCTCTCGGGGCCCTCAGATTTCACAGAGCCCTCTCCCTAGTGGCACTACAATGAGTCGTGAAGCCAGCACTATGTCTTGTTTGTGACGTTAACAAAGCTCCAATCTTCAACACTGGTAAAGTGACTATGAAAATTGCATGTGCTAATCAGAAGCATTTATGAAGAATCCCTGAGGAATTGGCAAGCTGGATGCCAGCACTTGACTGGAAAAATAAAAAAATTACAAAAACTGGTTAAATGTGTCTGGTGACAGGCAAGGTTTGAAGTTAGACTTCTAGCCTCTCATGGGTCTAAGAATTAGCATACCTTATTTGATAACTACATTTTGATGGTACAGTTCTCCTTGCAGACACTCTGTCTTGTAAGAAATACATATACCTACATATATATGTATCAAAAGGATAGTGAAGTACTGACAACTACAAATTTTAAGTAATTTTTCTGGGGTTAGGGCAGGGTCTCATGTATCCAAGGCTAACCTCGAACTCACTATTGAATGAAAAATGAGGACATGGCTGCTCCCAGGTATGGTGGTAGAGAGAGAAGGTTTATTGTTTATGAGGGTAAGCACAGCCAGAGGCATCTGGAAGGGTCCAAACTGAATATGACTAGTGGACTGAACCAGGCCATGAGAGAAGAGTGGTTGGGGAAAGCATGAGAGGAAGAGGAGACAGTGGGGAAGAGAGGCAAAAGAGAAGCCATGGGCCAAGAAGCCAAGAGCAAGCCAGGTGACCAAGACACCGAATGCCCAAAATGGTTGAGTTAAATAGGGATCTGAAGCCGGGAGAAGAGAAATGAAGTTTAGTCCCTGAGAGGGAGAGGTTTAAGGTAGGGGGTGGGATGAGAAGGTAGGAGGAGCCATAGGTACCTAGTGAGACTTGTGTCAGGTTACTCTGAGACCTAAAAATTACTACAGAGCTGCCTGCCCAGTGGTGCAGGCCTGTAATCCCAGCACTCAGGAAGGCAGATGCAGGTAGATCTCTGTGAGTATGAGGCCAGTCTGGTCTACAAAGGAAGTCCAGGACAGCCAAGGCTATGCAGGGAAACTCTGTCTCAAAACCAATAACAAACGAACAAAAAACAAAACAAAAACCCCAAACCTATGCAGCTGAAGATGGGCTTAAACCCCTGCTATATACTCTTGCCTCCATCTCTCAAGTGATGAGAGCCCTGTGCTAGGCATAGGGCCCAATGTCTCATGTGTGCTAAGCAAGCACCTGATCAACTAAGTTACATCCTTCTGCTCTGACCTGTAAATCTTACCAGGTAAATGTTCTGGCTGGGGAGATATCTCAGTAGTAGAGTTCTTGTCTAAAATAAATGTCCTTAAAAAATAGGAGGTTAGCTGTGTATAGTCAGCGTGTTGGCTGGAAGAAATGCTAAATTCCCTTGGTAGCCTTGATCTATCCCAGGCTGAGAGGAGATCCAGCCTTGAGCTGCCGGGGATAGTACAGTATTTGTTTAATTCTCTTGTTGGGCAGAAAGTGACAGAACCATTTGAGCTGTTAAGGTTTGGCACTGTCAAGATTTCTGTATAGCGGTTTCAAATGTTTAACAAGATCAGGGTGAGCTTGATAGTAAGATACTCCATAGGTCACACTTGGAGCAGCAAGGCTTTAATGAGGACCATGGAAAGGCATTTGTCTCTGTGGGCTCAAAGCTTCAGCAGTTCCATCCATGTGTCAGCAGGCTTCCCTTTCATTTCTCTGGTGAGACACAGGGTAACCCACAGTGGAAATGAGGAGAGAGTGCAACACCAACTCCTTTCTGTCAAACCAACAGAGACATGAATTCCCTTCCTTTTTCTCTTTTTAAAACAACTTCTGGTGCTGAGGCTGCTGGTTGCTCCAGAATCTCTGGGGTGGGACCCAGGTAACGACATTTTTTTTTTAATGAGACAGAATCTTGTTATATAGCCATAAGTAACCTGGTAACAGAATTTAAGTTTTTGGCTGGTTCCAATATACAGCAGGGTTGAGGAGGACCTGTCTAAAAACATGGTGTCAAACAAGAAGAGCAACAGTCACATTTTAAAGACATTTCCAGAGTAGGCATCCCCTAATCCTGTATGGTGACTGTGGAGAAGGTCTAGGTGTCAGATATGATGTGGACATGTGTGTATGTGTGTGTGGTGTCATATGTAAGTACAGGCATAAGCATGCTATGGTGTGCAGGTGGAAGATATGGATATGAGAAGCCAAGCTTTGGGAGTGGGTTTTCTCCTTCCACCATGAACTCTGGGGATCAGATCAAACTTAGGTCACCAGCACTTGAATGACAAATGCTTTTGCCCACTGAACAATCTTGCTGGTTCCCAATTTCTGAGTTTTTGCGAGCATGATGGGAGTCCATAGAAGGATTCTAAGAAGAGGAGAAACAGACCCAATGTCCAGTATTCTGGCTGCTTGAAGAGAACAGGCCATAGAAGATCAAAGCCGGCAAGCAGGGAGATCACTGGGGAATGGGGGTTGGGATCTAGGAGACAGATACTGTCTCCTGGCTGGAAAAGCATATAGACAAGGCTGGCACTGAGAACTGTCAGAAGCTGAGTGGATGGAAAGCACAGCCAAGAGGATCCTAGATATGGGGTATGGGAACAAGAAATCAAGAATGACTGCAGTTTTTCCTCAACAGCTAACTGCTCATGAGATGGATAAGTCCCATCAGGGGCTTGGCATTTCTGGGGGATGGAGGGGTGGGTCATGGGTAAGGATGGCTGCTGTGTAAGCATGAGGACCTGAGTTCGGATCTCTAGTCCCACATAAAAGCCGGGCATGGCTGTGTGCACGGGGGGCAGGGGGTCCCTGGGCATGCTCAACACCCAGACACAGAGTGGCAAATGCTAAGTTTACCAAGAGATCATTGCAAGCGGAGAGCAGTAGAGCAAACCCCAATGTCCTGTTCTGGCCTCTGCATATGCATACAACACACACACACACACACACATGCACACGCACGCACACACACTGGTGCTCAGACATGACCCCAGTCCAGGTCAATAAAGAACATGGAATAGATCTTGAAATTTGTATTTATGGAATGTCCTTAGGGGATTCTAGTATGGGGGCAAGGTGGAAAACCACTGCTCTAAATTGAGAAAAAAAAATTGTGAAATCTTTGGCAAACAAAGGAATTTTCCCCTTTGTGTCGAAACCTTTGTCAGTGTCTGTTTTAGATTTATGCAATAAATGCCCATGCCCTAAATTCCATGATGTTCATCCAGGAAACCCAAGGAAACTTTGCTGAAGGCAGCTGTGGCTTTGCAGAATCAGCCTTCATTTAAAAAAAAAAAAAAAGAGGAACTCCTTAGGGAGGTGGCGGAACACCAAGGAAGTTTGTCTTATCAGATGACAAACAGGCTCTCAAAAACCCTGGGGGCTGAAGGAACAGTCTCCAGAGGCTCTCATGTGACAAAAACTTCTCTTGACAAAAGTCAATCGTGTTAATAAATGTCATCTATATGGCACACATCACCCCCCACCTCAAGATTCAGGAACCATAATGGAAGAGCCACAGGTTGGGGAGGACCAATGTAAAATGGGCTGCTGGACATGACAGAACTGCTGCACTCATGAACTCACAGCAGGCGTGCTTGCCTACATAAGAGCATTCTCGCATGGCTCCTCTAGAGAAGGACTCAGGAGCTGCCGTCCCTAAACCAAACTGCTATGAACAGTTGATGGCTTCTGGTGGCCATCAGTTTTATCTAAGTGCGTGTCTCCTGATAGACCAACCATGGTTCAGCAGGTTTCCCATACCCAAGAGTATGTGAACAGCACAAATGGAACTGAATGTGGACTGATGGGCCACAAGTCCAACACATCTGCTAGACTTTCTCTTAGAGCAGATGGGAGGAATGTGTGGTACTGCTAACCTCTCCTACAGCACCTGTATAAACACTGTAGGTACCACAGAGGTAGAAATAGAGGAAATACAGAGGCAGATCTATTGCAGTAGAAAGCCCGGGAGTCTTTCCTTTCTTTGGCAATGACTTTTCTGAGTTACTGAGTCTGGGGCGAGGGAAGTGAGCCAGGTGAACAGGGCACTTTGTGGTTGTGATCTTTCTGGGCTTGGAGAGATGGATTCGGGCTATGCCTTCATGTCTTTTATTGCTATTATATCAGGATGTGACAAACCAAGTGGCACAAATTCCTTTCTCCATATCCTGAGAGGGTGGTGTGCATACAAAACAGACTAGTAGGCTGAAAGAGATGGTTCAGGAGGTAAACAACTTGGGCCACAGTGTGAGGACCTGAGTTTGAATTCCTAGAACCCATGTGAGGCTGAGTGTGGTAGCTCTGCAGTTCCAGTTCTTCCACAGCAAGAGAGGAGGCAGAAATAGTATTCCTGGAAGCACACAAGCCCACTGGCCTGGCTTACATGCAGCAGCCAACATGAGAAACACTGTCTCAAACAATAGGGAAGGCAAGGACTGATGGCAGAGGTGATTCTCTGACCTCCACACACAGTGCTGGTACTTACGGACATGCATGTGTGTGCACACAGCATGATTTCAAAAGATCTTGAAAGGGCTAGGTTTTCTAAGGGGGCTATTCAGGCCAAGGAATGATGCCGCAGGACAATTCTCCATGTGACTTTGGGCACTCAGCTTTCTACTCTTTGTTTCTTTGAATGTGCTGGGAGTCTAACATGTTGAGATCCTGAAATAAGGAGGTGTTGTAGGATTCAAATATCCTGCAACAAGGAGGAACTGGGGAGGACACACAGGGCTCTTTTCCTATCACACATACAAAAAGGATATTAATGATTTAGTGCAATTAGTCAGCCCTTTTGCTTTGATGCATAATACCCAAGGTTGACTAATTTCTGGGGTCTGTTGGTTGCAATGCAGGTGGGGCACAAAGAGACAAAACACTACTCACCCTTAGCCTTGGCCAAGTCTTGTAGGACCTGCTCATAATGAATCTTAGGCTTCCATTGTTTCTTGAGACTGATCTGTAAATAATAAACCTGGTTCATGTACTTTGTTTTGTGTATTTTGTGTCAGCAAGTTAGTGAACAGGTCACAATGAACCTGCTTCCCACAGAAGTAATAAACCATTTAAACCTGCAGGAATTTTATCAATGCCTAACTGACCAGGTAGGGAATGAAATGTCCAAATCCAGCCCATTTGAAAAATCTTGTTTCACCACAGGAAGGAAAAGGAAACATAAAAACCCTTCTGAAGGTCACATTCCAGAAGTACAAGCTTTCTTGAAATACTGAGGATTAATCATAGGACTGAAAAGCCTTATCTTCCTCCTGTTACTAAATTTTACCACAATATCACAAAAGAACAACTTGTAGGAGCCCTTTTTTATCTGGTACATTATGTCCCAGTATCAAGAAAAAACACAAAGCATACTAAAGGTCCAAAATCAGAGTCTGAGCACATGGGGCAAGCATTAGCACCAGACTCAGACATGAGGATGCTGACATGATTGTCCTGAGAAATGGAAAGATGTCTAGGGCTGGGACATGGTTCAGTTGGTAGAGCACTTGCCTAGCATATATGAATCCCTGGGTTTGATTCTTCCAGCACAGCATCAAGCATATGTGCCTGAAATTCCAGCACTCATAGAGGCAGGAGGATGAGACATTCAAAGTCATTCCCGAATAGTCAAAGCTTATAAGGTCAGGTGAGTGTCCATGATAGATGACAGACCTAGATAGATATGCACACAGGTAGATAGATGGTAGGTATGTAGATAGATATTAGATAGATGATAGCGTAACTAAATCAGCAAATGAAAAGAAAATTGTTGATATGTAAAGGTCAATGACTAAAGTAGACAGCATATGAGGATGTGAGAAATCTAAACATAGATGGAAATTCTAAGAGAGTGAAATGTTAGTGATAGAAAACTTTAGAAGAGCAATGAAACTGCTGAAACTTGAAGGAAGGCTGAAAAAACAAGACTACAAAAAGCTGTGAGATGACTTCAAAAGATAACAAACACTGAATGAGAAGAATACTCAAGTAACAAGAATGAGAGTAACAATGAACAGAAATACTCGAAGTAATAAAGAGTGAGAATTGAGTCTAATTAATAAGAACAATAAACTGCACACGTGCATGCGTGCAGGCAGACACATTGTCATAGTAACCTTTTTGTGTGTGTGACTGTGACCGTGATACCTGGCAGAAGTGACTATGGAAGGAAAGATTAATTGGGCTCTGATTTCAGAGAGGTTTGGCCTCACATCATGGGAAAGATGTGACGGGGATGCCCCTAGCCAAGGTGGTGGGAGCAAGTGGCAGGGATTCCTCAAATGTTGGTAGACCAGGAAGCAGAGAATGGCTACAACAAGGTAATACTCTTCAAAGGCTTCGGCTACTCCACCAGTCAGGCCCCATTTATAAGTCCCTCATCCCCAATCTAAGGAATAAATTTCAAATTCACTTGTTATCATTCAAACTGAAAAAATCTTGAAAGAACAACAGAGAGGGAGTAAGGATGGCGCTGGAGTGATGGCTCAGAGGTTAAGAGCATTGGCTGCTCTTTCAGAGGTCCTGTATTTCAATTCCCAGCACCCACATGGTGGCTCACAACCATCTAGAACGAGATCTGGTGTCATCTTCTGGCATGCAGGTGCACATGCAGGGAGAACACTGTATACATAACAAATAAATAAATCTTTAAAACAGAAAGAGTAAAGAATGACGTCTAGTTTTCCCCTAAAATAAACATGAAAAGAAAAAGAGGAGGAGAAAAAAGCAGTGCGTAGTTGTTACAAGCTTGTCACCCCAGCGTCAGGGAGCCTGAGGCAGAAAGGTTTTGAGTCCAAACTGGCTACACAATGAGACACAATAGTCTCAGTGATATAAAACAGGGCCAGTGACATGGCTCAGAGGGTAGAAACACTTGGCACACAAGCATGATTATCTGCTCTCAATCCCCAGAATCTATATGAATGTGGACAGAAAAAACCAGCTCCACTTAATTGTCCCCTGACCTATATGTGTGCACTGTATGCACACACACACACAACAACAACAATAAATAACTTTAAAACTATGGTTTCTCAGAAGTTAAGAAAGTCTAGTAGGTGTTTCATAACCAGGCCATTTTTGTTGAACATGGTATTAATAATGGATTATTGGTATTAATCTTTTCATTACTGTTAGTAACTAATTACACAAAATCTATACTTTTTTAGAATGTTGGAGGCAGAGTAAACGCATCATTTAGCTTGTTTTTCTTATGAAAAGCTCTAGCTTTTCAGATAGGATAATATTTGAAATTTCAGAAGCCCTCTCTGAAAGGAACTCTTCATAGCATCACATTTTATAATGTGCTCATGGATGCAAACTGTAGCATTTGTGGCTTCCTAATATTCCATTCACCTTGGTTTTAACTTCCAAGTTGAGGTTATAAAAAACCCACTAATGATTCATATAATTTAATATCTACAAAGTCACGTCTAACATTGATGGAAATAACATGTCAGATATGTATTTATGTGTATATTGACATGAGGCTGTGTAGTTTCAAAATGTGTCCATGTGTCTTTTCTGGGTATACTAGTTCCTATTAGTAAGTGAATGTTTATTGCAATTTACTTTTACAGTATATTAAAATGTAGCTAATTTGGTAATAGTTGGTCTAGGCTGTCTTGTCCTTCACTTCTTTAGTAAAAGTGTTAATTTTTAAAGGTCAAGACAATAGAAGTTGTTTGTAAAGTTGATTTTTATCAAAAATAAAACTGCACTTTAAAAGCCATGGCTTCTGCTGGATATGGTTCACACTTATAATCTCCGTAATTAGGCATTAAAGGAGGAGGATGGCCACAATTTAGAGACTAGGCTGATGTCTACAGGGAGTTACAGGCCAGCAAGGGCTTCATAGATCTGTTTCAAAATAGCAACAACATGGCAAAGCAAAATGCTGGCTTTCTATAATGTGATAGATATGTCAATTAGGTTATTTCTGGAAAAGGGAAATAGTCCAAACATTACATACATCCTGTTAATATACATGGTTATCAATTTAAAATGTTTTAAAAAGAATTTCAGCCTGAAATATGCAAATAAGTCTTTTTCTCCATTAATTAATTTATCTATTCCCTTTATATCCTGATCACAGCCCACTTACTCTCCTCCTAGTCCCTCCACCCTGCAACACACATCCCCTGCACCCATTTTCCCTTCTCCTTCCAAGGGAAGATGGAGCTCCCCCTTGGGAACCAACCCACCCTGGCACTAAGTTGCTGCAGGACCAGAAGCAGCCTTTCCCACTGAGGCCAGACAAAGTAGTCCAGTTAGGAAGATGGGATCCAAATGCAGACAGCAGCGTCAGAGAGGGCCCTCGCTCCAGTTGCTGGGGGACTCACATGAAGACCAAGCTACGCACCTGCTACATATGTGCACGTGGCCTAGGACCAGTCTGTGTATGCTCTCTGGTTGGTGGTTCAGGCTCTGTGAGCCCCCATGGGCACAGGTTAGTTGACTCTGTAGGAGTTCTTAACACATCTGGCTCCCTTAATCATTACTCCTACTCTTCCATAGGACTCTCCTAGTTCTGTTTACTGTTTGACTGTGGGTCTCTGAATCTGTTTCCATCAGCTGCAGGATGAAGCCTCTCAGAGGAGTTATGTTAGGCTTCTATCTACAAGCATAACAGAGTAACATTAATAGTGTCAGGGATTGGTTCTCTCCCATGGGATGGGTCTCAAGTAGAGCCAGGTTTTGGTTGGCCATTCCTTCAACCTTTGTTCCATCTTTGTACCTGCACATCTTGTTGGCAGAACAAATTTTGGGTCGAAGGTTTCATAGGTGGGTTGATGTCCTTTACAAATAATTCTTAAAACTCAACAGTTGTGAAATGAGTGTATGTATTTATATATGCATGTATTTTAAAATATTTTGTGTATGTATGTGCGTGAAGGTGTAAATGTGTGTGTGTGGCTGCTAGTGGACAACTTGTGAGACAAGGTCTCATTGGCTTGGTGCTCACTACATTGGTGACTTTTATCTGCGAATCAGATGACATTACAGTCATCAACTGTAACAAACTTAGACACAAGGTATCAATAATGGGGAAAGCTGTGCAGGTACGAGGTTGGGGATACACACAGAGTTTGTTCCTTCCACTTAGTTTTATCGTGAACCTAAAACTGCTTTTAAAAAATGAAAGTTTTGGTTTTTGTTGTTTTGTTTTGCTTTTTGTAACAGTTCAATTAACTGGGCAGAGATATGAGCAGAACTTAAGAAAACGAGAAATAAAATTGGTTCTTAGGTATATAAAACTACTCAGGTTTATCTATATTTATTATATGTCAATAATATAAAATAAATTAGTCACTATACATGTATGTATGTATATTAGCACAAATTTCCACCGGTGCCAAATAACATACCGTTACACAATCATTAAAAGTAAAGTTTTTGTTTTTGAAACAGAATCTCTCTTTTTTAAATATATATATTTTATTTATTTATGTTATTATTAGTTACATTTTATTAACTTTGTATCCCAGCTGTATCCCTCTCCCTCATTCCCTCCCAATCTCACCCTCCCTCCCTCATCTACTCCCTGCCCCTTTCCAAGTCCACTGATAGGGGAGGACCTCCTCCCCTTTCATATGACCCTGGTTTATCAGATATCTTCAGGACTGGCTGCAAAGTCCTCCTCAAAACAGAATCTCTTCATTAATCCTGGATGCCTTGTAAACTAGGCTAGCCTCAAGCTAATGCAGATCTGCCTCCATGTGCCTCCCAAGTGCTGGGATTCAAGGCGTGCAGTGAGAGGTTCAAAAACTTAGAGTTAATTCTTGGGACTGGGGCAAAGTCACCAGATCACAGTCCTTTCAGAGCAGGCATCCAGCAGCAGTCCCCCACCCAGATTAACCTCAGGGTGTGCCTAGGGTCACGAGCCCCTAAGGAAGCCTATGGAATGTGTTAACTCCCCTTCCCCTTGCTACAGCCTAACCTGCAGCCTAACCTAACAGGGCAGTACCTTGCAGGGGGTGGGGGGAGTCAGGTGTCCCCCAGGTAGCCAGACCTGATCTTTGCAGTTTTGGTGCCTGAAAACAAACCAATCATTTTAAGGGTCAGCTCCCCTAGGGACCCTTTCACCCAATCCTGTACTACTAAGACTTGCACTTCCCTACTTTTGTTTTTTGCCCACTTTAAAACCCTGTTCCCCCAGGGTTGGGGGTTGCTTGCCTCTTTGTTCTTGAAAAGGGTAGCCACCCAGCTCGAGTTTGTAATAAAGGCCCTCGTGTGTTTTGCATCGGACTCAGAGCCTGTTGGTCATTTGGAGACTCGAGAACTGGGTATTTCAGCAGCAGCATCCCTGGTAAAAGCAAAGAAAGAATGTTTAGTGTGCTTGGTAAGTATGTCATAGTTCCTAAATTATCTCAGTTTCCTAAATAGCTGGAACTATAGACATATACCACCACACTTGGCCTATAATGTATTTGTAATACAAACTATGCTGGCAAGTCAAATTGGTATATTAAAAACTTAAACATACAAAATTCTATGTAATTTGTCTAGATTTACCTATACATGGTTAGCTGGGGTTAAACGAGATTGGTATTTATTTTTCTTGTGTATAATAATCTACCCATAAGCAATCCAGGCTGAGAAGATCAGGGAGTATTTTTTTTTCTGTACTGTTACTACACCATCCTAGGTTTATGTCTTCTGTTTCCAAACAGAAGATCTTTCAAGATCCCCATAGTTCACCAGAACAGGTGGAAAGCTGATACCTTTTCCCCGTTAAGGCCCAATTTGGAAATTGTACACCTAACTTTTGATCACAGCCTACTGGCCAAGACTTAGGGATGTGGTTAACTACAGGAATTCTTCCTGTCTCCCTTCCTCCCTCCTTTTCTCTTTCCTTCCTTTGCCTTATGTCTGTGAGTCTCTCTCTGGTGTTAGCATCTCTAAGCTTCACTCCTAACCCCAGAAATGTAGTCTTTCTCATAAATGACCTTGGTTTTGCATACCTCAGTGATTATTGCTTATTCCTTCTCTCCCCTCCTTCCTCCTGAAAGAAAGAAACCAAATTTCAAGCAAAACCAATTTGTGTATGCCAAAATGTATTTACAGAAAAAAAATGCATGAAACCTGATAATAGCATTTGTCTCTAGGACAAGGTGCTAATATTTGGGGACATAGTGGGAGGAGAATGTCTTTTGTACATTTATAACTTTTTCCATATGGCTGTATTAACTAGCCACACATTTTTGGACAAAGCAAATACTAGCAAATTATGTGCTCAGTAAACCTTCTGCCTGGTTCACCGACAAGGAGTTTGCTTGTTTTCCTTCAGCCCCCTCAGAGAGGGTTATAGATAGATATGGTGTGAAACACAGGCCACATGAACCGCAGAGAACCATATGGTTTGAAGAGCCTGAAAAACCCTGTGGGCAACATGAGCAAGGGGCTGGGAAAGAACACAAATCCAGTTAAGGGTCTGGTAGAGCCAGGCTTCCCGAGCCAGTAGACCCGTTTATTCAGACCATGCTTAGCTTTAGCTTGTTAGAGGGACAGGAGGGTGTTCTGTTGCCTGGCAGCTGCCCCCAGTGCAACCCAAAGAGAGCAGAGGTGGGGGACGCTGGGGTTCTTCAGGCAGGGTGGTTATGCACTGAGAGAGGGGCCTGGAAACCAAGGCATACTCAGAGGGAGGAGCCTGGAAATTGAGGCACAGCCAGCTCCTAAGGCAGAGGGTGCCACCTGTCCTTTGAGCTGGGAGCCTTTTAAGCCAGGCAGAAGCCAGACTCCCCTTATCTGGCTCATCTCTTTTCCAGCTTTGAGGCTCAAGGGAACCCTAAGGAAATTTGCATGGGGCAGGACCTAGGAGGCCCTAGTGCATGAGGACATCCCTTACTCTGCCCCACTGGGCTGTGGTGGGACCATAGAACTACCGCCCTTCTCTCCAGGCAGAATGCTCAGGCCTGCTTGCTGGCCTGGTTCCTAGTACCCTCTGAGGGTGTCTATGGGGATCTGTGCACCCAGAGTCATATAGCTACTGCCACTTTTGCCTAAACTCCAAAGAAAGAAAACAGAAATAGTTCACAGCCCTCTGGATATCCACATACTACTTCTACAATTAATAAATCGCAATTTTATAATTTTAACCCAATAGATTTCTCCAAACACTTAAATATTAATTGTAATTGTCTTCCTAATTCTAACAACTTAGAGTCTCACAAATGTTCCAAGCATCTTTAAATGTCTAAAATAACAGCATAATCATTGCAAGACTGCATGAGTGCGCACACTAAGTCTGCGCACAGTGCTAGTACACACATCTAAACTGGCTTTGTTACATCTTTAGCAGTTTTAGGAGAAGGAGGGACAGGCATGCTGCCCATCACTGCCCTCTACTGGGAAAATACTTATGCCACATCCACTTGGACTCTCCCTGTTCTTTCTCTGTCAGGACTTTCCACTTGCAGCCCCTTTTACCTGAAGCTCTTTCAAAAGACCCCAGGTAAATTGCTATATAAAAAGTGAATTGGGAGCTAGCTAGATGAGTTAGCAGGTAAAAGTGTTTTCCATACAAGCTGAATGACTTGAGTTTGATCCTGGGAACCCACCAAAAAAAAAAAAAAAAAAGCTGGATACAGTAATGTACATTTAGCACTTCTCTAGCAAGATGGGAATTGGAGCCAGGAGCACCCCTCCTCCCCCAGAGTGTAGGGGTCAGCTAGCCTGGACTGTGCAGCATGGTATACATAGAAAAGATCTTGCCCCAACAAAGAGGAAGTTAAAAATTGACTCCTGAACTGTTCTTTAACCACCACACACATAACCAAGTGTGCAAGAACATGCTAATACTATAGCTAAAAAAGCAACTTGGATACTGATGGGAAGGTGTGCTTGCTTGTTTTTATGTAAAGAACACATCTTGGTTGCATCATGTAGAATATCTTTATGCTTTTCAACGCTGATCCACGTTGTGGTTTTATAGTCATCAATGCTGAGGACAATTCAGCATATTTAGGGCCATCTTAGAAATTGCTGGAAATTCTAAATAGTCACAAGCCAAAACTCATCTAATGATTTCTTTTATAAAATTCAAGGTACTAAACTCAACTAAGAATTCTTAAAGTCAAACACTGAATATCCCCCAGGCACAATAAAGGTAACTTTATTTAAATCTTTTCTTAATGTATATGTTCATATTTTAGGATGCTTCTACAGTAGCATGTTTTCATATTGAAATGTATTTTGTGTTAATTATCCTTCTCTACCCTGCCCTCCCGCCCTGACTGCATTTTACCCTACCTATTCCATTATTTACGTTTTCCCCACTATATCACTACATACAGTCTCATGTCCCCTGAAAGACACCCCATGGCCTCTTACTTCTGATCTCTGTGAGTATTGCAAATGAAACACTCATATTCAAAAATGCAAAGTCAGCATCCACTTGTGATGGATGCAAACGTATGATATTTGTCCTTCTGGGTCTGAGTTACCCCATTGAGGATGATTCTTCCCACGTCCATCTATTTAGCTGCAAACTTCATAGTTTTCTTTTTTCTTTTATAACTTTTTAATTCTTTGAGAATGTCATACCGTATTTTTTGATCATATTCGTCCCCAACTTCTCTCCCTTAATTCCTCACTTAATTCTCCTAGGTTTTTGCCCTCCCTCACTTTATAAAACTAACAACCCACTCCTCTACTATATACTACAGGCCAGAAAACGAAATGCCCCATGCCAGGAATGGGGCACATTTGTGGAGTTTTTGGCCAATGGGGTTCCAAAGACCTCCCAGGCATTTTAGGTTATTGCCATTGCTCTCGATTACCCACCAGAACTTGACATTAAAACCCTGTTGCTGAAGACACCATACGCTTGAGTCGTGGACTATAGAGAAATCAAGCTGGTACTGACTGGAAGCTTCACCCCCACTGCTTAGCTGTCATAGTTCAGGGGTGTGCAATGAACACTACCAGAGGAGAAAAGTAATCATCAGTCTTACCCAGCTGTGGACCCTGTGAGACCCAGTGATGACTGACCTGGCAGGATACTGCCCACCTGTGCAATGGTAGCCCAGCTGTTATGAGAGTAATCAAGCACTTTCTGATCGGCTTTCAGGCCTAATCTGTAATATGGAACCCCATATTACATACAGTCTCATGTCCCCTGACACTGGTATCAGGGCCGAGAGCTGTGGCTAGATAGGTTATGGTCCCAAAGCGTTGGACCTTCTATGACATACTTCCTGCAGCAAGGCCACACTTCTTACAGCTACCCAAACTGCACCACCAACTGAGGAACATGGGCTCAAAGCTGGAGACTATGCAGTGCTTTTTATTCAAACCACCAAAGACTTGTATCAAAAAAGGACAAAAGTTGACAGCCATTGAGGAAGCCTGGGAACATTGAGCTCTAGCCTCGCCTCCAGACATCCTGTCGTATATTCTCCACCGAGGCTACTGGCGCTGAGGTGGTGGGAGTAGTGGCCCCTACTTGTAATTCTAGCACTGGGGTTGCTGAGGCAATAGGTGGTGATAAGTGTGAGGAAAGCCTGGGTCACAAATTCATCCCTGACCCTCCCCGTCAACAAAAAAGTTTGTCCAAGAATGAACACAAATGCTTCTGGCTGGCCAAAGAGAACAGCACTCATTTTAAGATGCATGAGAGCAGAGAGCAGAGACCAAAAACCCCCCTGAGGAAGTGACGGGCATCATCTGGCATGATCTCGAGTGACAGAGTGGCCAGAAACTGCTGGAGCAGTGAAAACAGAGACCAGCAACGTCAGAGCAGCAATGGGGAGCAGGTGACCTGGGACAGCACTAGACCTGAACCCTCCAAGCTTGCTTATCAAGAGCCTTTCTTGGAGGCTGTTCCAGAGTCTTCCTCCCTCCCTGAGACCAAGGCAGAGGGAAGGGAGAAAGGTGACAGCATGTACAGAGGCCAAGCATACCGGAAACAGACTGCTCCAGGAAGGGGTGTGTGCAGGAAGGAGAGGAGGTGGGACTGGGTGGAAAAAGAAATGGAACTATGAGGCCTCACTGACCCCATAACTGTGGCAATGAGGCTTTGTAATGTCATCCCAGCAGCCAGTGAGTGGGTGTAGATATGTAATGGTGGTGATTGGAGCAGGATCTTGAATGGACTACTTTCTTCAGACCAGCTGTCAGAATGTGGTTGATGCAGCCCATTCTGAGGTCTTCGCAGAACACAGGAAAATCTTGGTGTTCAGGAGAAGAGAGAGCAACTGGAGATCAGGTTTTTGTTCTCAAGATGGAGGAGGGAAATAGTAGGGGAAAGAGAGAGCAAGTGTGCCAATAAAAGACACAGTGTGGTCAGGTTTATAGAAGTTATGTAAAATACATGAACCTGAGAGCACAGACAGTTTGTAGAGATGGGGTATAGAGCTCTGAGCTGCTACTGCA
The DNA here is from genome assembly GCA_028658305.1 of Pachyuromys duprasi. Classification (NCBI taxonomy): domain Eukaryota; kingdom Metazoa; phylum Chordata; class Mammalia; order Rodentia; family Muridae; genus Pachyuromys; species Pachyuromys duprasi. The sequence continues at coordinate 11,024,766 of CM053753.1, forward strand.
AAGGCGGGGAGAAGTTGTGGGCCTGGGTATGTAAGCAGAATAAAAAGCCAGTGAATGAGTGCTCCTGGGAAGCGGAATATCAACTGTGCCATAAAAACACACTGTGAAGACCTTTCTTCCCCCCCCCCTTTGCAAGTACACACACACACACACACACACACACAAACACCTTTGATTAATTCATATATTCAGAGAATGGCCCCTAGGTGGCAGTGTGCACACTACTACAATCTGTAGGGATTGTCCCAAAAGGCTAGCTATGCCCCAAACAGTCTCAGAGAATATAGAGGTCACCTATGATGGCTGCAACATCATCTGTGATCTTTTCCACCCCTGGAGTGAGAGCAGGAGGTGCTTCCTGGGCCTTTTCTTCTGGCAGGGTCTAAACATGGAGATCTACAAATCCCTGAGTATGAGGTTGAAGGACTCCATTCCAGACATTCCTAGTCCTATCACTTCTGGGTTGGGTGACTTCTTGGAGCCTCCTTTACACATTTAGCTTACTAATGCAGAGATTTGGAAAGTCATGGCCCACAAGGCGGTGCTAAGTGTCCAAGGCTTTCAGTATATCCCATAAATCCATGAATGGACACAAACAACTCAGCCCTGAGTGAGCATGGCCTTTTAGGATCATAGCTGGAACTTAGCCAAACAGCCTGACTCCTGGGCTCTTGCTCTTAACCTTTATTATCTATTTCCCTATGATGTTTTATATGCTCTCCTCTGTGGCTTATTTCTTTGGATAAACCATATTCTTTTATTCAGAATAAGCTATGATTGAGTCCAAGACAGGGCTGAAAGGATACTGTGCCCACCTATTGTCTGTCCTGCCCGTAGTTTGTGGACAGGATGACAGGCTTGAGAGACAGTGGGACTGTTTGTCTCCACCATTCACTAGATCTCTTCCAGCCTCTACCATTGCAGCACATTCCTCTGTGTCCTGTGCTCACACATGGTCTCCCATCACAAATACAATTTCTGCATCAGACAGAGCACCGCTAGAGGGCAGAGGTCCCTTGGCTAAGGCAGCAGTTGTCAATCAGAGTGAGAGGCACTTGGATGTTTTGATTTTTTTTTTTTAAATCATTTTAAGCCAGGTGGTAGTGGTGCACACCTTTAATCCCAACACTTGTGAGGCAGAGGCAGGTGAGCCTCTGTGAGTTTGAGGCCAGTCTGATCCACACAGTGAGCTACAGGACAGCCAGGGCTACACAGAGAAACCCTGTCTCAATAAAGACCTATTAGGGAGGCATTGTATGACAGGTCAAGAAATACATTTCTCTTTTGTTTTAGTTTTCTTCAGCGACTTTTGGCTTATTTTAAGAAGGGTAACACCAATTCAAAACTGATCTTGGAGTGAAAGGTCTGTCAAAATCGTTGACTCCTGGCAACTGTGTGCACCTTGCATCCTCCCATACACTGGTAACTCGCTGGCCTCTCGGTCTTCACCTCCTCATCCTAAAGCCACCCACCCCTTCTTTCTCTCTTCTTGGCCATCCACTCCCATGGATACAAGCCTCTGCCTGACCATGGCCTCATGTCACCATTACTAAGCATCCTCCAGCTCCTCCCCACTTCTTTTCTCCCAGTCTACCAGGCCCTGCTGCTGATCTTTCTTCCCACTAGTCAATACTTGTTATATGGACTGGGTAGTCTGGGGATAGCCACACTGGTAAAGTGCTTGCCATGTAAGCATGATGACCTGAGTTTAATCCCAAGAACCATGCTGTAATGTTTCCAGCCCTGTACTTTTGCTTTTCTGCCATGCCCTTTTTGGCAAACCCCCAGACTTTGGTTAGTCTCTATGGTCCTTGCACTCTGCAGTTGTGCTGACCGCAGTTGCTGAGAACTGGTGGAATAGGCTACATGGTCTGGGATGGATGCCACTCTGGCTCCAAGCATCCATTTTAGTCAGGCTCACAATGCTTCCCTAAACCTTCTTGCCTGCCTGCTCTCAGAAGTGTATTTCTTCCTCCCCTCAGTTCCTCTGATATGCTTGGATTGTGTCAGCTACCTTCAGGGGATGACTATTCCTCCTCTGCCTTCCAGGAGAAGAAGACTGACGTCTGCATCCTCAGTCCTTTCCCTTCCTCCAGGCTCCACAAAGGTGCAGCTGCAGGTCTATGGCTGCCTTCTTAATCAGAAGCCCACCTCTCCCCACCTTTCCCAGCAAGCATCTTCCAGATCTTTCCCCCACTCTGCACTCTCCGTCTTCTTTTCACAACACATTTTTTTTCATCATTTTCTAGCTAATATCTCTTGTATTGCCCATGATGGCTCCTCCAGCGACATAATAAATAGAATCGAGCCAAATTTATAGTACAAAGGGCACGTCCTCTGATCTCACAGGAGGACTTCAATGTCGCAAGGCTGGGCAGTGGTAGGGGCTTCTTAAAGGGGAGTGGGAGGGAGCTGTGACATGATGGCGAGACACAGGAATTACAGCCTTATTTGGTGAGTCTAGGGTCCTGTAGGTGGGTCGTAGGTCCAGTGGTCACTTAGGAATCCGGAACTAGGAGCTGGCTTTGTCCTGGTTAGAAGAGAAGAATGGGGACCTCTTGGCCCAGGCCATCTTACCTTTGTCCCCAAATTTCTGTCTTAACAGCCCGCTGTAACTGGCTTTGCCATTGAATCAGCTCCCTGACCCACCCCAGAAGCCATGCAGTCTTTACCTATCTCCCTGGCCTCTCTAAGAGTCATTCTCGCCTTACTGAAACTGTCATTTCCTCTTACCTTTCATACAGATTACCCTCCTGGCTTTCTTCCTACCTCAGTAACCACTCTTCCTTTTCCTTCGGGCCTATTGCATTTCTCTATGTCTCTAAGTTTTGTCCTTGATCCTTTTCCATTTTCTTGGCCATCTGCTATGTTTTGAGACAGGGTCTTGCCCCATAACATAACAAGTTTTTGTCAATGGCACAGGAACTGTGGGGCTTTCTGTGGGAAGTACTGCTTTCCTGAGATAGGAAAATTCTTTCTTTTTTCTTGCTTTCTCCTTTTATTTGAGAAGATGGAACTGGAGTAACCAGTATATGGCTAAAAGCTGACTCCGAGGAGGATGAAGTCTGCCTACTGTGCAGGGCCAGCTCAGCTCAGCCCATTGGATCTGTAATCAGAGTGACATTGCAGAGATGTCAAGCAGCTTTGCTCTGTTTACCTTTGGATGCCTTAGTGTGTCATACCAGAGTTGTTTTTAACAACTGCAGTGACCACCAGCAACAAAAATTACGTAGTTAGTTGCTGAGTCATTGATATAAGAAGGAAGTACAATTCTGGGGCTGGACAGAAGGGTCAGTTTGCAAAGTATTTAGCCATGCAAGCAAACGGGAAACTGAGTTTTATTCCCAGAATCCATGATTGACGGAAAAAAAAAAAGCTAGACATGGTGGTATGGGTTTATAATTCCAGTGCTGGGGAGAAAGAGGCAACTTAGTGTGTAAGGCCTGTATCAAAAACAAGGTAAATGGAACCTGAATAAAAATGATACACATTGTCCTCTGGAATCAACATAGCACATGTACACACATGTACTTTTACATATGCAAACTGACACATAAGACTATGCTCACAAGAAGTGAACATAATTCCCCAGCCAATAAAAACCTCCCAGATGTATAGCTTCTGCTATAAATTCTTCAGTATCTCTTCTAAACTTTATAGAACAATGGACCACTCCCATCTGTTCAGGGGCACTTCAAATGAAATATTTCTTTTTTAAAAAATTCAGATATATTTTATTTTTTTATTTATTACAATTTATTCACTTTGTATCCAAGCTGTAGTCCCCTCCCTGGTCACCTCCCAATCCTGCCCTCCCTCCTTTTTCTCCTCTCATGCTCCTTCCCCAGTCCACTGATAGGGGAAGTCATCCTCCCCTTCCATCTGACTTAGCCTATCAGGTCTCATCAGGACTGGCTGCATTATCTTCCTCCTTAGCCTGGTGATCAAAGTGCCAGCAACTGAGCTTATGTCAGAGACAGTCCCTGTTCTCCTTACTAGGGAGCCCATTTGGACACTGAGATGCCATGGGCTACATCTGTGCAGAGGTTCTAGGTTATCTCCTTTCATGGTCCTTGGTTGGTGTATCAGTCTCAAAAAGACCCCTGAGTCCAGATTTTTTGCTTCTATTGCTCTCCTTGTGGAGCTCCTGTCTCCTCCAAGTCTTTCTATTTTCCCCGTCTTTCATAAGATTCCCTGCACTCTGCCCAAAGTTTGGCAATGAGTCTCAGCATCTGCTTTAATGCCCTGCTGGGTAGAGTCTTTCAGAGGCCCTCTGTGGTAGGCTCCTGTCTTGATCCTTGTTTTCTCCCTCTTCCAATGCCCATCCTGTTTGCCTTTCTGAATGAGGATTGATCATCTTACCCAGAGTCCTTCTTCTTACTTAGCTTCTTTAGGTGTACAGATTTTAGTATGTTTATTATATGTCTAATATCCACTTATAAGTGAGTATATACCATGTGTATCTTTCTGCTTCTGGGATACCTCACTCAGGATAATCTTTTCTAGTTCTCACCATTTGCCTGCAAAGTTCATGATTTCCTTGTTTTTAAATGCTGAATGGTATTCCATTGTGTAAATGTCCCACAATTTCTGTATCCATTCCTCAGTTGGGGAACATTTGGGTTGTTTCCAGATTCTGGCTATTATGAATAAAGCGTCTATGAACATGGTTGAGCAAATGTCCTTGTTGTATAGTTGAGTATATTTTGAATATATGCCTAGGAGTGGTATAGGATCTTGAGGTAGCACTGTTCCTAATTGCCTAAGAAAGCACCAGATTGATTTCCAAAGTGGTTGTACAAGTTTACATTCCCACAAGCAATGGAGGAGGGTCCCCCTTTCTCCACATCCTCCCCAGTATATATTGCCACTTGAGTTTTTGATCTTAGGCCTTCTGATGGGTGTAAGGTGAAATCTCAGGGTTGTTTTGATTTGCATTTCCCTGATGGCTAAGGACGCTGAGCATTTCTTTAAGTACACTTCTCAACACACACACACACACACACACACACACACACACACACACACACAGTCACTCAGTAAGTAGTGTGACTGTCGATGCAGCAGAATACGGCATTTCCTTATCCTTACTTTTCTATCCAATTAGTACTTATCAGTTCTGTCTCCTCTGTGCACTGTGAATTTGCCTACCTTGTTCCACTTCCTCTTCCTCTTAACCCACTACAGTAGCTTTCCTCATAACTCTCTTTGTATTTAGTTTTGTTCCCTTAGAGCCACTTTTCCTACTTCACCCAGCCTTAGAGAGCACAAATGTGACAGTATTACTGTTTTGTATAAAACTTTTCAGCCAATGCCAAGAACCTCATGATATCTGGGTGACCAGACTCTGCCAGGAATTATGATGTGATTTCTATACATATTACTCCTTTTCATGGCATAGCCTCTATGCCCGGTACCATTGGCTTGGGCACAGGACAAGGTCTTTTTCAAATATGGTATCCCATCTCTTTCACAGAGGTTAATTCATGTGAGAGTAGGTATGTGACCAGAGCTGGACCAATTATAATACTCTCTTACACTTGTTCATATTAGCCCCAATATCAACTGCCTTAAATTTCCAAAATTATTCTGGTTTCAAGCTCTTTCAATGCTGTTAGTGACCTGAATGTACCATCATCTTCCATCTGTATTTGTCTAGAGCAGTTTAAATAAAGTCTTCTTGTTTGCTACCAAGGTGGTGGTGCATGCCTTTAATCCCAGCCCTCAGGAGGCAGAGGGAGGTAGATCTTTGAGTTTCAGGCTAGCCTGGCTTACAGAGTGAGTTATGGGACAGCCAGGGAGACACAGAGAAACCTGAAACTCTGTTTCCAAAAACCAAAAACTGAAACAAACAAACAAAAAGAAACAAAACAAAACAAAACAATCAGTCCTCAGAAATATGAAGACAGCTGGGAGTCTGGTCCTAACAAGACATCATTTATAGGTAAAGGAATTATTTACAGCTTTCCTAATATTTTCTGAAGCTTTATAAACTTGTTTGTGTTAGTGCTGGGGATTGAATCAGGGTTTCATGCATGGTAGGCAAGTATTTTACCATTGAACTATACTTTCAGCCTTAATGGCTTCGTATTATGAGATTATAAGGTAGCTATTTCTGTGGTCTTGACTTTATAGGGAAGAATTCTAGGGCTCAGAGATGTGACACAGTTTGCTTACGGTTAAGAAATAATGAATTAGGAGAACTCATCACCAAATGCTTCTTCAGTTCAAGGTACCAGCAGCCCAGCCTTGCTTGTACAAACACAAGTTCTGTTAGGAAGGCTCAAGATGGCCACAACAGCCTGAGCACAGGGCACTGAAGAATACAGAGGAAGTCAAAGGTTTTATTTATAGCAAGGACAAGAGCAAAATGCTTAGCTTCTTGGTTTTCTTCTTCCCAACCCTATTTCTTGCTCATCTGCTGGTCAGAATCATCACTCCCTCCTCCCCCACATCATTCTTATCATTATACAAGCCTCCTGTAATTTTTCTCCATAGTCTAAATCCTTCACCCAACAGGCTAATACAAATTAAAGTTAGAAATAGCGGGTTGCATGTGTCTTTAGTTCTAGCCCTAGAAGGACAGAGATAGGTAGATTTCTGTTGAGTTTGAGGCCACCCTGATCTACAAGTTCCAGGCCAGTCAGGGCAACAGAGAGGCCTTTTCTCAAAATAGATAAATAGGTAAAATTTCTAAATGGAAAGTAGATAAATGTGAACAAGATAATTGTCTTCCTTTCACCTCAATAGTAAATAGGTAGATAATTCAGAATAGGTGACACCCTAGACCCTGGGAACTCACTTATCCTAATTTGGTTTGTCAATACCCTCAGCACATGACTTACCCTACAGACACACATGGCCATGCATTTCATCAGCACATTTCTGGAAAGAATGCAGGCCAAGGAAAACACACTGCTTCCTTCCCTTTAAAGCCAGTTTAGAATTTGCATGTGACTTTTCCACTTTCTATTGGCTGGAACTGTGTCACATAGCTACATGTAGCAGAACATTTACCTTTATTTTGAGAAGCATGTATGTGGCCAGATAGAATCGGAAGTTATGCTATGAAAGGCAAAGAGATAGACAGGTATTGGGTCTGTCTGGTTACTCCACCAGTGTGCTGCACCCTTAATTAATCACTTGTGATTCTCTGTTTCCTATCGGGTCATTTATGTGCAGTGGCTACTGCCATCTGGCTTCCATCCGGCTATACCAGGAACACTGCCCTTAGCATGTTTACCAATGGCTTTATGCTGCTAAAAGAAATGGACACTGCTCTGACCTTCTCTTACCTAAACCCCAAGCAACACCTAACACAGCTAACTCCTTTCTGGAAGCAGCTTTCTCAGCATACGGCATTCTCCTCTGGCCTCTCAGCCTGTCTTCCAGCATTCACGCGCCGGGTCCCCACCAAGCCTTCCCTTCTGCATCTACCTTTCTTCCCTTTAGGTGCCCTTCTCAGCTCCTATGGTCTTTATTACCTGATGATCTACCAAAATACACCTTCTTCCGCGCTCTTGGCGACAGCCCTGGGTGTATAACAGGCATTTTCAAGTCAGCATGGCTAAAACGAGATTGTTGATGGTCATCCTGAAAGCAGTCGTTTTCCTTCAGGCCACCCCACACAATAAATGAGGCAGTGTTTGCCCACCCTCTGGAAGAAATTTGGAAACTATCCCCTTTATTTCCACATTTCCTCCTCCTCCATCCATCTTTTTGATCTTAAATCCAAAACAGTATCTCTGAACTATTCATCTTAACATACCCACCACTTTATTTATTTATTGTTTTTTTTTTTATTTTTCAAGATAAGTTTCTTTGTGTAGCCTTGGCTGTCCTGGACTTGCTTTGTAGAACAGGCTGGCCTGGAACTCACAGAGATCCGTCTGCCTTTGCCTTCGAGGGATCACAGGCGTGCGCCACCACGCCAGTCTTCATCCCCCACTTTAGTTCGAACTTTCTTCATAGTTGGCTTGGATTAAGGCAATAGTTTAAGGCAAAGATTTAAAATTAAAGCTAATTTTAATTTAATTAAAATTAAAGCCCCCTACTTTTAATTTTTGTATGACAACTACTACATTTTCTCTTCTTACATCAGCAAATCAGAATGTTAGTCTTTTCCATAAACCCTTCAGTGGTTTAACAAAAATGTTACATTATTTGACACAGTCCATAGGCCCTTTGTGTGCTGGTCTTCACCTCATCCCCAGTCATTCCCCAATGATAGCCCATTCAAGGATATCTTGAAATGATAGCCATACAGTTTTCTTTGACACATCCAGAGTGTGTCCTTTTCAAGGCCTTGGCACCTACTGCTCTCAGCTTGCACGTTCTAGATTACCTGCCACTTTTCCCCAAGGCCAACTCTTCATTCTTTCGCTTTCAATTTCAACATCATCTCCTCACCTTTCCCTGACTCCTCCTGTATTGTAGCCCGCGCCTTCCTTTGTCTTTGTCTCAGCATTGATTTCAACTTCAAATGATTTGTCTTTTCTACTAAAAAGTAACTGTGTGGATAAACACAAGACTTGGTACTCACACACCAGACACCCAATCATGCATTTTTGTTAGCTAGAGGTGACAATATGGACAAGTTTCCTTGCCAGGGAGGCCTTTTAGCTATCTGGGGTGTTCTAGAGACAGGCTTCATCCCCCTTGATAAACAAGCACAATAAGCAGTGGAAAGGAACATTCTATTTCTGGATTTTTCTCTTTACAATGAACTTAAACCTGTTGGCTGTGTGTATGAAAACACAGCCTCGGTCTTAAGCCACCTTTGTGTTGCCCAGGAGGAGCAGATCTGGCGGTCAGCTCCCTCGAGTTTACCAAGCAGGAGCAAGGCTGTGCTTTGCTCTACAGGCAAGCAGGCCGAGGCTGGGATGAGGTCGGCCTTTTCATCACAGCGGTGTGGATACCTCCATACATCTATCTGCCTGTCCTTATGGCCTTTCACTTCCAAGAATCAGCCCAGCCATCTTCTGAGCATAAAGGTGATGAATAAATCTCAGCAGGCCATCTAAAGGAAGCCTGGTATTTTTAGCACCAAGACTGGAAGGAGCAAGTCTTTACAGCTCGGCTGTAAAGAAATCTCTACCACCCGTTTTTAGAAGACTACCCCCACCTCTGGCTTCTAAGGCTGGGCAGCAATGCCTTCCATCTTAAAACCAGCCATTTTCTCAATCTTCTTCCACCTCCCAGCCATCCCGAGCATCCCTTTAGACAAGGAGTCTTGCAACTTGGATTTCTCCCTGGCTCAGCTTCCGCCGGGTGAGGGTCTAAGGCCGAAGGTGAGATAGCAAAGTGCAACTCGGCCAAGCGTTCAACCAGCGGCCACAAGTGACCGGCTTCGCCAGCGTCGCGGAGCCATAGAAAGGGCCTACCGGGCTAAACCTCGCTCGGGGCACCGCCCAGAGCCGGACAAAGGGGCGGGCCAGCGATCCACCCTCCACCCAAGACAGAGAGCCTGCAGGTCCGGGTGAGAGGTGGGGGCGGAGCGTGGCGACCCGCGGGGCGGAGCATAGGCGGGGCGTAGAGAGGGTGGGGCGATCATTGTGGGAGGGACAGTCGCTGCGGGATGTGCTGCCGAGGGGAGAGGGGGGGCCAAGCGGTGAGACCCAGGTCTGGGTGAGAGGAGGAGCGAAATATGGGGCGGTGCCTGCGTGGGGGAGGGGCAAAAGGCGGGGGCGGGGCCTGGGTAGGCCAGGAGCGCGGGGCGGCGGAGCGGCGCAGGGAAGCGGCGCCTCGCTCTCGGCCGCGGCCCCGCCCCTCTGAGCCCCGCCCCCGCCGCTCGGACGGCCGGAGTCGCGCCCTCCCGCTTTGCGCTGTCGAACTTGCACTAACTTCCTCGGCCGATCAGGCCGTGCCGCCTCCGCCGCAGCCGCGTCCGGGTAAGTGGAACACGCGGCCCCGCTGCAGCGTCGGGCCTGTTCTTATTGTCTCGGGCCGGCCCTCGTGAGCGTCCTCTCGGGACGGTGGCTTCTCCCCGCGTTCCCGCTCGGCCCCGGGACTCCTTTGCCTAGCGGGTGCGGCACCGCAGGCGGCGCGGGCTTTGTCTGCGGAGACCGCCGCGAGCTCTGGAGGCCGCGGCCGGGACCCCGCTGAGCCGAACTCGGGCGCTGTGTGGATTGGGAGGCGCGGCTAACCCCCGGAAGGTGTGTCTGCACCCGGCTGCCGCCTGGGCTCTGCCCGTCCTCACCTGCGAGCCCAGCGGAGGGCGCCTTCTTCAGCTCAGGTCCCGGGTGAGGGGACGGTCACCCAGCCCCCACTCACC